>QRDG01002066.1:1004921-1498525 GCA_012064385.1 Puccinellia tenuiflora | reverse complement strand
ACGTGCGAGGGAGGAGATGAACAAGGGCGGGCGGTGCTAGGGTTTGAGGAGGGGCGGCGGCGCTGCCTCTCTTCCGCTCGAACGGGATGAGATTACGACGAAGACGAAGCAACGGTTTTGTTGGGCTTGGCCCATGTAAGTAATCGCGAGGCGCGGACGATGGTTCAGCAGACGACGGACGAGACCTACGAGGGTGTCGCTACGCGAAGGGAGCCCTTCGCGAAGGGCGATTTTCTGTGGACACAGCTACGGGTTAGGCTCCACGTGTCGGTTCCTAATCATTGCGTAACTAGCAAAATTGAACTTTTCCTCTTTTTCCCTTTACGCCTCGCGCGTACGCACCGCGACGCGGTCGTCTACGCGGCAGCGATGCCCCGCGTGTGTCGCTGCCTGTTCACATGGGTCCGATCGTTGCCGTTGCAAGCACAGATGTACAGATCGCTGCCAGCGAAGCACGCACAGATGTACGAAGCAAGCATAGATGTACAGATCGTTGCCGTTGCACCTCGTTGATTCAGTTGTCCAGCAAATATACATAAGCAAAATGTACAAACTACACAATCAAATGTACAGAAGCAAATGTATAAACAAATTAATTCTAAATCTCTCTTGCATACCGGTACATAAGTTGGCTTAATTGCCACCCCACCCTAAACCCTAAGTTATATATATAAGTTACAACGTTTTCATGATCTAGCGGCTCGGCTTCGTCCCCCGTCGCCGCGGTAGCGGCGTACGGGCGGATTCAACCTCGGGGTATTAGGGTACGGAGGCTTCATCGCTCGTCGACGCGATATCGTCGACGCTATCGCGTCAACGGCGACGAATCCTCCGTACCCTAACGCCTACGCTAACGTGTTGCATAATGTCCGTTACATGGCAACGTTCGTTAAAAACATGGATGTACAGAGTTTTCAGAGCAGAAAGTACAGATTATAACGATCAGGATGTACACACATTTGTTACTGGATGTACACTCACGTGGTTACTGGATGTACAAAATTTGAAAATGTACAAACTGAAAATGTACAAAACTAGAAATGTACAACCACGTGCTACCGAATGTACAGAAAACTGGAAATGTACAAATTTGGAGATGTACAAACTGGAAATGTACAAAATCTGAAAATGTACAACCACGTGCTACCGGATGTACAACCACGTGCTACCGAATGTACAAAAAAAGTTTCTCGAAACCTATCAACATGGGATCTAGTTTTGAAGATCTCGACGCGAGGATCTCAAATATGAAAACGGTTCGTAATTTGGATCAACGGTTCTAGAGATATTTCATTAAAAAAACAAATCTAAAAATAAATGCGTTTCCACCCATCCGTCCTCCATCCGGTGGGATGGGAAAATCGCACCAAAACTCTCTAGTGTTGCCACTTGTCACGCATGCAAACACCCACGAGGGACCAAGCGAGGAGAAGGTAACACTTGGCACGAGGAGAGCGGAGGAAAAGTTCCCGTTGCAAAGGGTTCCCTTTTTCTAACGATTGCCGACCTACGAACGTGCAACTCCAATATTATAGTATAGATTACTAGCACAATACCCGTGCGTTGCTACGGGTAGATGATATGTTCATCCATATATTTAGTAAACCAAATCGTGTTTATTTCACTAAATTCTAACGATCAACGAAAACGCGACTTTCTTATACATTCGAATTAAGACATTTTCACGTCAAACTTTTTTGTCGAGAGCTCTATCATATTCATGTCTTATTGAAAATTTCTATCTTATAAAATGTTTACAATTGGTTGCTTTCACTTAGCCATCACCGTACCTAAAAACCTTCATGCATGATAAGTTATTCTGCTTCTTACAAGGAAACATCGCCATTTCATGTCGGTTGTAGGGAGAAAGAAAATTATCAAGATTCTAGTCAATCAGGTTGACATGTCATGAAAATAGGCTTCATGTGATGCTTCAACTTATTTTTGGAACATCCGGTGCTTTAATCTCTTAACCATCCTATACGAGTTCAAGACTAATAAAAACAACTTGCCACGTTGTTCTGCTAACTAAAAAAAATCAATGAATCTAAGAAACTGATCTCATTAGAGCATTTAAGAATTAAGTATCCTTTTTTTTTTGAGGGACCAAATTGACCGACAACATCGTTAAAGACTATTAATATAGTGAGACTCGTGTCTCATGCCGGGAGTTGCGACTATACTGTAGATGGAGAAAATTAGACAAACACAATATGTGTGCTGATGTAAACGGCATAGTGGTCAATATCGCTTGTTTCTTGAGATGATATCGTAGAGCCCGAAGGCAGTTATTGCCTAACTACAGGTCCACGCGCTCATCCGTGACTCCCTGGGCGTAGATAAGGCATCGAACGGCTGCTGCCTCCTAGGCTCTTCGCCTACCTTTTTTTTGGCCAAAAAACACAAATATCGATCAGAGTAATCTCCCCCTTGTAATACACACAGATAATGTGAAGCAGGAGGGGATATACTGTATAGTTGAAACAAATGGGTGTTCCTCTTTTAGTACAGTAATGCAAAATTGATGAGATTGTGACTTTCAATTCCCGATATCATCTAGCATTAAACGAAAGCCATAATATGGTTCTAGCCAGACCTCCATACTTCAATTATATCTTCATTATGTTGACTATATCACGTAATAAGCAAAACAATTCAATTCCAAGAAGTGCATGACTTAGTAGCTGCATATGGACACATCATTGCAATGGATTCAGGGCATGGGGTGTTCCTCATGTCCGCGAGTCTTGCATTACGCTGAGCTTGAAGTGCCCGCCTTTCCTCGTGTGGTATGTTCTGCCAACGTTCTCTTCGACGGGCGTTCATCTCTTGTCTCTCCTTGGCTGACAGATTTTGCCTTGTCTGCCTCTGGCGTGCATTTCTCTCATCTATCGTTTCTTTTGACTGGCTAATCTTCTGCGGGCATTCATTTCCTCCTTTTTTTCGGGTGTTAAGCCGTTTCTTCGTACTTTGTCACGTTCTCGTCTTGCTTCATTTCTATCTTTTCTCACGTTTGCAGTTGTCTCATGTGGGCGGTCGGTTGGGGTTGTCAAAATAAGTTCACCATTGCATGGTGCATCCCGAAGCAGTGCAATGGAGCAAGCAGCTTCAAGCCTTTCACCTTTGGAAAAATCCATTAATATAACTCTAAATAATTAGTGTAACTATATTCATATGCATTGTTCAAAATGCACTTGTGTAGGGGCAATACCATTGGAAGCTTCACCATCATCTGTTAGATGAGCTGACATGAGGGTACTATTTACTGAAATTGTTGAATACGGTTGAGCAGACACATCGTTGTAGTCATCTAGATGTTGTTGTGCCCGTGGCATCTACACAAAAATGGTATACATGTGCACAGTTATTTAGTAACCAACCAAATATTCAAATAGAATATATGGAAACAAAACAACTTTATGTGTGTATATGCTAATCTACGAAGACCAGTCGTCGACATATGTTTATAAATACTAAAGCAAACAAGTGACATGCAGCATAAATGAAATCAGAATAGCCCAGAATATCCCGTGTAAAATAACTACTTCGTCCTAGATTAAAGCTGGCACTAAAAATACCTCCAGACGTGGATGTGAATTATTGTTCTTATTATGATTTACAACACATTTGCTAAAGAATAAAATAAAGGAAAACGAGAAAATATGGAGCTCTAGTGGGCCGTGGACTGCTATTCAATCTACCTCACGGGCGTGGGTTATATTGGATGTTCCAGAGAAGAGCTGGCCACTGGGCTGATGAGTTTGTGCTTGTGTTTGTGGTCGTATTGGGGATCTCGGGAACAAAGGAAAAATGGCTGTCGTTGGCTCGTTGCCATGGACGGCCTGTGCGTGTTGCTGGCGAGAGCCGGTGTGTGCGTGTGCGTGTGCGTGTGCATGCTGGTGCGAGGTGAGGGGGCTAAACAACGCGTGTGCAGGCTGTAAGCGTGAGCAGCGCGCTTGGATGGCTGGGGTAAAGGTCGCGTGCGAGCTAGAAGCTCTTGGCCATGGCGCTGATGATGGTTGGAAGTGCTCGTCGTCTGCGGCGGCGGAATGCGACAAGATGTTGTGGGAATCGAACGGGGAGCTCACTGAGATTGGGGCTGTGTAGTCCATCGAGCTCCAATGTGACAGGCGATGTCGAATTACGTGAAGGATCTCGGAGGCTGGAGTGGATGTCAACGTCCTGGTGGAGGTGTCCCTGTCCAATTCTCCCTATGTAGAGGAAGAAGGCGAGGTAGCGGGGTCATGGTGGCGGTTCTTGGCGACGATGGTGGATTAGGTTTGACATACGATTGCGGGGGCCTTCTTATATTCGTCTTTCCACCGGAGTAGGATGATGAGAAGGAGAAGGACTCCATACACGGGGGGGAGAGTTTTTTTTTCATGGCACGGGGCAGAGTTCTACTCGTTATAGGATTTGGGCAACACACGATGGGCGACGTGCGTACGTCCTACGTCCTTGACAACGTACCATGATACCTACCATCACGGCAGGTTCCAATTTAATAGTATAGATGAACTGGAACAACGGGTTGGGTAAAAAGTAGATAAAATCCTGGTGCTTGCTGTCAAAAACTTTCAGCCACATATGACGTTCTGTGATTTTTTTTATTTTCAAACAGTGAGGAACAGAAATCTGTTTCTGGACAGCAAACTCACAAATTAGTCTTCCTCTCTCTAGAGGCTATTCTTGGCAAAAACCAAAACAAAAAGATACAAGGGAGTTGCTACAGAGGTAACATCCCCCAAAACTCAAAGAAAACAGAAGGTGAAACAAAATGGGTTGCCTCCCATAAACGCTTTTCTTTAACGCCTTTTAGCTAGGCAGAAAGGGCAAATTCAAGTTTTATCAATAGAACCAAATTCAAAACCACTCTTTGGCTTACCAATGGAATCAAAAGGTTTCTTTATACTCTTCCTAGGGAAATGTTCCATCCCTTTTTTTCAGTGGAAACTGAAATTTAATATTGCCAACTCTCATATCAATAACTGCACCAACGGTTTTAAGAAACGGTCTTCCCAAAACAATAGGACAAGGAAACTTAAAATCCAGATACATAACAATAAAATCAACAGGGACGTAATTACCATTAACCAAGATGAGAACATCATCTATTTTACCCAAGGGTGTATGCGAAGTGGCATCAAGAAAATTCACATTTAAATCACAATCTTGTAGTGGTCCAAGATCTAGAGCATCAAATAACTTTTTTGGCATAATTGAAACACTAGAACCAAGATCACATAAAGCATTACACTCAAAATCATTCACTTTCATCTTAATGGTAGGTTCCCAAGCATCCTCTAATTTCCTAGAAATAGAGAATTCACATGTAAGCTTTTCTTCTCTCACTTCAATCAGAGCATTAGTGATATGCTTAGTAAAAGCCAAGTTCATTTTACTAGCATTAGGTGTTTTAGCAAACTTTTGTAAAAACTTTATGACTTCAGTAAGGTTACAATTATCAAAATCAAGATTGTTGTCATAAAAAATAACAGGAGCATTATCACCTAAAGAATCCTCATGATCAAAACCAATTTCACACTACAACCGAAATGACCTTTAGTGAGAAAGTACTTTTGTCACTTATTAGCCCATTTTTGTCACTGATTAGTTGTGGATGACAAAAATGGTGCGTCATTAGGTTTGTCATTGATTGACCGTCATAGATTCATGGGGATGACGAGATGAAATTTTTTGTCACTGATTTAGATGAATCCGTGACGGTGGGAATTTTTGTCAATGATCATGTTTAATCCGTGACAGCCTGATTTGTCATCGTTTGTATGCAAATTTGTCACTAATTGGTTGAATTTGAGTGTACGACTGGTCAACATTAGCTGACGTGGCTTCTTACATGTGGGTCCAGCTGTGGTGACGTGGATGCTGATGAGTGGGTCCAGATGCTGTGACGTAAGATGATGTCATGTGGGCTAGATCCGTGCTGACACGTTGGACCCACTTAATCCAGACAGGTGGGACACATATTTTCTGGCTAGTGGGACCCACTTATTCGTGACATGTTGGACCAATTTTTTCTGGTGAGTGGGACCCAATTTTTTCTGGTATGTGGGACCCACAAATGCTGACGTGTGGGACCATTTCGTTTTTCGAGAAGTGGGACCCACATTTTAGGATTGTGGGACCATACGTTGCTGTTTGGTGGGCCCAGAATGTGGTGACGGTGTCACATTTTCCGTCATTGTTGGAACGGAAAATTATTTTGTAAAAATGTAATTTTCTGGCAATTTTGAGCAGAGAAATACAATTGAAAACAAATATATAATTGGAACCGAATCAATATTATAGGAATTATAGTGGCACACATACTATAAGTCTGAAAGACACAAACATTTGTAAGACACTGAGGTGAATAAAAGAGGAAATAGTAGTATCTAGCATTGTTCTTTATTCAAAAGATGCATCAGGATGGTGGTCATCAGTTGGGCTGCGATGATTGCTGTGACGTCCTTAAGAGCAAACTAAGCAGCGCATCCATTTCTTGTTGCCTCTTTTCATAAGCCAGACTCTTCTCTTCCTGAGATTTCTTGAGAGCTGCAAGTTCTTCATCCTGCTTTCTTCTCATTTCTTCAAAGTTCTGTTCCTGGGCTTGCATCCTTGACTCCAGATCGTTTTTATACCTTTCAGCTGCCAGTACTGATTGTTGCTCCTGATCAGCAAGCCTCTCTTCTAGCTCTCTAATGCGCTCTTTGGAAATGGTGTATCTCTGGGAGCATGATGAGACGCCCAATCTTGACAAGAATGTGCTGAAGGGTCGCAGCATAGAAAACAAAAATTTTCCTACGCAAAGATAGCGGAATAAACCCAACATCTAGATCCGATCTACGAGAGGTTGGTAGCAAGAAGGAGATCGAATCTCACCCTCGAAGAAAACCATGAGCGTTTTGTCGAGGCAGGGGTTGGCTAGTCGATCCCCGCAACTAGACTTGTCTAGTCGCGAGGAGATGTATTATCCAAGCGCCGCACGAGCAACGCCTCCGAGAGATCCACACGTTCAGCTCGATGAAGACTCCACGTTCTTGATCCCGCAAGAGGTGGTGGAGAGGCTCGAGATCAACAGCACGACGACGGTGGTGTGGTGTGTATGGTGGAGGTTGGACAGGGCTTCGCCAAGCGGTGTCGGGAGAGAGGAGGAGGAGGGGTGCGGCTAGGGAGAGGAGGGGGCCGGCGGCTAGGCACCTTGGGGAGGAGCCAAAGGGTGCGGCACCCCTCCCCTTGCCCCTCCTTATATAGGAGGCCAAGGGGGGTGCGCCCCTCCCCTCCTAGGGCCGGCGCAAGGGGGGGTGGCTTGGCCCCCAAGCCACCACTAGGGTTTCGGCCGGCCCCCCCTTGCTTCTAGAAGCATGGCCCGGTTGGGCCTATGGGGTGATGGTGCGGCTGGCCCATTAGGCCAGCCCACTGTCCCCTTTTTCCATGTGGGCCCCATACTCCTATGGGCCCCACTTCTAGACCCCTCTAGAACCTTCTAGAACATTCCGGTACTTTACCGATAAATTCCCGAACCTTTCTTATCCTCCGGAAACAACTTTCCTTATATGAATCTTATTCTCCGGACCACTCCGGAACTCCTCGTGACGTCCGGGATCCTATCCGGGACTCTGAATCAATATTCGTTCTCACCATCATTTATCTCGAACCCTAACTACATCGAACGTTAAGTGTGTGACTCTGCGGGTTCGCGAATATGTCATATTAATAGCGGGACCGGGATGTCCATATTAATTCCTACATATTCGACGAAGTACTTTACTAGTCGAACCACAATGTCCGGGATTCAATTAATCCATATACGATTCCTTTTGTTTCACGATATATTACTTGTCCGAGATTCAATCCACCGATATCTCCATATCTGATTAATCTCGTTACCGACAAGTTCTCTTTACTCGTTCCCATAGAATAGGATCCCTTATGACTAGCCACTTAGTCATATGCTTGCAAGCGTTTGGATGCTATACTACCGAGAGGGCCCAGAGATATCTATCCAACTGTTGGATGAACAAATCCCAGTCTTGAAACATGTCACCCAACAACCTATCATCGGAGAACCTGAAAGCCACCTTTATAATCACCCAGTTACGAAGTGACGTTTGATGTCCACAAAGCTCTCCTCCGATAAACAGGAGTGACATAATCTCATGGTCTAAGGAAACTATATTTGACATCTATTTAATTTGAGTCTTGTCCATTATATCATCACCTATGATACAAACTTCGTTTATTAAGCGATTCATAAATCCATGGTTAGGAAACATCTAACCATCACTTAATCAAACGAACTAGTCACAAGAGGAAAGACTAGGGACACATTACCGTTTATATTCCACACACATGTATTTGTTTCCGGTTAATACAATTTAAGCATGGAATTAAACATATCATGAACGGAGAAATATGATAAACAATAATCATTCATTATTGCCTCTTGGGCATATCTCCAACAGTCTCCCACTTGCACTAGAGTCAATAATCTAGTTTACATTTGTAGCAATCTAACACCCATGGCCTCTCGGTGTTGATCATGTTTTGCTCGTGGAAGAGGTTTAGTCAACGGGTCTGCCACATTCAGATCCGTATGCACCTTGCAAATCTCTATGTCACCATCCTTGACATTCTCACGCAAATTGTGATAGCGGCGCTTGATATGCTTGGTATTCTTGTGTGAAGTCGGGTCCTTGGCAAGAGCTATTGCACCTGTATTATCACAGTACAGGGCCAGAGGTCTTGACGCACTTGGAACCACGCTCAGCTCTGAGAGGAACTCCTTCATCCAGACTGCTTCACTTGCTGCCGACGAGGCTGCAACATACTCCGCTTCTGTTGAAGATTTCGCCACCACGCTCTGCTTGGAACTCCTCCAACTCACAGCGCCACCATTCAGAATAAACACGTATCCGGACTGAGACTTAGAATCATCCGGATCTGTGTCCCAACTAGCATCGACGTAACTCCTTACGACAAGCTCTTGGTCACCTCCATATACGAGAAACATTTCCTTAGTTCTATTTAGATACTTAAGGATATTCTTGACAGCTGACCAGTGTTCCACTCCTGGATCACTTTGGTACCTGCTAGTCAAACTTACAGCATGGCACACATCTGGTCTAGTACATAGCATGGCATACATGATAGAGCCTATCGCAGAGGCATAAGGAACCTTGTCCATTATCTCTCTATCTTCTGCCGTAACAGGACTCTGAGTCTTACTCAGAACCTTTCCTTGCAACATTGGTAAGAACCCCTTCTTTGAATTTTCCATTCTGAACTTCTTCAGAACCTTGTCAAGGTATGTACTCTGTGAAAGCCCAATTAGGCGCTTTGACCTATCTCTATAGATCTTTATGCCTAAAATGTACGCAGCTTCTCCAAGGTCTTTCATTGAAAAACTCTTATTCAAATAAGACTTTACACTTTCAAGTAGTGTAACATCATTTCCAATCAATAATATGTCATCCACATATAGTATTAGAAATGCAACTGAACTCCCACTCACTTTCTTGTAAATACAGGCTTCTCCATAAGTTTGGACAAATCCAAACCCTTTGATCACTTCATCAAACCGGAGATTCCAACTCCGCGATGCTTGCTTCAGTCCATAGATGGATCTCTGAAGTTTGCATACCTTGTTAGCATCCTTTGGATCAACAAAACCTTCGGGCTGTACCATGTACAACTCTTCCTTAATATGACCATTAAGGAACGCGGTCTTCACATCCATTTGCCAAATTTCATAGTCATAATATGCGGCAATTGCTAACATAATCCGAACAGATTTCAGCATCGCTACGGGTGAGAATGTCTCATCGTAGTCAACTCCTTGAATTTGTCGGAAACCCTTTGCGACAAGTCGAGCTTTATACACGGTGACGTTTCCGTCAGCGTCTGTCTTTCTCTTGAATATCCATTTGTTCTCAACGGCCTTACGGTCGTTAGGTAAGTCTACCAAAGTCCATACTTGGTTTTCATACATGGATTCCATTTCGGATTTCATGGCTCCTAGCCATTTATCGGAGTCTGGGCTCATCATTGCTTCCTCATAATTCGCAGGTTCATCATTGTCTAACAACATGACATTCATGACGGGGTCGTACCGATCAGGGGCGGTACGTTCCCTCGTTGATCTGCGAGGTTCAATAGCAGCCTTGACTGGAACAGCATGATCACCATCATCTGCTCCTTCTTCAGGTGGCGATGGCTGTTCTGGAACACCTTCCAGTTCAGTGCTACTCGGCATCTCAAGAACAGGTTCAACAACCTCGTCAAGCTCTATTTTCCTCCCACTCACTTCTTTCGAGAGAAACTCCTTCTCTAGAAAGGAACCATTCTTGGCAACGAAAATCTTGCCTTCAGTTCTGTGGTAGAAGGTATACCCAATAGTTTCCTTAGGGTATCCAATGAAGACGCACTTTTCCGATTTGGGTTCGAGCTTATCAGGTTGAAGCTTTTTCACATAAGCATCGCAACCCCAAACTTTGAGAAACGATAACTTTGGCTTCTTGCCAAACCATAACTCATATGGAGTCGTCTCAACGGATTTTGATGGAGCCCTATTTAATGTGAATGCGGCTGTCTCTAATGCATAGCTCCAAAATGATAGTGGCAGATCTGTGTGAGACATCATAGATCGCACCATATCCAATAAGGTTCGATTACGACGCTCAGACACACCATTACGCTGTGGTGTTCCGGGTGGCGTGAGTTGTGAAACAATTCCACACGTCTTTAAATGCATGCCAAACTCGTAACTCAAATATTCGCCTCCACGATCAGATCGAAGAAACTTTATTTTCTTGTTACGATGGTTCTCAACTTCACTCTGAAATTCTTTGAACTTTTCGAACGTTTCAGACTTATGTTTCATTAAGTAAATATACCCATATCTACTCAAATCATCGGTGAAGGTTAAGAAGTAACGATATCCACCGCGCGCTGCAACACTCATCGGACCACACACATCGGTATGTATGATTTCCAACAAGTCTGTTGCTCTCTCCATCGTGCCGGAGAAGGGTGTTCGAGTCATCTTACCCATAAGGCATGGTTCGCAAGTTTCAAATGATTCAAAATCAAGTGAATCCAAAAGTCCATCAGAATGGAGTTTCTTCATGCGCTTTACACCAATATGACCCAAACGGCAGTGCCACAAAAATGTGGTATTATCATTATTCACTTTGCATCTTTTGGCATCAATGTTATGAACATGTGTATCACTACTATCGAGATCCAATAGAAATAAACCATTCCTCTCAGGTGCATGACCATAAAAAGTATTATCCATATAAATCGAAATACCAAAGTTTTCAGACTTAAATGAATAACCGTCTCGCAATAAACAAGATCCAGATATAATGTTCATGCTCAACGCAGGCACATAATAACAATTATTAAGGTTTAAAACTAATCCCGATGGTAAATGCAGAGGGAGTGTGCCGACAGCGATGACTTCAACTTTTGATCCATTTCCAACTCGCATCGTCACCTCGTCCCTTGCCAAGCGCCGTCTATTCCGCAGCTCCTGTTTCGAGTTACATATATTAGCAACCGAACCAGTATCAAATACCCAGGTGCTACTACGATCACTTGTTAAATACACATCAATAACATGTATATCAAATATACCTTGTTTGACGGTGCCAGCCTTCTTGTCCGCCAGATACTTGGGGCAGTTCCGCTTCCAGTGTCCGGTTCCCTTGCAGTAGAAGCACTCAGTATCAGACTTAGGGCCCTTCCTTGACTTCCTCGCAGGCCCGGCAGCTCGCTTGCCGTCCCTCTTGAAGTTGTCTCTTTTGCCCTTTTTCTTGAAACTGGTGGTCTTATTGACCATCAACACTTGATGCTCCTTCTTGATTTCCACTTCCGCGGTCTTTAACATCGCGAAAAGCTCAGGGAGAGTTTTCTCCATCCCTTGCATGTTATAGTTCATCACAAAGCTTTTGTAGCTCGGTGGAAGTGACTGGAGAACACGGTCAATCCCCAACTCATTGGGAATCACAACACCCAGCTGCGCCAGACGATCACCGTACCCAGACATCTTGAGCACGTGTTCACTGACGGAACTGTTCTCTTCCATCATACAGCTAAAGAACTTAGAAGAGGCTTCATACCTCTCCACCTTGGCTTGAGTCTGAAACATAGCTTTCAGATCAACGATCATCTGATGAACGCCATGGTGCTCAAAACGCTTTTGAAGCTTAGGTCCTAAGCCGTACAACAGACCGCACTTAACTATCTCGTGGTCCTCTGAACGGGCTGCCCAGACATTCCTAATGTCTTCAGCCGCTCCCTCTGCTGGAGCCTCACCTAGCGGTGCATCTAGGACATACAGTTTCTTGGCAGCTTTGAGGATAATTTTCAGATTCATAAACCAATCCGAGAAATTGCTTCCATCGTCTTTCAGCTTGTCTTTCTCTAGGAACGCGTTAAAGTTCATGGTGATGTTGGGAAGGGCCATTGATCTACAACATTATTTGCAAGGTGTTTAGACTATGTTCATGATATTGTGTTCGAAAGATAATCTAATTATAAAACGAACTCCCACTAAACTCAACATCTCTCTGGTTGTTTAGTGACACACGATCCAAAATCCACTACACCACAACCGATCATCACGTGAAGTGGCATAGTTTCAAAAGGTGAACATCTCCATGTTTGATCATATCATTCATATGACTCGTGTTTAGCCTTTCGGCTCTTGTGTTCCGAGGCCATGTCTGTACATGCTAGGCTCGTCAAGGAAACCGTAGTATTTCTGCATGTGCAAACTGGCTTGCACCCGTTGTATGTGAACGTAGAATCTATCACACCCGATCATCACGTGGTGCTTCAAAACGACGAACTTTGGCAACGGCGCATACTAGGGGAGAACACTTCTTGATATTGACGTGAGAGATCACCTTATCATGCTACCGTCGAGATCGTATCTAAGCATAAACCATAAGGTGCATAAAAAGGATTAACATCACATGCAATTCAATATTGTGACATGGTATAGCCTTTTCTTGTGCCTTTGATCTCCATCTCCAAAGCACCGGCATGATCTCCATCATCACCAGCTCAAACGCCATCACCATGGTTGTCTCCACCAACTATTGCAACTACTACTATTGGCTACTCTTAGCAAATAAAGTAAAGCAATTACATGGTGTTTAAAGTGACACGCAGGTCATACAATAAATCAAAGACAACCATAAGGCTCCTGCCGGTTGCCGTACTCATCGACATGCAAGTCGTGATAATTACAAAACATGATCATTGCATACATCACATAATCATATCTTGAGGCCATACCATATCACAAACCCTGCAAAAACAAGTTAGACGCCTCTACTTTGTTTATGCAATTTTTACGTGGCTTCTAATGGGTCATTAGATAGAACCGTTCTAATCTACGCAAAGCCACAACGGTGATAAAATAGTTGCTGATTTACTCATCCTTTTGAAAGGCCTTCCATTGAAAATTGCATCTTCACTAAAGCAAGAGAAACAGACACCCGCCAGCCACTTATGCAAAACAAGTTGCATGTCAGTCGTGGAACCGGTCTCTCGTGCGTGGACGAGTAAAGTTGGTCCGGGCCGCTTCAATCTTACAGTACCGCAAAGATGCAAAGTGCACGCGAGAAGGTAGCAACTCAAATTATCAACGCCCACAACACTTGTGTCTAATCGCACCAACATCTACGAATAGATCTAGGCTCTGATACCACTGAAGGGTCGCAGCATAGAAAACAAAAAATTTCCTACGCAAAGATAGCGGAATAAACCCAACATCTAGATCTGATCTACGAGAGGTTGGTAGCAAGAAGGAGATCGAATCTCACCCTCGAAGAAAACCGTGAGCGTTTTGTCGAGGCAGGGGTTGGCTAGTCGATCCCCGCAACTAGACTTGTCTAGTCGCGAGGAGATGTATTATCCAAGCGCCGCACGAGCAACGCCTCCGAGAGATCCACACGTTCAGCTCGATGAAGACTCCACGTTCTTGATCCCGCAAGAGGTGGTGGAGAGGCTCGAGATCAACAGCACGACGACGGTGGTGTGGTGTGTATGGTGGAGGTTGGACAGGGCTTCGCCAAGCGGTGTCGGGAGAGAGGAGGAGGAGGGGTGCGGCTAGGGAGAGGAGGGGGCCGGCGGCTAGGCACCTTGGGGAGGAGCCAAAGGGTGCGGCACCCCTCCCCTTGCCCCTCCTTATATAGGAGGCCAAGGGGGGTGCGCCCCTCCCCTCCTAGGGCCGGCGCAAGGGGGGGTGGCTTGGCCCCCAAGCCACCACTAGGGTTTCGGCCGGCCCCCCCTTGCTTCTAGAAGCATGGCCCGGTTGGGCCTATGGGGTGATGGTGCGGCTGGCCCATTAGGCCAGCCCACTGTCCCCTTTTTCCATGTGGGCCCCATACTCCTATGGGCCCCACTTCTAGACCCCTCTAGAACCTTCTAGAACATTCCGGTACTTTACCGATAAATTCCCGAACCTTTCTTATCCTCCGGAAACAACTTTCCTTATATGAATCTTATTCTCCGGACCACTCCGGAACTCCTCGTGACGTCCGGGATCCTATCCGGGACTCTGAATCAATATTCGTTCTCACCATCATTTATCTCGAACCCTAACTACATCGAACGTTAAGTGTGTGACTCTGCGGGTTCGCGAATATGTCATATTAATAGCGGGACCGGGATGTCCATATTAATTCCTACATATTCGACGAAGTACTTTACTAGTCGAACCACAATGTCCGGGATTCAATTAATCCATATACGATTCCTTTTGTTTCACGATATATTACTTGTCCGAGATTCAATCCACCGATATCTCCATATCTGATTAATCTCGTTACCGACAAGTTCTCTTTACTCGTTCCCATAGAATAGGATCCCTTATGACTAGCCACTTAGTCATATGCTTGCAAGCGTTTGGATGCTATACTACCGAGAGGGCCCAGAGATATCTATCCAACTGTTGGATGAACAAATCCCAGTCTTGAAACATGTCACCCAACAACCTATCATCGGAGAACCTGAAAGCCACCTTTATAATCACCCAGTTACGAAGTGACGTTTGATGTCCACAAAGCTCTCCTCCGATAAACAGGAGTGACATAATCTCATGGTCTAAGGAAACTATATTTGACATCTATTTAATTTGAGTCTTGTCCATTATATCATCACCTATGATACAAACTTCGTTTATTAAGCGATTCATAAATCCATGGTTAGGAAACATCTAACCATCACTTAATCAAACGAACTAGTCACAAGAGGAAAGACTAGGGACACATTACCGTTTATATTCCACACACATGTATTTGTTTCCGGTTAATACAATTTAAGCATGGAATTAAACATATCATGAACGGAGAAATATGATAAACAATAATCATTCATTATTGCCTCTTGGGCATATCTCCAACATGTGCTAGAGCTGGAGGAGCTCTGTTCCTTGAGGACTTGTTGAACAATCATCACATCTGTTTCTTCAGGATGATCCTCTGGATGTGGTCCCATCTTTCTTAGCAGCATTTGTTCCTGCAATTAGATTCAAATGTTTCAAATGCTAGTATGCCGAGACAGTAATAATAAATTTGTGTTGTTGTTAAATATTTCGTACATAAGCCTCTTCTGCTTCCTGAGGCATCACACCATCCTTGCTAGTGTGGGTAATTCTGTAAAATTCAATTGGTGATGTTTCCTCCTCGTTGTTCAGAGCCTTCTACAAGGTTTAGTACATTTTGAGTATCAGTTCTATAAATTATATATTTGCAGTACAAGTAGCTAAGTAATTGCGTAGACCTAGTTGAAATACTTACAACATGCTCGTAGTGGGCAATGTAGCTTCTTGATCCAGTGGTATGGTGCTGCTTCACATTTTCTCTGTTCTTTACATTCTTGATACACATTTCCTGTATTAAGCAGGTGGGATCTAATTAGGTGATGCAAAAAATAAAATATGTATGAATTAAGTTGCTAGCTGTAGGTGAAAGAAATATGAATTATGTACCTGGTAGTGGTCATCAAACCATCTGTTCACAAGTTCTTTCCAACTATTCTCGTCTACAGTACTTGGCTTCATCAAATAAGCTTGCTCAGGAGTAAGCTTTTGAATCTTGGGCCAGTACACCTTCTTAAGCCTATAGCGTTGTTGTCGAACACTATTTTGTATCATTTCTGTGCACACAGATTTGGCCACAGCATCATTTGTGTCCATCACAAACTTTTCCTACAAAATAGGGTTTGCATATGCACAAATTAGGTTGTTAACCATGTTACAGTCTGAATAATATAGATGAAGAGAGTAGACTCACCGCAACTTTTTTAATCGCAGAAGGAACAGCATCTTGTAGATTCTTATCTTTGTCGTAGAGCTTCCAGTGCGTTGCAAGGGGCATCTTATCGCTGTGGATGTGTATACCAACCTCAGAGCTTAGTTTTGCTGCATGTAGAGGATTTTTGGGTCTTCTCACGCCTGCAGTGAAGTCAATTTGCATTTTATTGCCACCATTTTTTTTTGTCCATTCATGGAGTGAATGCCCCATGGTAGGTCTCCGTCCAAGTCCTTTCTGCTTTGACTTGACAGAGACTGACAATGCATCTGAAATTCAGACAGAAAATAGGTTAAACTTGTCCAAATATTAGCAAATAAGTACAAGTAGAACATGTAAAGTATCCATGGTTGTACCTTTGCGTTGGAACGGAACTAGTTGATTGTCATCAAGTGATGAGTTGCTGCCATCAGAAGTACGAATCTGCGTCGTAGGTGTGGTTTGCTCTTCAACGTCGGCGTCTTCTGTCATCGTAGGCGTATCTGAGGCTGCAGGTTCAGTGAAAGCAGGTACTCATGATCTTGTTGAAATGGTGGATGAAGGTGCTACTATCTGTTTGACATGCTTATTATGTGCCACAGATGCCGTTTCATCCACTGCCTGTTTGATAATGCATGAAGACATAAGTATGAATGCAGTACCACTACCATGAATCAGATAACCAATTTGCGAATTAATAAACATGTTAGACCTGAGACGGCCGCTTTGAGGCATTGCGCTCGTCATCTGTATGCAAATCATCATCTTCATTGGCAAGGTCTTCATCATCTGGTTCATATGCAGGGTCAGCTTCCTTGTCTTGAGGTTCTGGCTCCTTTTCTTCGTCATTAATCCCGCCTTGTGCCCGACCATACACGAAGGTACGTGCAACCTCTCTGAAATCTTGTGGATTAAGACCTCCAGTAAGAAATTTGGCTTCCATGGCTTGCTGTAGACGAGTTGCATTTTCCTCCATTTGTTTTCTCCTTTCTAACTCTATTGTAGTTAGTACCTCTTTTTGTTTAGCAGCTGAAAAAAGAAAGAAAAGATTTGTGTGTATTAGCGTGTAGGAATTCGTGACCGCAAATTCAGAATTATGTGGTACGTTCCATAAATAATGAAGTGGCCTAATTTAGAGTATACATGACAAGTTTGTTTTTCACGTAAATGTTGCAGATCTCAGCGAGTATATGATTTCCCATAAGTAATGGACATAACAAATATATGATCTCATTCATCTAACTTAAAAGTTCATGCAATGTTTCAGATCTAAGATTGATAAATATGGCAGATCCTCTTCTGTAGTACATGAAGATATAACGTGAAGAATTCCTTTTCTTAAACCCTAGATGCGATCGTGGTAAGAACAAAAATCAAATGTTCGTAGAACCCTAGATGTGATCAGGTAAATTAGTACACCGTACGTAAACCTAACAATTCTAGTCTAACTATTGAACGATCGATCTAGTACGTACTGAAATGTGGGATAGATTTATCACCTTGGCGTTTGTGATTGACCTTCTTCGGCGTAGGTTTGGGCAGATCGCGAGCCTTGGGTGGTTTCCGGTGACCGGTCATGGCGGCCGCCGGATAGCCTGCCGGAGCGAGGGTACGAACTGCCGGCGGAGAGAGTGGATCTGGCGAGGTAGAGAGCGATGAGGGAGGGAATGAATTTGTACGTGCGAATTAAGAGGGAACGGAATTAAGGGGGTTGGGTAGCACGATGTATTTATAGTATCGTGGGCAAAAAAAATGAGTTGCGTGCGGCGGGGAAAAGTGGAGGGAACGAAATTTTCCCAAAGTTAGGAGGGAAGTTCGACTACCGGGTCAGAAGTGGGGGGAAAAATTAATATTTGAGCATAGGTTACATGTTTTAATTATTTAATGTCGTATATAATCCCTTTTAATGATTTTAATCATTAAAAGTTTAAAACTATATATGTTCCTACAATCATGTTAGTAATACAGGACAACCAAATTGCACATGTTTCGTTTGATTCATATTTATGTGTCGAAGTTTCATCTATGAGTTCATATTGTTACAAATTAATGGTGAAACCTTGGGTTATGACATGAACGAACACCAAAAGTTGCAAGTAAATTTGGGGCTTCAAAATTCTTGTCTCATAGACAAAGATTGTTTGCTTGGTGTACTATGTACATAACTCACCTTCAACCTCAATGATTATAGAGATGTGTCACATATATATGAAAAAGGCTAGAAAATCATTTGAATGAATCAAATTGGACTAAATTAATGGTTCAAGGAAGATGAATGAAAAGAGGCGAAACTTTGTGTTTGTGCTTACATAGCCCTAATAACTTGTTATGGTCATTTGACAATATTTTTTACCTAGTTTAGGTGCCACAACCATTTTTTGAAAGAAAAAGGCTAGAAAATCATTTGAATGAATCAAAATTGGACTAAATGGTTCAAGGAAGATGAATGAAGGGAGGTGAAACTTTTTTGTGTGTGCTTACATAGCCCTAATAACTTGTTATGGTCATTTGACAAAAAAATTTACCTAGTTAAGGTGGCCCAACCATTTTTTGAAAGAAAAAGGGTAGAAAATCATTTGAATGAATCAAAATTGGACAAAATGATTGAAGGAAGGTGAATGAAGAGGTGAAACTTTTTGTGTGTGCTTACATAGCCCTAATAACATGTCATGGTCATTCCCAATAGTTTTTACCATGTTTTAGGTGTCTCTACCATTTTTTATAAAGAAATATGCTATAAAATCATTTGAATGAATCATAAATGGACAAAATGGTTCAAGGAAGATGAATGAAGACGTGAAACATTTTGTGTGTGCTTGGATAGTCTTAATAACTTGTTATGGTCATTGACAATATTTTTAACCAACTATAGGTGTCCCTACCATTATTTTTGAAAGAAAAGGTTAGAAAATCATTTGAATGAATCAAAATTGGACAAAATGGTTCAAGGAAGATGAATGAGGAGGTGAAACTTTTTGTGTGTGCTTACATAGCCCTAATAACATGTCATGGTCATTCACAATAGTTTTTACCATGTTTTAGGTGTCCCTACCATTTTTTATAAAGAAAAATGCTATAAAATCATTTGAATGAATCATAAATGGACAAAATGGTTCAAGGAAGTTGAATGAGGAGGTGAAACTTTTTGTGTGTGCTTGGATAGTCTTAATAACTTGTTATGGTCATTGAAAATATTTTTTACCAACTATAGGTGTCCCTACCATTATTTTTGAAAGAAAAGGTTAGAAAATCATTTGAATGAATCAAAATTGGACAAAATGGTTCAAGGAAGATGAATGAGGAGGTGAAACTTTTTGTGTGTGCTTACATAGCCCTAATAACATGTCATGGTCATTCACAATAGTTTTTACCATGTTTTAGGTGTCCCTACCATTTTTTATAAAGAAAAATGCTATAAAATCATTTGAATGAATCAAAAATGGACAAAATGGTTCAAGGAAGTTGAATGAGGAGGTGAAACTTTTTGTGTGTGCTTACATAGCCATAATAACATGTCATGGTCATTCACCATAGTTTTTACCAACTATAGGTGTCCCTACCATTTTTTGTAAAGCAAAATGCTATAAAATCATTTGAATGAATCATAAATGGACAAAATGGTACAAGGATGTTGAATGAGGAGGTGAAACTTTTTGTGTGTGCTTACATAGCCTTAATAACTTCCCATGCTCATTTACAATAATTTTTTGCAACTTTAGGTGTGCCTACCATTAATTTTGAAAGAAAAACCAAGAAAATCATTTGAATGAAGCACAATTGGAAAAGGGTACAAGGAAGTTGAATGTAGAGGTCAAACTTTTTGTGTGTGCTTACATAGCCTTAATAACTTCCCATGGTCATTTACAATAATTTTTTGCAACTTTAGGTGTGCCTACCATTAATTTTGAAAGAAAAACCAACAAAATCATTTGAATGAAGGACAATTGGAAAAGGGTACAAGGAAGTTGAATCTAGAGGTCATACTTTTTTTGTGTGCTTACATAGCCTTAATAACTTCCCATGCTCATTTAAAAAAATTTTAGCAAGTTTAGGTGTCCCTACCATTTTTTAAAGAAAAAGGGTAGAAATTAAGGTAAATGCATGTAAATTGGCAAATTATGTGTGAAAAATCAAAGAATATCACATGAATCATGCCAATGGTGGTGAAATCATATAAACATTATGGGACACCCAATTTGCATATGTTTTAATCATTCTCACTTGTACTGGAATTCCCATCTATGATGTCATAAGGGGTGAGGTGTCACATGAGGGGATCAACACCAAACTTTGCTAACAAAAGTATCAGAGCTACTGGTACATCAACAGGGAGCGCTTGCTGCCGCTCACCACTTTCTATGAGTCTTAGTAGTAAACTATTTACACAAAAGCATCCACACATACTAGTTATGTTCAGGCAACTACATATTAACATGGACCGCTTGATGCGGCTCACCACTTCGTGCCGATCCCAAACTGTGTATTGGACGACACGTCGGGCTTCCACCCATCTGCCTCATTCCACCCCCAGTCGTTGGACTGCCCCTCTATCGAAGTGCTGCCACCTCTCCATGCTGCATCAGGATCTGCCCAGGCTGAACGCCTTTTGTTGCGCTGTGCTTCTGCTATGGCATGCACACAACTAGGACAATACTCTGCTTTTGGTTGAGGAGGCTTTGGTTCTTTTGGCATCAGGTGTCGTTGCCCCTTCATGAAATCGGTGATCTTACGGTACAACTCATAGGAAACAAAGCCATCAACAGCAGCATAGTGGATGTTAATGTCATCAAGTGGCTGCTTCTCCCAAAAGTCATGCTGCTCCTTTGGGAAGTTGTTCTTCATGTCCTGGTAGGAGTCGTCGATGAGAATGGATGCCATCACACTCATTCCAGTCCTGTAACGGCCTTCATACTGGAACAAATCTTGCAAATCAATATGGAACTCATCTGGAATTTTAATGGACCAGGATCTCCTCATCGCTCTGTTGTCACCCCTTTTGTCGACTCTAGCAAATTTGATATTTGATGAACACAGGAACTCGAATAGCACCGGACACACCGTGCCACGCCTGCGGTTGGAAGATATTAGTAATGGTAAATTTGATTGTAAATGTAATTAACAATCAAATTGTAATAACTAGTTGTTCTCGGATCAATATGTACAACAATGAAAAAATATTTCAAGGAAATACATAATGTACTTGTCATATGAAGCTTAGTAAGGTAGTACTTATAAACATTTTTTGAAAAATACATGCAAAATACATTTAATCAAAAACTAGTACCATCAATTATGATAACAAGACTATAAGAAGAAATATTTGAAAGGTTAAATACCCATAGTACTAGTTATCCGATGAACAATACGGTTAATATATTTCATAAATAAATGAAGTAGTACTCCATAGGTTATGATACCGAATCAGAAATAAATGAAAGTCGTATTTAAATGCAATCTAAATACCCCAAGGAAAAACTATGTAGTAGATCCTATACTACTGTACGTAGTGGATTGGAAGAACTAAACCTAACTATGAACTATGAAACAAAACCAGCAATCCTAAATCTGTACTAGATCCGATATATGTCCATACCTAGGCATCTGGAAGACCAATACGCGGCAGTGCAGTGCAAGTTGAATCACAGCCACCTCTTCCTCGAAGTGGTCATAATCGGCGATGTACTCGAAGTCGAGACCGAGGAACTTGTCCGCCTCTTTATCAAGCATACAACGGAACATCGCGATGTTTTCCTCCACCACTTCGACATCGTTGGTGTACGTGACCTCTATTTCGGTCGTCCCATGGGCGATGTGGGTCAGCTTCTTCGTGAAGATTTCGACGTCTTCCATGGCGGTGTTGGAGGTGGAAGGGGATAAACAGAGCGGAGAGAAACATGGGCAGGGGAGAAACAAGAGCGCTGAGAAAAGAGGGGACTAGATTTCAGTGGAAGTTGGGGCGGCAGGGCATAATTTGGCAACCGTTACGTGTACCCCAGTAAATCGTAAGGTCACTGACGGTGGACCTAATACGTGAGATTCGCGAGAGGGTTTTTTACCCTGTCACCTCAACTTTACACGGCACTTATCCCCTACGCGGTGCTTCTCCAGAATACCAACCGCAATTAACTCCACTATCCATCTTCAGCTCCAGGCCGAAGGTCGGCTAGCGCCGACGCCGTCCATCGGTAACCCTACCCATCTCTCGCCGTCCTCGTCCCCCTCTAATCGTCCTCGTCGCTGACCCTAGACCCTCCTTGCCTTTTGCAATCTCATTGAGGAGGCATTTTCATCTGTGTTGCTAGGATGGCTCCGCCGGTAAGAAATATTCTCTCAATCCATGGAGTACTACTTTTTCGATTTGATAAATGATCTCCTACTTTCGATTTGTAGTGTCCTACTTGTTTCGACCAGAAGGGTTTGTGCCCTCGTGGCAATCGGATGAAGAATTTCTTTGTGCTAACCCTGCAAGAGGGTTTTCAGGAGACGACCGTAATACAGTTTTCCAATTACTTGATTTTTTTTAAATCCTGATCATGTTTTCAACATAAGATCTGAAGATGATTCCACTCACCAATCATGCTGCTGACATGTAGATCTTGTTGTATTTACAGTTTCACTGTGTTGTATTCCCCAGTTGTAGTACTCACTGTCATTTAGTAGTGAGAAGTCGATTTGTTGCTATTGTGGATTGCAAATTAAAAATAGCAGTGTTGTTCACTTGATAAACGAGGAGTTTGTTTGCTATGTTCAAATGATATATACTTACATGTTATTCTTAAAGTCTGTAGGTGGGTATGTGTGATTTTACAACACATGCCTTTGTTTGGTGGCTGCAGTGTGCAATAATGTTGTCTCATCTATTTATAGAAATTAGTACATGCTCTTCTAGTTTTGTGGGACACCTGATTTATTTTACTACTTATAGTTAGGTTTGTGCATACTAATGTTTATGAATATCCAGTGAATTAGATAGTACTTAATAAATGAATGCATTAATTAGCTATTATTAATATGGCTAATAATGTAGTGATGTACATGACAACTAGATATGGCACTGATGAATATTACTTTGTTTCAGTTCATCCCATGCTACAGTAGGGCTTATTTCCTTGTGAAATACACCGTATCAAAGATTGACAATACAATGTTCTATGCAAATCTGACAACCAAAGAAGGATTTTCATTCTCTGTTAAAGTTACCAACAATACTGATGCAACTTATTTGAGTGGACGAGTTTGGAATGAATTTATTAGAGTCTACGGGCTAGAAGTTGGACAAGAGATATATTTCACTATTGGCGACTATGGTCCTGATACTCGTGTCACCACTGGAAATTACCCAAAATTCCATCCAAGTAAGATTTGTACTACATATTTCTTTCTTACTTTGCTTGCTAGTTGATACTTGTGTAATATAATGTGTTACATGCAATCTCCTCCAACATGTTTAAATCCCCTGGTACTTACAATCATGTGCACAAGTTAAGTTCATTGTGTAAAAACCTAAATTAGTACCCACATGCTAACTACAATTTATATGTGCTAAGAGGTCATATTAATTATATATTTTCAACTATGATTTTACAGTTTATTACCATTTGTCCCGTGACAAACGGGACATCGTTGACTCCATCACTGCCATTGATGGAACTGAGATAAATTGGAGGATGATGGAGAGAGTCATACAACATGTGGACAATCTTGACTTCCTTGTGGCACGTCATGAAGCTGGGATATATGGAGAAGGAACAGTTGTTGCAATGATGCATACCCTCAACTGGACAAACAGTATCAATGAGAACAAGCACCTGGTAATACTTAATATCCACTTTTCTACAACCTATAGTTTGTTGTCATCATATATTGTTAGCTCTTGTCATTACAATGTAGATGTGAAATATTGTTCGTATAGTTGACTCGAAGATTTGTTGCTGCAACAGAAATTCCCACGCTGTCTTGTCCCCGAAGGAATGCATGAATATGGTGACATCACCATTGTGTGTCATCCCTACACTAAGGTGACTAGGTCATACACCATTTCTGCTGATGATGGACGTCTCTGCGTCACTGGATGGAAGAAATTCATGGAGGAAGAACATTTTCTGCAAATGGGTGACAAGATGTTGTTCTTGCTCTTTGTAGCAAATGCAAGGGCTTTCCTGTTTGTTTCCTACATTCCTGAAGTTGCTATTGAGTAGTTACCTAGTGGTGATGCTCATATGTCTTAGAATGCACTCATTTTAGTCGTTTTATCCACGGATCTAGTGTCAAGACTCTATATGCATGGTGAACTAATGGATATATGCATTACGATGTGTTATGAAATAGATGTGTTATCTTCTGAACTAAATTATGTTTGATTATCAGTTCATATTTCTATTTGCATGGTCCATTATGGTGTCACGTACGCTTGTCACATTTCATTGCATAAATCATGAATTATATCAAGTACTCATAATGTTTCCAAATATATAAATGTTTGCATTACACAATCTAAAGATTCAAACATCACTATCATTCTCTAAATTTATGTCCCCATCATCCCTACTATTGTCTGCCAAAGTGTCTTGTTCTTCATCTTCGCTCGTCTCCTGGTAAACATAGTTTGTGTCATCTTCCTCTTCTAGTCGATGCATAATGCGAGCATCAACAAGTTCCCCATCGTCAGATCGATTAGCGTCCTCATCTTCCAACTCAACATCCTGGTCTTCACCCTCAACATTGATAAATATATGATCAGATGAACCCATCTCATCCTGGTACGCGTCTTCGTTCCCTACATATGCGTCGTCATCGCCACTCTCTTTTTCTGGAACATCATATACATGTCTGTGACTGAAAGTCTGGACAACTTTCCGAGGGTTGTCAAACTTTGTGTCATCCAAGTAGAAGCATGTTTCCGCTTGGCTTGCCAATATGAAGGGGGAATCCTTGTACCAAAGTGTGGAAGTATTAACGCTTTTAAAATATCCATCATCTTTCATCTTGGAATTCCTGCTCGCAAGGTCAAACCAATCACAACGAAACAAGTAGACAGATCTATCGCCGTGCTTGTTACTCCCATACTGCAACTCCAGAATTCCTGTAGAACACCATAGAACATAATTTCTTCTTCATCACCAACAGATGCCTTCGTCATTACGCCAGAATTTTGAGTCTTTAGATTCTTCTCACGCGTCACAGTTCGAAACCTAGCACCCTTTACATTGCAGCCAGAGTGTACCACTACACGTCTGTCTGGCCCATCAGCAAGCAACTTCAAATCTTCAGATACATTATTCAAATGTCTCACATGTTTTTTAAACCATGATGGGAACTCTTTCTGCATCGCCTCGTCGATGTTATTCACACCCCTATCCATCAATTCTTCCCGGCAAACACTAAAAAAAAACATTACCAATCAAAATTCGCATGCAGATTAAATTATGACTCATAAGGTGAAGCAAACTTACTTTATATAGGACTCTGCCTTTTCGCAATTGTTCAGCACATACCAAACCATTTTGTCAAATTCCTTTTCAAAAAGCTTCAAAATGGACTTCCCAAACCCTTTTGCTCCATCTGAAAAAATGTCCAACTCATCCGGACCAGGTTTTCGATGGTTATCTTGGTTCCTATCTTTTTATGAAATCTCGTTTCTATGTCATCCTTGAAAAATCTAGAGCAAAAGGTCAAGCACTCATCAACGATGTAGCCCTCGGCAATTGAACCTTCTGGCCTAGCTTTGTTACGAACAGTGGACTTAAGGTATCCTAGTCTTCTCTCCACTGGATACATCCAACCGTAGTGAACAGGACCCCTTTGAATAGCCTCATCAGGAAGATGGATAGCTAAGTGCACCATTACATCAAAAAAAAAGCAGGGGGGAAGATCTTCTCTAGTTTGCATAGAATTCTAACAATGTCAACCTTCAATCTTTGAAGCACATCAACTCTTAGGGTTTTCGCACACAACTCCCTAAAAAATCTCCCCAATTCGGCAATGGCCTCATACATTTCCTTTCCTGCAATTCCTCTAAGGCCAGCTGGCAAAACACGCTGCAGAAGTATGTGGCAATCATGTGTCTTCATTCCAGTCACTTTACCACCATCGATATCAACACATCTTTCCCAGTTTGCACAATAACCATCTGGGAATCGAATTTTGGCCAAATATCTGCACAGTTGTTTCTTTTTTTCCTTCACAAGAGTCCACGGTGCTGGGGGCTTCACATATTTTTCTCCCTGTTCTTCCATCCAGTAATTCTTCCTAATGTTCAATTTCTTTAAATCAAGTCTAGAATTAATAGTGTCCTTATTCTTTCCCTCAATTTCAAGAAGGGTACCAAGGATATTGTCGCATATGTTCTTCTCAATGTGCATCACATCGAGGTTGTGAGCCAATTTTAGTTCTGACCAATATGGTAGATAATGTAAGCTGACCTTGAGATGCCAAGTTGGTTCACCTTGTGGAACACGCTTTCGCTTTCTCAAATTAGGATTTTTGCCCGGTATAAAATCATTAACCTTTCTACCTTCTCCTTTATTTCTTCCACTGTGAACTTCCTTGGTGGTCCTCTGTCCTCATCTTTTCCATTAAAAAGTTTGCTTCTCCTATAAGGGTGATCCGTCCGAAGGAATCGACGATGACCAATATATCCAATCTTATTTTTTAAAGACTCATAGCAAGGTTCTTTGTCGCAATGCACGCATGCGAAAAATCCTCTAGTACTACGCCTAGACATTGTGGCATATCCAGGATAATCATGAATCGACCAAAGGAACGCAACATGCAATTTGAATTCTCTATTTGTGCATGCATCATATGTGTCCACGCCTTTCCATAGCAGCATCATATCTTTTATCAGTGGCTCCCTAAATACATTAAAATCCTTCCCGGGTGAGTACTTTCCCGGGATTAGCAACGACATCATGAAGTTGGATTGATGCATGCACATCCATGGTGGGAAGTTGTACGGAATGACGAAAACAGGCCACATACTATATGCATTTGTCATACTACCAAAGGGATTGAATCCATCTGTAGCAAATCCTAGCTTTATGTTACGAGGATCTTCAGCAAACCAACCAAACTTTTCATCAAAGTGCTTCCAAGCCTCACCGTCTGCTGGGTGCCTTAGAATATTTTTCTCAGCAGCCCTCTTTTCTTTGTGCCACCTTGTGTGCGTTGACATTTCCTCTTTAACAAAAAATCTTTGTAAACGCGGAATTATCGGAAAATACCGAAGCACCTTATGAGGAACCTTCTTCCTTCCACTTGGATCTTTCCATCTTGATATTCCACACACAGGACAATGTGTATTGTTCTTGTGCTCTCCCCAGAAAAGAGCACAATCAAACTTGCAAACATGAATTGTCTCATAACCAAGCCCAACATCTGAAAGAACACTTTTAGCATGAGCAAAAGATTTAGGAAAGTCCACGTTTGGCAAAGCTGTACATAAAGTCTCAAGAAGTAGATCAAATGCTCTGTTTGTGATCCGGTTGTATGATTTCACATGAAGTAGCCTTATAATGAAGGCCAACCTAGTGAAAGTGTCACATCCCTCATGAAGCTCCTTCTTTGCTTCTTCTACTAATTTTGCATACAAATTTCGGTTACTAGGACCTTGATCTCCAGACTTGTGCATATCATGTACCAGATCAGATGCATCGTCAACGTAATTATCTTCAACATAATTATCTTCAGCTTCTTCCTCAAAATCAGCATCGTCGTCGCTTTGATACGAACCATCATGGGTACTATGGCTTTGCTGATCACTGAAATCTTCCCCATGAAAAATCGACCTAGTATAAGTAATGGACATACCTCTGCAATTCACATGACGCTCAACCTCAACTTGATCCTGCTGTATCAGATTAAGGCAGTCAATGCATGGGCATAATATTGGTTCATCAGAGCCCAATCTTTCTCCATTACGCCCCCCTTTTTCTCGCACAAACTCCATAAACTCACTAACACCTTTCATGTAGCGAGGTGTCATCTTTTTCCCCTGAGTTATCCAACTGCGATCCATCACCTACAATTCATCGCAATGTCCACCAGAATATATCTTAAGAACGAAAATAATTTGAATTGCAGATAGATCTAGTCCCAAACAAATTACAAGAAACTCACCGCTACTGCGCCTACAAACGTGATCCCCCAACGTATGTGGTTGACTCGTCGGTGACCACGATCGTGTACGATGATCACCAGATCGCCTCGACGATGACCATGGACTCCTCGCCCCGACCTGTCCCGTAGCACGCGATCTGATCGAGAAAAGACAGTACGATCTATATCTATACATAGTCATAAGAGTCCTAACCGGACACGATTACAAATTTGCGTGCGATGGAATATAACTACAAAAATAACTAATACGATTGCTAAGACAACAACACACGATTATCCCAGCGGTACCACCTTGCACGCGCATTACATACGTCGCGGGTTCGACATGCGTAAGACCCAAATTTTTACCAATAATTCCTTTACCTGACAAGTGGGGTCCGCACTGTACAAACCTGACTGCTGGGTCCCACAATGTATAACAATATTTAAAATAGCACAAATTCTTCCTATTAAACCTGACTAGTGGGTCTAGCACGAAATTCAGTGACAGTTTATAACAACCACGGTCTCAATTTTGTCATCTATTCTAATACCCTGCTCCGCCGGTTAATCCATGACAGTTTGCCATGACAAAATAAGCATTTGTCATTAATTATTGTACATACGTGACAAAATAACTAATTTGTCATCGATCAAGCCGGATCAATGACAGTTTGGAACTTTGTCATCAGGCGTTTTGTCATTAAAAGTCATTTCTATTGTAGTGTCAGCATTTTTATCAACAACAGTTTCTGTGTTGACTGAAAGTTTTGGGTTCTTTTTAGGCATGGTAGAAATTATTCCTACTCCTATTATTTTACCATTAGCATACTTAGGTGCTGTAGATGACCCTTGAGCATTTAACATTTGAATATCCTCATTAGTATAAATAGTGCAAACATTAGCAACCTTACTAATTTCAGCAATTTCAGCCTCTTTTTCTTCTCTTTCCCATCTAGCATGGAGCTCTGCCAACATTCTTATATTATTATCAATTGCCACTTGTATGGCACTCAAAGTTTTATGTTCCTTATCATCATGAGGCAAAAAAAATTATTTTAAGGAAATCAACTTCATGAGATAAACTATCAACTTTAATAATGAGATTATTGAAAGACTTTTCTTCAACAATTTTATTGAAAGACTTTTGTGAAGTGATAAAATCTTTAAGCATGCTTTCAAGATCAGAGGACACACCTCTATTATTGTTGTAAGAATTACCATATTGATTACCATTATTGGGTGGATAAGGTTTATAATTATTATTACCAAAGTTGTTCCTATAAGCATTGTTGTTGAAATTATTTTTAACAAAATTAACATTAACTTGCTCCTCTTGAGCAACCAAAGAAGCTAAAGGAACATTATTTGGATCAATAGGAACTTGTTTATTAGCAAGCATAGACATAATCATATCAACCTTATCACTCAAATAGGAAATTTCCTTAACAGAATTTACCTTCTTACCACTAGGAGCCCTCTCGGTGTGCCATTGTGAATAATTTGCCATCATCTAATCCAAGAGTTTTGTTGCAGCACCTAATGTGGTAGACATGAAGGTCCCTCCAGCAGCCGAGTCCAACAAATTCCTTGAAGAAAAATTTAATCCTGCATAAAAAGTTTGGATGACCATCCAAGTAGTCAGTCCATGAGTGGGACAGTTTTTAACTAGACACTTCATTCTTTCCCAAGCTTGAGCAACATGTTCATTATCAAATTGTTTAAAGTTCATAATGTTACTCCTTAGTTGTATAATTTTTGCAGGTGGATAATATTTCCCAATAAAGGCATCTTTGCATTTAGTCCAAGAATCAATACTATTCCTAGGCAAAGACAATAGCCAATCTTTAGCACGTCCTCTTAAGGAAAAAGGGAAAAGTTTCAGTTTTATGATGTCACCCTCTACTTCTTTATATTTTTGCGTATCACATAACTCAACAAAGTTATTTAAATAAGAGGCGGCATCATCACTACTAACACCAGAAAATTGCTCTTTCATGACAAGATTCAACAAAGCAGACTTTATCTCATAAAATTCGGCTGTGGCAGCCGGTGGAGCAATAGGTGTGCATATAAAGTCATCATTGTTCGTGCTAGTGAAGTCACACAACTTAGTGTTCTCAGCGGAACCCATTTCCACAATAAAGAAGCAAGAAACTAAGCAAAACAAAGAGAGACTAGTTGCTGGAGTTTTTAATTTTTTTGTGTTTTTCAGTTTTAAAGCAAACAAAAGGAAAAACAAGACTAACAAAAAATATACTAATCAAGACAATAACAAAGTAAAGTGAAATGGTGTGTGAAACTCCCCTAGCTGAAGCTTCCAAGTCCCCGGCAACGGCGCCAGAAAAACTTCTTGATTGCGTGTTGGGAAACCCCAAGAGGAAGGTATGATGTAGTGCAGAGGAAGTTTTTCCCTTGATTACAAAACCAAGGTTATCGAATCCAGTAGGACTTGGAGAAGGCTTTAGCGAGGTGTCAACGGCGCCAGAAAAACTTCTGTTGACGGAAGACTTGGACCTACACACAATCACTAACAAACTACTTTGCCCCAACAAAACAGAGAGGTTGTCAATCTCTCCGGCTTACCAAACACAAAGAATTAAATGTGTGGATGTAAAATATGATGATCATGAAATATGACCAGCGAGCAAACAAATATGAAAAACTATAAAAATGGTTGTAAACAATGTAGGAAAATAGGACCGGGGTCCACAGTTCACTAGAGGTGTCTCTCCAAAAGATATACATGATGGGTAAACAAATTACAGCATGGCAATTGACAGAATTATAGGCGCACAACAAGGCTATCATAAAACAATATAGTTCACCGCTTCATCTAATGTGGGCATTACGTCAAAAATATATAGACCGTCATCCAACCGCATCTATGACTAATAATCCACTCTGGGATCGCTATCCAGAATGTCATCCAAAAGTATTAAGTTGCAAGCAACAGATCATTGCAATAAGCAAAGTGCATAATGTAAGCAATGTAGATAACACGACGAAATCACACCGCTGTTTTCTCCCTAGTGGCAACAACACATCTCTAGACTTAACCATTCCGGTCACCGAACTCAGACAAAGAGAGGCATGAACCCACTATCTAGCATAAATACTCCCTCATACAACACTAACAATCACTTGGCCAAAGCAACCACTAGCATCGGAGAGGATGCAAGATCATAGATAAAACACATAACTGAACAAAAGTAATGACTTCCACAATTCATCGGATCCATGCAAACACAATCATGTAGCAGCTACAAATAGATGATCTTGATCATAATAGGCAGCTCACAAGATCTAAACAATGGAGTACAAGGAGGAGAGACAACCATCTAGCTGCTGCTATGGAGCCGTAGTCCCGTGGTGGACTACTCACGCATCACTCCGGGTGGATGCCTCCGGCATCGATTCCCCTCTCCGGTAGGGTGCCGGGAAGAGCTGCAGAACCCTTCCGAACTAGGGTTGGAAATGGCGGCGGCCTCGGCAACTTCTGGAGAATATGATCGGGCCCTCCTCTATTTTTAGGTCAGAGGGGATTTTATAGGCGAAGGAGCGACGCGAGGCGATGGCCAGGGCCACCAGGTGGGGTCCCGGCGCGACCTAGGGTGGGGCCGCGGCCAGGGGTCACCTGGAGCCCCTGTGGCCCCCTCCGGCCGTCCTTCGGGATCCGTCTTCATTTCATATTGGAAATAATTCCCGTAAATTTTCAGCGCAATCCGAGAAACTTCCCAGAACAACTTTTCTGAAACAAAAAGACAGCAGAAAACAGGAACTGGCACTGGGCATCTTGTTAATAGGTTAGTTCCATAAATCATGCCAAAATGATATAAAAACATTGTAAAAACATGTGGCACTGCTATAATATCAAGCATGGAACATAAAAAGTTATAGATACGTCGGAGACATATCAGAAACCCAGCAGCTTGCCTGATGGGACCCCAAACACGCACTTGTCGGGTTGAGTTTGAAGTTGACCCGGCGGAGGTTGCTGAAGGTCTCGTGTAGGTCCTGGACAAGGGAATCCTTGTACCGGGTCTTGACCACGATGTAGTCGATGTACGCTTCAACGTTGCGGCACAGCTGAGGCCCGAGGCACGCCTGCATCGCGCGCTGGAAGGTAGGGCCAGCGTTCCGGAGGCCGAATGGCATCCGGGTGTAGCAGTAGCAACCGTTGGGGGTGATGAAGGCCGTCTTCTCCTGGTCCTCAACCGCCATCATGATCTGGTGATACCCGGAGAAGGCATCCAGGAAGCACAACAACTCGCAGCCGGCTGTGGAATCCACAATCTGGTCGATGCGCGGCAGAGGGAACGGGTCCTTGGGGCAGGCCTTGTTCAGGTCCGTGAAGTCGATGCAGAGTCGCAGCTTGAAGGTCATCGGTTTTGGCACCACCACAGGGTTGGCCACCCAAGTGGGGTGAGGAACCGCCATGATGACGCCGACTTCCAGTAGCTTGTCAATTTCGGTGACGATGAACTCCAACTTCTCTTTGCTTTGCTTCTGTAGAACTTGCTTCACGGGGCGTGCATGCGTGCTTACCGCCAGTTTGTGCTCGATCACCTCCCTTGCTACTCCGGGTAAACCTGACGCCTCCCACGCGAAGACGTCAGAGTTCTCCCGAAGGAAGGCGACGAGCACGCTTTCCTATTTGTCAGCGAGGTGGGCACCGATGGTGATGGTGCGGGAACCGTCGCTCGTTAGTGCCACCTTTTTGGTCATCTGCGGGTCGCCGCGGAATGGCGCCTTCTTGGAGGAAGTCGATGTCGAGCCCCCGGGGTACCCTCCATCCCCGGAGAATGCACCGGCACCAACCTCCTGCACATCTTGACGGGTATCTGATGACCCACAAGTATAGGGGATCTATCGTAGTCCTTTCGATAAGTAAGAGTGTCGAACCCAACGAGGAGCAGAAGGTGTTCAAGTAGTTTTCAGCAAGGTTTCACTGCAAGCACTAAAAGAGAAATGTTTTTGGATTTTTGATTTAAAGAACAAATGAAGAACAAGTAAATAAAAGAGTGCTATAATAATTGCAGCAAATCGCCCAATCCTTTTAAGCTCAAAGGACAGGCCGGTTGTGTTACTTATGAAGATTAAAACGTTCTCGAGGACACATGGGAGTTTCTGCCTAGCCAATTTCATTGCACGCCGGTGATTAACCTTCAATGTTTTGATAAAGTGCTGTGTGGGTGGACCTATGCTAATGCACCGCCCTTACTTGGACAAATACATACTTGTGATTAAATCTCTTGCAAGCATCCGCAACTACAGGAAAGTAATTAAGATAAAAACCTAACCACATCCTTAAACTCCGAGACCCTATGCTCCCTAGTGCACTAGTTCACAAATTGGGGTTTAGGTTTCTGTCACTCCTGCAACCCTACCATAAGCAAACTAAATACACTATGCATTCCCCTAGGCCCTTTGAAAGGTGAAGTATCATGTAGTCGACGTTCACACGATACCACTAGAGGAATAACACCACAACATAAATCAAACCATTAAATATTACTCAACATTATGCAATTACTAGCAACTAGGCTTTCCCCATGTCCTCAAGAACCAAACGAACTACTCACAAGACATCATATAGATCATGATCAGAGGTGATATGAATAAGGGTAACAATCTGATCTTAAAGATAATTCACCGATAAAACTCTCAAGCATCAACTACAAGTGGTAATCAATACCCGGGATACGATTCCAATGAACTAATAACAAAACAATGACGATTGCTACAGCGGGATGAGATGGGACGGTGACGGTGATGATGGTGCTAATGATGGAGATGATGTTGATGATGATCCCGATGATGCTTGGCGTGATGGCGATGACGATGGCGGCGATTCCCCCCTCCGGGAGGGGAATTCCCCGGCAGATTTCTCCCTGCCGAAGCTCTTCTTCTCTCTGTCTGGTTTCCGCCTCGTGGAGGCGGCGGAAAAATTCCTCTTCGATACCCCCGATGTTTTTAGGTCATGGGTCAATAATGCGCCGAAGGGGAGCCGGAGAGGGGCCACAGGAACCAGGGGCGGGCCCCACCCGCGGCCCTAGTTGGACCCGCGGCAGGGGGTCGCCCCTGCCCCCTGTTGCTCGTCTCTTAGCCCCCTTCTGGCTCCGTCACTTATTTCCAGAAATATTACGCTCTGAATTTTCCTGGAATTTTTGGGGCTTCCGAAGTCAGGTGTCTTGACAGGTACTTTTCCAGCTGATTCTAGGCTCCGGCGGATGCATCTCCAATAATTGCCAAACATGCAAAATGGGATAAAATAACATAAGTATTGCATCATAATATGAAATATATCAATGAATAAAGATAAATTATGATGTAAAATAGTGATGCAAAATGGACGTATCAACTCCCTCAAGCTTAGACTCCGCTTGTCCCCAAGCGAAAACTGAACTCGGTAAACATGACCACAGGTTTATAGAGTGAAGTGTCGATAAATAAAGAATACGAACATGAAGCATCAGTATTTACTCATCAAACACAAGTATATCTTAAACAGCAACCTTTCTCTCATAAAGCTTCTCGAAGACAAGTAATGTAACTACAACATGTTAAGGTGAAAGAAGACAGAAAACTTATTAAGCAAAGACAAAACGAGACTCCGCTTAATAAACAATTACACTTATCAGCCCATATTTCAAGAAAGATTCATTTAAATGCTTCAACCGTCCGGTCATCTTCCCACGAGTTGCAAATCGTCAAAGCTATATCCTTATAAAAGAGTTAGAACTGACATAAGAAAAATGAATAACTATCATGAGACATAAAAGACATAATGTAGATATCAGACTTGCTTAACATCAAAATTTCAACACTGTGGGTTTGCTTGTAGAAGGTAGAGGAAGTGGGTGAACTGACTCAACAATAAGTAAAAGAGAGGCCCTTCGCAGAGGGAAGCAGGGATTAGTCATGTGCTAGAGCTTTTTGGTTTTTAAAACAGAAGTAAAATGATTTTGAGGTATGCATGCTTTCGTCAACGACTTCACAACAGAGAAGCTATCTAGTCCCTCATGACAAGCAAGGTTTTTAGACTTGTGAGAGCAGCTGGTTCTTAGAAGAGCGAGTATGCTCCTCTTTCTCCTTGGTTTCACCACTGTCCAATGTTTGGGCTGATTTCTCAGATTTGCATTGCGCAGAGGAGAATTGTGAGTTATATTTATATTTTGCTTAAGCTGCTCTCGGGTTGATTCAAGTGAAGACGTAATCCATCGACACCGGGTGAAAGGGGGGAAATGACCTTGCTCGTCACAAGTTATATCTAGCTCTCCACTGCTCCCTCATGAGCTTAAAAACAGAGGCACAAAAAGGAGTATTTTGAATTTTTAAAGGTAGCACATGACAAATTTACTTGGAATGGCAAGAGATACCATGCATAGGTAGATATGGTGGACGCAGCTGGCAAGAAAGTTTGGCTTTGGGAATGGATGCACGAGTGAACCATACACTCAGTACAGGGCTTTAGGCTAGAAAGGCTTTAAAGCAAACAAACAGTGTTGAGAGATGTAAATCAAATATGCTATCAAAAACAATATGTCAAACATGCAACATAAAGCTTATCATCACTGTCAGAAATAAATCTAATACAAAGGTGTATGAGCTGGAAGGTTCACAAGCATGTAAGACATACAAGATAGTGTATTTGCAATCAAATTCTTCTTCTCTACTCAAGCACCAAAGTAATTATTGCAATTTAAACAAAGCCATGCTTATCGATACCGAATAAACTTCTACTCATTCACCCAATGTCAAATCATTACTTACCACAAGATTAGCAGATGAGAGAGATTGCCATAATAAAATATAAAGTGCAGAAGAATGAAAGATACTTCTCATTTATATTCCATTATAGAAAACCACACACCAACGGATACAAAGGACTCACAAGGAGTGACAAGACACAATGCAAAACCATACTACAAGATAACTTCTCTACTCATGATACGACTCACAAAACTGCAAAAAATAAAAGACATAAGATAAAGATACCGGGGCACTCCCCCAAGCTTGGAACAAGCCAAGGGAGTGCCGTTACCCATAGTGCTCGAATTTATTCCCGCGGTGGAGGGTTGATGATCCTTATGAGCCTTTCAATGGTTTCTTTTAACTCCTCAAGCTGATAGCCAAGATTGCGGATCATCTCCGTGTTACTCTCAATTCTGCTTCTTAGCGACCCAATAGGCGAGTCCCAATCATCTTGTGCTCTCCCCCAGCCATCCTCATTATCTGTGTTGGAGCTCCCACATCCTCCATGAGTACGATCTATATCCCAAGCAGAAGGTAACTCTCCAAACGGAACAGTTTCAAGCTGATGGTTATGGATTAAAGTATGAAAAGGATTTCTGGTTCGAGAAAAGGGAGACCTCACAGCAGAGTTCCTACGAGGGCCTTTATCAGCCTTCTGTAGTCACTCCCTTTTCTCAAAAAACAGAAGGATTCTTCGTCACCCCAATCCTTGCTACCGTGGCGTAGGGGTATTGGCGTTGGTCTTCTTCGAACTCCTCTCCATCATCATAGGGCATGCTCTCGAACACTTCCTCCGTTCCTTCAGTTCCTTCAAGGTCCATGCCTTGATCATCGTTGCCGGTGTTGTCGGGGTTGGAAGAGGATTCCACGATCTAAAGCTTCGAGACCCTGACAGATATAACCAGAGACAAAACACGACGAAAAACACATGATATGCTTCTCGAAAAATTTGGGAAAATATATAGCAAAAATTTCTGCAATAAAAGGAAGGCGACGGGACTAGGCAGAGTCGGAGGCGGTGTCCAGGGGCCAGGGGCGGGTCCCCACCGCGGCCTGGGGTGGGGCCGCGGCAGAGGGCCGCCTCTGCCCCCTGGAGTCTGTCTCGTACTCCGTCCAGTCTCCGAATTTTCCTAATTTTCGAGAAATAAATAATATGAATTTTCTGGAATTTTCCGAGGCACTTTCCTTACCGAAACAGTTCCCTATTTGTTTTCTGATTCCGGAGTCTTCCAGTATTTGGTCTCGATAAGTTCTTCCGGAGAGACCACTTGAATAACATCGGCATCTTTTTCCAAGGGATTACCGGAGATGTAGTGCTTAAGTCACTGACCATTCACCACTTGAGGTTTGTCTCTATCAAGATTATTAATCTTTATAGCTCTGGAGCGATAGACTTCCTCAATGATGAATGGTCCCTCCCATTTTGATAGCAATTTTCCTGCAAAAAATCTGAGACGAGACCTATACAAAAGCACTTTATCACCAACATTAAATTCTCTTAATCTATGACATCTCTTTACTTTTTCCTTAAACAAACGAGCACTCTCATAAGCCTCATTCCTCCACTCATCCAAAGAATTCAATTTAAGCAGCCTAGTTTTACCGGCAAGATTAGGATCAGAATTAAGTTGTCTAACAGCCCAAAAAGCTTTATGTTCTAATTCAAGAGGCAAATGACATGCCTTCCCATAAACCAGTTTATAAGGAGACATACCCATAGGATTTTTATAAGCAGTTCTATAGGCCCATAAAGCATCATTAAGTTTTTTAAACCAATTCTTCCTAGACTTGTTAACGGTCTTTTACAAGATCAGTTTAATTTCTCTATTAGTTAATTCAACTTGCCCACTTGTTTGAGGATGATACGGAGAGGAGACTCTATGATTAACATTGTACTTAGCTAAAAACTTTCTAAAAGCTCCATGAATAAAATGAGATCCTCCATCAGTCATAAGATATCTAGGCACACCAAACCTAGGAAAAATAACTTCTTTAAGCATTTTTAGGGAGGTCTTATGATCAGCACTTTTAGTTGGTATAGCTTCCACCCCCTTAGTAACATAATCTACAGCAACAAGAATATGAGTATTACCATGAGAAGTGGGAAAAAGACCCATAAAGTCAAACCCCCAACAATCAAAAGGTTTAATAACAAGAGAATAATTCATAGGCATTTCATTACGTCTACTAATGTTACCGACCCTTTGACACTCATCACAAGATGAAAAAAAATTTTAGCATCCTTAGGTAGGCCAATAAAAACCTGATTGAAGAACCTTATGTGCAGTCCTTTCACCTGCGTGATGTCCTCCATAATCACTATTGTGACACTTCCTCAATACCTCCTCCTGTTAATGCTCAGGAATACATCTCCTCAAGACTCCATCAGCTCCCTCCTTGTATAAATGTGGGTCATCCCAAAAGTAATGCCTCAAGTCATAGAAGAATTTCTTTTTCTGTTGATAAGTAAAACTTGGAGGCAAAAATTTCGAGACAATAAAATTAGCATAATCAACTGAGGCATGTAAAATGCATACATGAACTTTGCACTATAACACTTGTTTTCCAATCATATTTGCATCATATAAGGGGTATATTACTGTTATTTAATGATTTTTGGTAATTAATAATGATTTCCCCTTTTTATGTAATTAATTCTGCGCAGGCAGAAAACCCCTATTTCTTTCCTTATTTGTTTCAGGACCTTAACGACGTCATAATGAGCTATAAATTTACGGGGATCATTATTTTGGAAGGAGGAAGACCTAGGAGCGAAAGAAGCAAGCGAACGGAGGCCGGAGGGCCAGAATAGGGTGCCCCATGCGGCTACAGTACCAGGCCGCGTGGGCCCACCTATTTCAGCCCTCGTGGCCCCGTTTGCGTCGATCCTTCGCCCTGAAGCATCCTCGTGACCTAAAAACGGCTATATAAAGAGCCTCCCGACGTTTTCCGAAGGGAGAGCCGACACACGAGAGAAACAAGAAACAGAGACCAGGAGGCTGCAAATTGGAGGGGGGGGGGGGACTCCGGCGGAGCCCTGCCGGAGAGGTCTCCTTCTTCTCCATCGACATCTCCACCGTCTCCATGATGAAGAGGGAGTAGTCCACCTCTGGACTATGGGTTTGTGGCAGTAGCATATGTATCTCTCTCTTGAGCTTCACTAATTAGCACCGTTTGAGCTGCTGAATATGATTACAGTCACCGTTGTATTACCATTGTGGTGGATCTTTCTATGAGTTAATATATGTTGAGATTGCAATGTTTGTTTCAGTTATGAAAGTAGATGCATATTATGTACCCCGTTCTTGTATCCTTGTTTTGATCGAGCATGTTTATGAGAGCGTGTGTGGGGGAACGTGTGCATTAGTTGGAGTAACGGGGGCGATGAAGTGATAAGCTGACAACTTAATATCATGATCCATTGGGTGTTTACCTTACTTTGTTGCCTCACTAGGGATAAACCAAAATACCATGTTGCAAGGTATGAGGAGCGACTAGTGTCAACCTAAGACTAGATCCATCATGTGTTTATTTTCACTTCATGTCATTAATCTTAAAGCTATACTCTAAGTCATCTTAATTACTAAAGTGTATGATTTAGTTCACATCTTGGTGGAGTACTAGTAAATGTGCACGTACAACGCACGAATCATCTAACTTGTAGCTAAGTGTATTAGGAATTCTAATCCTTTTAAATCGTTTCATGTCGTGAAACAACATAGCTGGTGTGTCTAATTTCAAAGAGAACGTGACATGTCTCCTTCTTGAAGCTAGTAGTCTATTAAATGATCAGAATTCTCCAATTAAGAGGTGTACATGTTGGTTTAGCTCTAGAGTCTATGTCGTGATATATTCTCTAGCTGAGTTCTTCAGATCAACGATATTTCATCGAGTTGTCGAGGCCGTATGGACGATCCTCAGCCAGCCAGACCATGAGTTGTACATGAATGGATCTGCTACGTCTCAACATAACTGAATGGTCGCCTCTTTGGTCATTCTTTGTAGGATGTTATGAATGAAAAGGACCTATATAACAGAGGCCACATCTTTCCTGTAATTAAACCAAGTCATCTAGAAGCACAAGTGGTTGATACATCATCAAGAATATATTTGTGATCATTTGAAGCCCACTGGACAACAAATATCTTTGCTTCACCAAAGTAACAAACCCCTAATAAGTACACATATATCACTCGGAAGCCCACAAGTATACTGCATCGTAGCCTCAGAAGAAAAGGAGAAGGAAAATAGTATGCAGACGACAACACAAAGCCTTCTCACCTCTTTATCACCTGATGCGGAGAGGCTAGATAGCACCTATGTCCATGCCTTCACTCAGTCGTCTGCCCTCACTGATGATGGAGGTGAACAGCGGCGACGGGGTCGCGGGTGTGCCATCCCCAGGCTGGAAGAGTGTTGTGTTGACGAATCGACATAGCTTCTCGTGCACATGTTCTCGGCGTTTCACCTGTACTCATGATGTGCTGGGGTTGATGACCTCCGTGGCCATGTCATCATATCCAGTGAGAACCAAGACAAATCAAACGTAGCATACCAAATAGTGCTTGATCAAAGCTTCCATTCTCTAGGCACTCATAGACTAGTGTTGTTCCCTTGCTCTCGACGCAGCAACCATACAAACCCAGAAGGTAACTGTTTTGCACTCCAGATATAGTTTCTATTTCGGTAGCAAATTGGACTTCCCTCGATTAGATGATGAAGATAGCTGCTGGCCTGGTTCACTGCCACCACTCGTCCATCACTACCTTTCCCTGCAAGGAAGTTTCAGTGATCAACTTTCGCATTTCGGCTTAGAATTGCCAAAAATTCCAATTTGTTAGCTAGTAAGTACTTCTAATAGGATGTCTAATGGTTCCAAGGAACTTACTTACTTTACTCTGCATCCACTTCATGAAACTTGCTTCCTGCAGTCTGTAGCTAACCAAAAAAAAAAACTGAATATAAAGCTACATAATTCCCTCGTAGCCTAACTTCTAATTTCCTGCAGTGTGTAGCCTAACTTCTAATTTAGTGCTATGAATAAAATAATAGCTCACGTTAGCATAAAGAAGAAAAAAATAATCAAGATAAAATTGCAGGATCCGTGTAAAAAATATATACGGAATGAGTCATTATCTATGCTCGGCTGCACTTCATTACCTCTGAACAAAACCTGTAGATGCTATGGCTGAAACCCGGTTTCCGTCGGCTCACGGTATTAGAGTTCTTAACCCCGGCGGAGGAGAAGGCAACGTGAGCACGCGGCATGTCAGGTCGCGAGCATGTTGTACTGGGAGGCGCAGAGGCGAGTGAGCCTTGGTGGAGGACTTGCTGCTCTGTTCGTCGGCGTTGTCCGTTTATGAGAAGGCCCACGATCCGGGTCCAGCCGCCACGCCGGCGCCTGCTTCAGCGGGACTCGTAAGAGGCAATGGATCTCCGCTCGGTGGCCGTCTCCTTGTTTCCCTTGGATCAGCGCCGGGCCGGCAAAATCAGGGGCTCTGTGCCAAAATCTAAACACGAGGCTCATGGTAGTAGAAATTAGAGGAAGTGAAACGGCTCGGCCGCTCGTCTAACCAGTTTTTGAGATGCGATCGATGGATCGATCATAGGACGTCGTTCCATATTCGTGGACCTCCCGAGAATGCTCATGGACCAATTATCCTTATGGGTCAATTATTTTCAGCAAATATACATAGGCATAATAAAATTTGGGCCCCTAACATTCATGGGCCCTGTTCCGGCCGCACACTTGGCACCACTGTGGGCCCGGCCCTGCTTGGATGGTGCAGCCGCGCAAAGGAGCAGCCGTCGGTTGTGGATCTGCGTTGCTTCACCGTTGACGGCAACGCCAGCAACTCCGACAGAGGGGGTGTTTTCTCCTTGCGGTGCTCCCACTCGATTGATTTGGCGAGAAGGCATCGATACGGGGGAGGGCTGCGTCGGATGGCCACGGGGGATGAAAGGGGAGGCGATAGCGTGGTTTGCGGTAATTTGGGAAACAGAGAAGACACGGGACGCGGGGAGGCCGAAAAAAGAGGAGTAGTGGGGTACGCGTAGCGTCAATTTCTCGGCAGAACCTGGTCTGCCTTGGCAAAACATTGAATATGCACCGTACGATTGGATGGCAGACCATGGAAGCAATATGGACTCTAGATTTCGTTAGATGGAGTTGGATCGTAGGGTAGCGCTTATCCCGTGTACACTAACTTTGGTGGCTTTAGAAGAATTTCAGTTTGCTCTTTTATAAGTAGTTTAGATAAGTGAGACTAATAATCAAAAGGTCTCTATGTTAGGACGTGATGCCCATATAATTAGTAATATGTCATTAAACTTGTTTACAATCTCATATGTTAATCCTATGTCTACTTATTTGCCACACTATATTAAAAAGAGAGTGCATGTGTGAAACCATGAACCCGGTCCATTTTTAATCATAAGAAACACCTTTCCAACCATTTTTAAGCATCTTTTACATTCAGCCATTTTAAAATTAGAAAATACAAAAACACTTTTACTTCTTGCATTCACATATAAAAACCCTAAAAATATTATCCATCATCATTACTATCATCCTTGCATATTTATTTACCACCATTGCATTTTTATTTACTATTTTGCATCCATTATTATCTTAGTATCATTATCACACCTTGTGCTTGACAACCACTTGGTGAGGTTGAGGGTACAAAGCAATCTAATTTGTTTGCAGGAAATCTAGAGAAGGACAAGGAGATAAAATCCACACTACTGATTCCCCGAGAGTTCGATATTAAACCCTCGAGTCACCTTCTTGGGGAAAAAGACTTCCACTCCTACATACTCTGCACTTGGAGGCTCAACCTATCCGTTATATATTATTTTCCTTTCAGGGTATCAAGAGTATTTGTTGGCGTTGTTGAGGGAGAAGAACACTCTCATCAATCCCGTCATCAAGTCATTTTTCTGGCGCCGTTGCCGGGGAATCATATATGGAAGGTTTTATCCAAGGATATCACAACAAAGTCAACTTCATCACCAACTTGAGCTAACACCTAAGCTTGGGGAGGTTGCACCTACGTCAGCATCATCTTGTCCATCTTTACCTTCAAGCATTTTATTTTGTTTTGTTATTGTCATGCATATCATTTTTAGATTTCGGCTTGCATTTTTTAATTTTCAGTTTTGCATTAGTTTAATTCGTTTTGCATTACTTAGTGTCATTTTATTTTCAGTTTTGCATAAAAAATTAAAAACACATAAAAACTTGCTAAAATGGGTGATAGGACTAAGTTGTGTGACTACACAAATACTCCAAATGATCAATTTATTGCTAAACCTATTACCACACCTGAGATACAAGCTTAGCTATGAAGTAAGTCCTAGTTTGTTGAACTTTATAACTAGGGAGCAATTTGGTGGTAGTGCTGTGGAGGATGACTCTATGCATCTTCATGATTTTGTTGAAATCTGTGACATGCAAAATTTTTAGAATGTTGAAAGTGATGTTCTAAAGCTGAAATTATTTCCTTTCTCACTTAGAGGAAAAGCTAAGGAGTGGTTGCATTCATTACCTACTGATAGCATTAAAACTTGGAATGATCTGAAAGAAGCTTTCATTAAGAAATATTATCCTCCTGTTAAAATTTTGCAAAATAGAAACAATATTCTATCTTTTAGGCAAAATGAAAATGAACATGTTGCTATGGCTTGGGATAGGATAAAACTTATGCTTAGAACTTGACCATCACATGGAGTTAATGAATGGACCATACTACACTCTTTTTATAATGGTCTGAATTACATGTCTAGAAATATACTTGATTCTGCTGCTGGAGGTGCTTTTAGTTCTGATTTTAAAAACTTACAACTCCAAGCTGCAGGACTAGACAAAGCCCTTTCAAAACTTGCTGATAATCAAGCCACTTTATTGAGTATGTCTGCTGGAAAAACCACAAGCACCACCTGTGGTTGGATTGAATTCTATTAATATTGCTGAAAATGTTCCTCTTACTTTGGAGGAAACTCTGAATGAATTGCTAAATTATCCTGAATATTTGTTGCCTTTTGTCGGCACAGTGGAAACCAGGGTACCACGGGCCGGACTGCCAGGGCCCACAAGATTCTTCAGAAGATTTCGCTAAGAACCAGGCTCTTCAAGCCTGGCGGGCCTCGCGAGGGTTTTTTCCCTCGCGAGGGACCTCTCCTCCTCGCCAAGGGTTTTTCCCTCGGCGAGGGACCTCTCCTCGAGAGGGCATCTCGGATGCCACCTGCAAATTCTGCTAAGGACCAAGCCGAAAGGCTCGGCGAGGCCTTTTGCCTCGCGAGGCTTCCTTCCTCTCGAAGCCAGCTCTGCCTCCGCGGCAGAGCGCACATGGGCTCTGCATCCTCCGCAGAGTGACGACCGCGCCAGCGCGCGGTGACAGCAGCGCCATAGTTGCCATTCTTATGTATAAAGGAGTCAACAAAGCTGCACCAAGCAAAGAAGCCCAAGGATTGCCACTTTGGTGATAAGGGAACCGTCTGCAGCTACCCTCCAAGGACGACGTCACCGTGGGACACATCCCGCCTCAGCAGCGCCAGCCCACCGTCCTGTTTGGACGGTGGCTTTTTCCAGCTTTGGTGACGCCGCCCCTGCCGTGGACCGCGTCCATGGACCTTACCTTTATGGTGGACTCTACCTTTATTGTGCACCACACCTCCTCCTTCTTCACCATGTGGTAGCCCTTCCCGCCAAGATGTTTTTGGGGAAGAGGCCCGAGACGCCTATAAAAGGAGGGGGAGCACGTTCGGGCAAAGGGTTGGTTCCAAGATTCACAAGCCCAAACCCTAGATCTGAGGTTAGTAGTAGCCATTGTTAGCCACCCAAAGATCGCCAAGCTCGCCCTGTACTGAAACCTCTTCAAGCAAGTGCAATACAATCCGAAGCAGGACGTAGGGGTTTTACCTCACCTAGAGGGCCCTGAACCTGGGTAAGACCGTGTGTTCCTCTCTGCAGTGCTTCCCCGCAGCGATCCAGTCGAGGCACGTCGAGGGTTGTTTGATTCCGTGTTCAGCCCCTTACTCGATCCTTCGTGAGACACACCCAGTTCCTGAGACAGTTCTCCGACATTTGGCGCGCCAGGAAGGGGGCTGAGGCGCATCTTCAACCTCGACACCGACATGGCCGGCATCTCTCGCGCCGAACATCTCGCTCGCCGGACGGCTAGCGCCGCCACCACTCCCGCTGGCAACCCGCGCGGCCGCCCACGCGGAAGTGCTGCTCCGGAGCGCGACGTCGACCCCGAGCCCCGCATCGAGCACCCGGAGGACGACGGCATCGACCACGCTGAGGACGACCTCGGCGAAGAGGAGGCCTCCTCCCTGCACCCGTCGCGGGACCGTGCTGCTTCCTCGCTGGGCCGCCCTGCGCCCAGCCCGGCGACTGCGCTTCTCATGGCGCAGGAGCTGCTGCAGTACCGCCCCATGCCGGAGGCCCAGGAGGCCTGGCTCAACCGCCTCTCCGAGCTCGTCGGCGCCGCTCGCGTCGCCGCTCCCGCACCGTCTCGCTCGCTGGTCCTCTCTGCCCGCGCAGGGGACGTGGCGCACGGCGCACCACATGCTCCTCCTCATCACCCCGTGCCCGCTCCCGCTCCAGCTCCACCGGCTCCACCGCAACCTGCCCCAGTCGGGGCTCCTCCTCGCGACAATCGCGCTGTGTCGCACGCGTCGTCGTCGCATGACTGCCAAATCGTGCAGCGAGCCCCGGAGGACGCACGCGTGAGCATCGAGCGCAACCAGGATCGCCACAACCGCGCCGTCCATGACGTCGCCACCGCAGGGCGCCACCTCCGCGCCACCCTCGCCAATGGCACGGTCACCTACGGCACGACGGCCGCGTTCACTCGCAGCCTCCGTCGCGTCGTCTGGCCGGTCAAGTTCCGGCAGGACCTTCCTCCGCGCTACGACGGCAAGAACAACCCCCTGGAGTTCCTGCAGCTCTACACCTTGGCCATCCAGGCCGCCGGGGGCGACGACAAGGTCATGGCGAACTGGTTCCCCATGGCCCTCAAGGACTCCGCATCCTCGTGGCTCACCAACCTCCCCGCCGAGTCCATCAACACCTGGGAGGACCTCTGCCGGTGCTTCGTCGCCAACTTCAAGGGCATGTACGAGCGCGGCCTCACGTACAATGATCTCCGCGCCGTGCGCCAGAAGCCTGGCGAGACCCTCCGCAAGTACATCCAGCGCTTCAGCCAAGTGCGCAACAAAATCCCCAACGCCACCGACGCGCAGGTCATTTCGGCCTTCCAGGCTGGGGTCACGGATGTGCGGATGCTCGAGAAGCTTGGCATCCACGACAACATCACCACCGTCGTCAAGCTTTTCGACTTGGCGGACAAGTGCGCCAAGGCTGAGGAGGGCCGCTTGTTCGTCAAGAACGAGCCAGGGGACCCCGCCGAGGAGTCCAAGAAGAAGAAGAAATCCACCGAGAAGCGCAAGACCACTGCGGTCCTCGCAGTGGAGCCAGACGCCAAGCGGCAAAGGCATTCGAGGACCTGAAGAAGTATCTGGCGAGCCCACCCATCATGGTTGCCCCACGCCCTCGCCAAGCAGAGCCGGTCCTCGCCAAGCAGAGCTCCGCCTCGCCAAGCCCAAAACTCCAGGGCAAGGAAGCAGCCTCTTCAAGCCTCCAGCCCCATGCCGAGCCTCGAGAGGAGCCAACCGCTGCCACTTCGACAACCACCCTCGTCGAGCCATTCGCAGTCTGGGGGCTGGACTTTCTGGGACCTTTCCCGCGAGCGCTCGGGGGCTACCCTCGGCGCTCCCCTCGGTACTCAAGGGCCTCAAGCCGAGAAGCTTCAAGCACCTCAAGGCCAGCGGCAAGCACTGGATCGATGAGCTCCCCTCGGGGGCTGAGCCCCTCGCGGGAGCCATCGCGCCACCCCTCGCCGGGGCCCCGACTTTCGCGAGGTTAACCACCTCACGAGGCTCGGGGGCTCGCGCCGCCTACGTCTAGGCTCCGGCCTTCTCCCGAGGCTCCGGCCTTCACGAGGCTGATCCCCTCACGAGGACCTGCTCCTCGCTGGAGACCCCGTGCAGCCACGGTAAAAACGTCAAGGCTTCCTCTCCGTGACAGCCACCCCGTGCAGCCACGGTAAAAACGTCTAGGCTCCGGCCTTCTCCCGAGGCTCCGGCCTTCGCGAGGCTGATCCCCTCGCGAGGCCCCGGTCCTCGCTGGAGACCCCGTGCAGCCACGGTAAAAACGTCAAGGCTTCCTCTCCGTGACAGCCACCCCGTGCAGCCACGGTAAAAACGTCTAGGCTCTGGCCTTCTCCCGAGGCTCCGGCCTTCGCGAGGCTGATCCCCTCGCGAGGCCCCGGTCCTCGCTGGAGACCCCCCGTGCAGCCACGGTAAAAACGTCAAGGCTTCCTCCCCGTGACAGCCACCCCATGCAGCCACGGTAAAAACGTCGTGACCAAGGTCACATCCTCCACGAGGAAAAGCTTCGGGCTCCCCTCTCTACTATACGTTGCCGCGGGCCGTTCGAGAAGACTCCCAAGCTACCGCGCCTCGGCAAGGTGACTTCTTCAAGCACCATGCCTTAGCGAGGTGGATCCCCATGCCCAACCATGGTGGACCGCAGGCTCTACAAGCCACCCCCGCATAGGCCCCCCCCCCCCCCCCCCTGAGCTCTCTCTACATGCGTCGCCCCGGGCACGCCCCCTCGAGAGTCTCAGCCACAGCATGTGGAACCCCATGCCTGACATGGCGGATTTTGTATTTCTGGCCACGCCAGTGTAATGAACCTCTGTTTCAGGTCAATTTGAACCTTTGCGCATCGCGCCAGCATATGTTGTTGCTTCGGTAAGCTTTTATGATTTTGCTGATTCATCCTTGCTCGTATGATCCATCCTGTGTATCTCGCGAGCGGGGGCTGGACATGGTGCCTGTGCTTCGGGAGCATCCCAGCAGCGCCTCAAACCCAACGGATCCGAGCTCTGAACTCACGGGTCAGCTTTTCATGCATGTCAACTCCCAAGGAGCTCTGAACTCATGAACCGGCTCCCGTGCACGTCAACTCACCAAGGACCTTGGTGCCGGTTCTCCTCGCGAGACACACATGAAGGAACCTACGAGCACGCATGAAGTCGTCTAGCTATGTATAGCTTGTGGGTACACCTATCTGTCAAAACGCAGGAAAACAGGTCCAAAACACCTCATTAGGGAACCAACACCCTCTCACAGGAGAAAACACCTCATCAGGGAACCAACACCCTCTCCAAGGCAAAACGCCTCGTGAAGCTAAGTCCAAACGCTTGTTTGAAATCCCTTTCGCTGGTTTTCGTCCCTCGAGCCTCTTTTTTCTCTCCTACGCCTCATGGGCTGCTTGCACGTTAAAGGGGAGCCCCAAGCATCGCGACTTGGGAGCTCTTACCTCTTGAGGGCTCACACACCCCCCGGCCTTGTGGAGCCCTGACTCTCGCATACCGAAGCGGCGGTGGTGTAGTGCTAAGAGAGGGTCCTAAGACGTAGAGCGAAAAAGACATGAAAGGGAAGACAAAAGCCTCATGAGGGATATTCACCAAGCAAACAAAGCTTAAAGCAAGTCTTTACAAAAGCTATTACAAAGGAAATACTAAGATAATTCGTGTTCCTGCACGTCTAGATACAGGAAGGAGCTCAGGCCGTCGCGCCTCCTGAGGTGCCCGCTCTGTCCACGGCAGCCTCCGCCTCCTCCTCCAGGGCATCCTCCTCATCGTCGCCTTCATCCTCATCGACCACGACTTGGTCGAATTTCTTGGCGTACGCCTTGGCGGCCTCCCGCGCCTTGTTGCTGATGTTGACCGGCGCCGTCACGGCCTCGAAGTCAAGCGAGGGCTGGAGCCTCGCGAGGTTGCTGAAGATTCGGCTGGTGGCGATGACGAGGAGATCGCGGCTCTCCTCCACGATGCGCTCGTCGAAGCCCTTCGCGGTCTCTTCAAGCTTTCCGAGGAATTGCTCGAAGAAGAAGGATCGTCGTCGCCCCCTGCGGAGAAGTTGGGAACCTCGATCCTCAGGTCATCCCCAACAGCGCGCGCGCGGAGTACCAGGTTGTGGAGAATGCGCTGGCGTTGGCGCGACATGGTCTGGCGGACCTGCGCGTTGTCCCGTGCCCGCTCCACGAGGTCCGCGACCGGCCCCACCTGCTGGTGGAGCTCGCTCAAGTCCTTCTCCAAGGCGGCGGCCTTCCCCTCCGCGCGGGCTTGCGCCTCCTTGGCGCTCTGAAGGTGGGAAGCCATCTGCTTCTTCCCCTTCTCGAGCTCCTGGATGCGGTCCTGGAGCTCCTTGCGCTTCGCCTTGAAGCGCTCCTCCTGCTTCTTGGCCTTCTCGTCGTAGTCCTTGGAGGGAGTTTCGCGGATGAGCTTGACCTTGGCGTCAGCCTCATCCTGGATTCTTTTATGCTTCACCGCAAAGTCGGTGTTGGCCTTCTCGTGGCGCTCTGCGTAGGTGGCCTCGTTCTTGGCCACCAGGCCCTCGCGTTCCTGCAGCTGTCCCTCGCGGGTGGCCTGGTCCTCCTCGAGCAGCTGGACCTGCTCCTCGCGCTGGCGCAGCTCCTTCTTGCGGAGGGAGAGCTCTCCCTCGCGTCGCGTCAGCTCTGCCTCGCGCGGCGCCAGCTACCCCTCGCGTGAATCCAGCAGCTCGCGGAGCTCCTTCAGGCTGGCCTCTACAACCTTGGAGTCCGCAATGAATTTCTGCTCTGCGGCCGCAATCTCCTGTTGCTTGGAGGCGGTCTCCGCCTCGAGCGCCTCCCGCGCGGCGTCCAGCTGCTCCATGGTCTCCGCCGCTTCACGCTGTCGCGGGTCTCTGCGGCGAAGCGCATGGCCTCTTGGCGGGCCGCCAGGGCCGCCGCGTCCTGCCGGCGGCAGCTCTCCATGCTCTCATGGAGGAGGGCCCAGCCCTCGTCGAGTCTCGCCCTCTCCTCTGCCTGGGCGAGCTCCTCTTCAGCGAGCTGCGCCTCCAGCTCTTCAAGCATCCTCCGCGCCTGGCCGAGGACGGCTTGACGACGAACCGCTTGGCGTCGCGGCTCCCGCAGCGCCAAGGTCCCCGCATCGCTGCGGGGTGCAGAGATCTCGCCCCTTGGCGGGGCGCTAGAAGCACCCTGCCTTGGGCTCACGGCCGCTTCCGGTGCGGCCCGGGGGCTCGCGAGGATGCCCTCCTCGCCTCCCGCCTCAGGGGTCCTCTGAGGGCTCGCGTGGGCGCCTTCCTCGCCCCCTGCGTCAGGGGCCCTCCGGGGGCTCGCGTGGGCGTCGGCATCGCCTCCCGCGTCTGGAGCCCGCTGGGGGCTGGGCGCCCTCTCGCCCCCAGCTCCTGTATCTGTGGGCTCCTGAGGCGCGTCCTCCACCTGCCCTTCGGGGGCGCCTCCCACCCCCTCCGTGGTGGTCGCGCCCGCCGTGGCCGCGGGCGCGTCTGTCCTCTGTGTGGGAGCCTCCTCCTCCAGGGGTGGCTCCATGACGATCTCCTCGATCGCCTCCTCCTCCTCCTCCTCGTCCGGCCTCGCGGAGGCTTGGGCTGTGTCGGCCGCCGTCTCCTCCTCCATCGCCCTCTACGGTACGGCAGGAAGAGTGGTCTGGACGGGCGGCGACACCACTTCAACGACGTCATCGTCCTCCTCCTCGCGGAGCTCGCCCGTGGGAGGAGCAGCCGCGTGCTGCGGCTCGTCAGCCACCGGCGGCGCTGCGGTGGCGTCAGCGGCCACCGGCGGTGCTGCGGTGGCGTCAGCGGCCTCCCCAAGCTTGTGGAGCCACCGCTTCTTTGGCGCCGTAGGGTTCCTGAAGACAAACAAGCAGAAGATCCGTCAAGAGGATTCTCAGAAGCAAAATGCTGAAAGAAAAAGAAGAACCGAGGCTTACTCGTCTGCCATCCTCCACACTCTTTTCTTCGCCTTCGGAGGCTGGGGGCTGCTCGCCCTGGCCTCCTCATGAGGCCCTCCTGCATCCTCTCGGGCGGCGTCCCTCCCTGCCGAGGCGTTCCTATCGTGGAGGGCCTTGGTGCGGGGCTCGCGGCGTCCTCCCCTGTTGTCGCTCTCCTTTTCTACGATGCGTCGGGAGCGGGCGACGCGGAAGGCATCCTCGTCGCCGCTGGAGGAGATCTCCTGGAGGTCCTCGCCAGGCGGCACGTTCCTTGAGGAGCCCGCGTAGCCTACCGAGGGGTCAGCGCCTCTCGAGGCCTCGTCTTCGCCAGAGGGGTTGGCACCTCTCGAGGCCTCATCCTCGCCAGACTCTTCGGCTTCGTCCGGCTCCGGCGAGTCGCCCACCTGCTCCAGCTCCACAGCCCACGGGTTGCTGCGGGACCCGACGAGCCTTGCAGGCCTGATGCCCCATTCATCGAAGATGGGCAGGAGTTCCCGGGCTTCGTGCACGTTCTCCTCCACGTAGGTGAACAGCGGCATGGCGTCGTCGTTGGCTGGGGACGGAACGGACGCCGTGGCGAAGAGGACCCGCATGACCTGCTTCAGCTCGTCCGAGGTGAAGTCGTCTGCACTCAGGCGCATCCTGTCGTCCGAGCATGAGTATGTCCACATGGGCTCCGAGTGCCACTGGAGGGGAGCAATGTGGCGTGTGACGAAATCCTTCGCCACCATCTGGCCGGTGAGCCTGGCCTCACGGAGCACCTGAATGCGCTCGTACACCGCCTCAAGCTTGGGGCCCTCGAAGTCGGCGCTCGCCCAACGCGCCCACTTCTTCGGGGGCGCCACGGGCACCTCCAGGTGGCGGTTCGACGACTTGGTGCTGACGAAGAACCACTTCTGGCGGAAATCCTCCACCTTCTTCGTCACTTTGGTGATGGCGTTCTCACCAAGCCACGCGATGGGGATGTAGTCTTCGCTCCTGGCGGCGGCGATGCGGAAGGAGACGCATCCGAACCGCTCGTTCGACGCGGTGCTCCGGAGGGTGTAGAAGCTGCGAAAGAGCGCCACCGAGGGGTGGACGCCGACATACGCCTCGCAGAGGTAGGCGAAGATGGCGAGGATGAGAATGGAGTTTGGGTGGAGATGAAGCAGTTGGATCCGGTACGCCTCGAGGATCCCCATGAGAAAGCTGGAGAAGGGGGGGAACGAGGCTGGCATAGAGGGTGTGAAGGAAGATAGGGTAGTATCCCGCGCCGACCGTGCTGCTGCCGGGCGCCATGCTTGTGGCACCGAGCTCGTGGGTGTTGGCGGCCGCCAGGTGGCGCACCTTCTCGAGCGCCGCCGCATGGATGCGGGTTTTGGGCATCGCCCCCTGGGGTGCAGCGCCCCGCGCCGCCGCCGCCGACGTGCCAGTCTGCACCGCGGCCTTGCCCCTCTGGTCGGCGGTTGCTCTCTTGGGCGCCATGGATGCGGAGGAGATGAACACCCTGGAGTTGGAGTGCTCTGGGAAGAAGGAGTTGTTTGGGGGAAGAGTGCGGCAGAGTTATGGGAGAAGTGACGGGCGCCGACCGTGCGCCCAGGCTTTATTGACCGGCTCCCGAGTCGTGGCGGGCCCCGCCACGTCGCCCGTTGAAGCCGAGGAGATCGTGGCCTCGGGCGCAACCGCTGCGCTCCACGTGTCACGGCCCAGGCAGGCACCGTTGGGCCCTCGACGCTTCGCCTCCATCCATGGGCCTCGGCGTGCCCATCGCGGGCCCGGGGGCTACTGTCGGCACAGTGGAAACCAGGGTACCACGGGCCGGCCTGCCAGGGCCCACAAGATTCTTCAGAAGATTTCGCTAAGGACCAGGCTCTTCAAGCCTGGCGAGCCTCGCGAGGGTTTTTTCCCTCGTGAGGGACCTCGACCTCTCCTCGAGAGGGCATCTCGGATGCCACCTGCAAATTCTACTAAGGACCAAGCCGAAAGGCTCGGCGAGGCCTTTTGCCTCGCGAGGCTTCCTTCCTCTCGAAGCCAGCTCTGCCTCCGCGGCAGAGCGCACATGGGCTCTGCATCCTCCGCAGAGTGACGATCGCGCCAGCGCGCGGTGACAGCAGTGCCACAGTTGCCATTCTTATGTATAAAGGAGTCAACAAAGCTGCACCAAGCAAAGAAGCCCAAGGATTGCCACTTTGGTGATAAGGGAACCATCTGCAGCTACCCTCCAAGGACGACGTCACCGTGGGACACATCCCGCCTCAGCAGCGCCAGCCCACCGTCCTGTTTGGACGGTGGCTTTTCAGCTTTGGTGACGCCGCCCCCTGCTGTGGACCGCGTCCATGGACCTTACCTTTATGGTGGACTCTACCTTTATTGTGTACCGCACCTCCTCCTTCGTCGCCATGTTGTAGCCCTTCCCGCCAAGATGTTTTGGGGGAAGAGGCCTGAGACGCCTATAAAAAGAGGGGGAGCACGTTCGGGCAAAGGGTTGGTTCCAAGATTCACAAGCCCAAACCCTAGATCTGAGGTTAGCAGTAGCCATTGTTAGCCACCCAGAGCTCGCCATGTACTGAAACCTCTCCAAGCAAGTGCAATACAATCCGAAGCAGGACGTAGGGGTTTTACCTCACCTAGAGGGCCCTGAACCTGGGTAAGACCGTGTGTTCCTCTCTGTAGTGCTTCCCCGCAGCGATCCAGGGGAGCACCGTTGCCGAGGCACGTTGAGGGTTGTTTGATTCCGTGTTTAGCCCCTTACTCGATCCTTCGTGAGACACACCCAGTTCCTGGGACAGTTCTTCGACACCTTTTATGTCTCATCTTATGTCTCTAAAAGAAGAAGTTAGTAAAACTGAACATGATGAAAGAAAAGTTGAAGAAGTTAAGATGCTTAGTGAAGTTAATGATCCTTTGCTTGATTTAGAGAATTGTACCTTGCATTAATTAATATCTATCTTACAAAAATTTGCAAGTGATCCTTCTATTGATGTTAACCAATCTGGTTTTGGTTCCTATATTGCTAATCATGTCTTGGAAGAAAAAATTGCTAGATACAATCAAGAAGCTATGATACCACCTAAGCTTGGGGATATATGGATCCCCAAGGTGCTAGTAACTATTGGAAAAGAGACACACCATGCCATACTTGATCTAGGATCTAGTGTCTCTATTTTATCTAAAGAATTATATGAAGTACTTGAATTAAAGAATCTTGAAAATGCTCTGTTGAACTTGCACTTGCTGATAATACCATTAAATGTGCTTTAGGAAAAGTGAGTGATGTTATGGTAGAGTTACATATGACTTTTGTACCTGTGGATTTTCTAATCATGGATATGGAGAATAAAACATCTAGTCCTATTATTCTTGGAAGACCTTTTCTTCGTACCACAGGGGCTATTATTGATTCAAAGGAAGGGAATGTGAAGTTTCAGTTTCCACATAAGAAATGCATGGAACACTTCCCAAGGAAGAAGGGCACGACTTTTAAGCTCCCTCATGAGCTTCATCTTCGATAAACAACAGGTAAGTAAGCCTAGATATATGGCTATAAAGAAAGCGCTTAGTTTCTGGAATTTTTAATAAAGTGCCAAGTTTTACCTATTTTGGTTTGAAAAAGTTGCTACTTCTATTCGGATATTTTATTCCTGCATGAAGTCTGTGCATGGTTTGATTTTTCATTTCTATTCTGTAACTCCGATTGAGCTGAGATTTAACTGTAACTGCAACTTTTCATCCTCTGTATGCCTGAATTTTTTCAGAATTTTTCGACGAGTTTATGTAGGACAGAAAAATACGTTTTGCTGCTGCTGTTTTTCTGGACAGATTCTGTCCCATATTGTTTTATGCATAGTTTGAACTTTTGAGTTGAATATTTTTGATCCAATTGAGTTTATGAGTGGGCATACAATATTATACACTCTCTGATCATTCATATGAATTTTAGTCCATGGATTATATGCAGCAAGAAGCCTATTTGTTTATCTCTACTAATATCACCCCACAGAAAAGAAATGGGAGAAACAGTGTTTTGAAGTTTTTTCACAGGGATTGGAGGAGATGCACCATGAGTTATCCAAGGATGGTGAAAACCATAAGCTTGGGGATGTGGAGAACATCCCCACTGAACCAACATACTCTCGATTTGCACACGTCTAACTTCTGTTTTTCATTTGAAACACTTTATCGCATAAACTTGGAGCGTCTTTTTGTTTGTTTTTTGCCTTGATTTTTATTTTGTGAGACCACCGCACTATCATTTATATATGAGAAAGCTACTGGAAATATGGGTTGAAATATCTTGCATGCTTTTATTGTATTGGGAAAAGGGATGTCTAAGTTGATTTTCAATGACACATATAGTTGCATGATTCATGAGCTTCTTTATGAGTAATAATTTGCAAATGCTTTATCATGAGCTATCTTTTATTCATGTTTTGATGCTGTATGTTATTTCACCTTGTTTGACATGAATTAGTTAGTCCTATGGACACTCATGCATGCATCTAGATGATCATCTTTCTCCCTTTTGCTAGCCCAAAAATTCCAACAAGTAAAAACTTGTTTCCAACACCTTCAACCCAAGTTTTTCCAGTGAGTCCACCATATCTACCTATTAGCTTTATGCTATTCCAAGTATGTTTATCATGTTATTTGTGTTATCTATACCTCTAAATGAAAATGATTATGTTATTTATGGTAATGGGAAAAGTTGGTTAAAAAGCTCTCGCGAACTTGATGCACACCTTAGTTTTATTGCATTCAATAAAGATGAACCATTGTGATTAATATTATGATGATAGTGGCTTGATAAATGTTTAAGGTTGGGAGTTAGCCCATATGTGCTGTCACATGCAAAGCTTTCAACATGTTCCATCATTTATTTAGTTGATATCATGTACTTTTGTTTATGGATGCCTATCATGATGAAATAATGTGGAAATAGAGTAAGTTTAAATGAGTTTGTATAAATGGTTAGAGAGAAACCTGGGCCGCTAATCTAAGCCATGCATCATTAATGGTGGAAATTTACTTACATGCTATTTTGAACTTTTGTGATACACCCTACAATAAAAAGCTATATCAAGTGGTAAATAAAAAGGGTGTTGAGGTTGTTCATTATGTTTGTTTGTCTTGTTGTTTTGATGTGGGCTTGATCCATATCATGGGACAAGAGGTACCCCAGTTGAGACTCTTGATGATACCATTATTACTTACAATGATAGATAACTTAAACTTGTTTTGTTTCCCAAGTTGTGTAATCATGGTGTAGGTACTTGTATTCAAGGGGCATGAGACATCTAACCTTTACTTTATCAAGGCCACTACTCATATTTGCTTTCACATTTAACTTTAATCATTCAAGATGCTATGATAGGGGAATGAGAGCTTGACACCAAGTATTACCATTGCAATCAATAACTTAAGTAGAATAGTTTGGAGGATAGATGAAACTTATGCATGTTTTACCTCTACTCATTTATATATCCTTTCCAAAGTGTCCACCTTTTATAATCATATTTTCATTCACACTCTATGGACCACAAGTATGCAAAAGTAAGAACGTCCATATTACTATCTTTTATGTTACACTTTGTGAACTATCATTGAACATCCTTGCATTGAATACTTTATATCACTTTATAAACTGTTTGCATATTGCTACTTCTTTGAATTAATGAATCATTTGACTTTATGTAGCAATAGCAATCATCTTTTATATCCATGATGTTATTATATTGCAAAGTTCATGTTAGTTTTATCACTTTCATACTCGAGGAAGAGCATGAGTTAAGCTTGGGGATGTTGATGCATGTAAAATGCATACATGAACTTTGCACTATAACACTTGTTTTCCATTCATATTTGCATCATATAAGGCGTATATTACTGTTATTTAATGATTTTTGGTAATTAATAATGATTTCCCCTTGCATATTTCTTGCATTCACATATAAAAACCCCAAAAATATTATCCATCATCATTACTATCATCCTTGCATATTTATTTACCACCATTGTATTTTTATTTACTGTTTTGCATCCATTATTATCTTAGTATCATTCTCACACCTTGTGCTTGACAACCACTTGGTGAGGTTGAGGGCACAAAGCAATCTACTTTGTTTGCAGGAAATCTAGAGAAGGACAAGGAGATAAAATCCACACTACTGATTCCCCGAGAGTTCGATATTAAACCCTCGAGTCACCTTCTTGGGGAAAAAGACTTCCACTCCTACATACTCTGCACTTGGAGGCTCAACCTATCCCTTATATATTATTTTTCTTTCAGGGTATCAAGAGTATTTGTTGGCGTTGTTGATGGAGAAGAACACTCTCATCAATCCCGTCATCATCACCATACCAAGGAGCATCATGAGAAGTTACCTTAACAACGGCAAGTTGTTCGTCAGGGAAACTATCATTTACAGGGATGGGATCATGAGGAATATTTTCCATTCTAGACAAATTATCAGCTACAGGATTTTCTGCACCTTTTCAATCAACAATATGCAAATCAAACTCTTGCAGTAAAAGCACCCATCTAATAAGTCTAGGTTTAGCATCTTTCTTCTCCATAAGGTACTTAATTGCAGCATGGTCAGTATGAATAGTTACTTTAGAGTCCATAATATATTGTCTAAATTTATCACAAGCAAAAACGACCGCTAAAAATTCCTTTTCAGTGGTTGCATAATTTTTCTGTGCACTATCCAAAGTTTTACTAGCATAATGACTTACATTCAACTTCTTGTCAATTTTTTGGCCAAGGACAGCCCCTACAGCATAATCACTAGCATCACACATAATTTCAAAGGGTAAATTCGAATCCGGCGGTTGAACTATAGGAGCAGTGATTAAAGCCCGTTTTAGTACCTCGAAGTCTTCCTTACAATCTTCATCAAAAACATATGGAACATATTTTTTGAAGAAGATTGGTGAGAGGTCGCGACTTCTTAGAAAAATCTTTAATAAACCTCCTATAAAAACCAGCATGACCGAGGAAACTACGAATACCTTTGATGTTTCTTGGATAGGGCATCTTCTCAATTGCTTCAATTTTGGCTTCACTACAAGAATTCCGGTCTATTGCAACAAAATTTATTGCTACAGCTATCTTTCGTTGCAATAAAATGCGATATTACCACAAAATTGCATTTCATGGTAATAGGATCTACATATTGCCACATTTTTGTTTCGTCGCACTAAGTCCTTCTTTTGTTGCAATAGAAGGCACGTATTGCCACAAACTGTATCATAGTTGTAATATGTTAGCGATATTGCGACGCTTGCATCGCGTTGCGTGAATTAGTCATTTTGTTGCAATAAAGATTAGGTATTGCAACAAAGTAAACCTTTGTGGTAATATTTAGACATATATTGCAACAATTTTGACACGTGGCGCTAGTCATAGATATTGTTGCAAATAAATGTCTTCATATTGCAACAAAATATGTATTGGTTGTAATATGGTGACTTTTTGCCTCACATTCATTCTAATTACTACATATTGCGACAAATGTGCAACCATGGTAATATGTACAACATATTGCAACAATTCCCTAATGTTGCGTAAAATGAGCAACAAAACATGTATGCAATTTTCTGATAATTATAGATATATAATTTATATTATTCGAATTTATAAATATTAAGTTATGATTTTTTTAAATTTTAAGGATTTATAGATAAAAACCAGAAAAACTGTTGCCAAGTTAGGCTTGGGGGGGGGGGGCCTGAACTCGCGACCTCCACCATGCTAGTCCAGAATCAGACCACTAGGCTATGGGTGTTTGTTTTACTATGTGGATCTGCCTCTACATATCATGTACATAAGGCCTAACACTGCGCAGCAAAAACGGCTAAAAATGCTATGCAATTTTTGGCTCCGTAGGGACTTGACCTTGTGCCCTCCGGGATGACATTTACGTTCAGACCAAAGGGCAAAGCGTGTGTGTGCCCGTCTAGGGGTTCGATTATATATATATCGTGCACCTAGGGCCGGCCACCGCGTGGTAAAACTGGAAAAAAGTGTTGTATTATTTCGCAACGTGGGGACTCGAATTAGCGCCCTTCGTGATGCAGACCAAGGTTCAGACCACTGCACTGTGCAAGTGTACGTGAATATACAGGGGTTTGACCGTAAATATCCTTTACATAAGAGGTTAACATCACCTGAAGCAAAAATTCAGAGTTACAGCCTGAAGCAAAACAGTACCAGGCACCATTTTAACAGATCTTCAGCCACCAATTGAGCAGCAATTAGGCTGTATCCCAGCCTGATTTCCAGCAAGAACTGAGCAGCGAATCAACAACACTACATCAAGATATATACTAGGACATATAACAAAAGATTTTAGTAGGACATGAGCTACTGTACTTTTAGATATATATGGTGTCCATACGTGATCAACCAAAATCATGGAGACAAAGGAAATTCTTGAACAAAATATATGAATTAAAAATAAGAGGACAGTTCAGAGATCAGGCCTTCCTCGTTCCGGTAGCGGCGACCGAGTCTTGGCGCTTCCTCGATCCGACAGCGGGGACGGCGTCTTGGCCCCGGTAGAGGCGACGACGTCTTCACGCTTCCTCGATCCTGCAGCTGCAACGGCGCCTTGGCGCTTCCTCGATTCACGACGGCGCTTCATCGACCCGCCAGCGACGACGGCGTCTTGCCGGTTTCCCGATACGCCACCGGAGATGGCATGACGGCGCTTCCTCGACCCGCTAGCGGCGACGGCGTCTTGGCGTTTCCTCGCCCCGGCCTTCCTCGATCCCCCATCGGAGAGGCCTTGTTGGAGCTTCCTCGATCCGGCCACGGCATGGTGGGAAACCTTCTTCTTCTCTGATTGCCTCCAAAATGCGTCGGCGGCTGCGGCATGTTGTCCTATAGTACCTATAGCGAGCAAGGGAAGTATTATTGGTGGGGCGCGTAGGTCAAATAGACAAAAATGACAGTGTCACACTAGATCGCCCGTAAATGAAAGTGTCACACTAGATCGCCTGGAAACACTAGTGTCACGTTAGATCGTCCTAAACGCCAATGTCACACTAGATCGTCTGAAAATGACATTGTCACACTAGATCGCCGATAAATGACAGTGTCACATTAGATTGCCCAGAAACACTACTGTTAGACTAGATTTCCTAGAAATGACAGTGCCACACTAGATCGCCAGAAAACACTAGTGTCAGACTAGATCACCCGGAAACACTATAGTTACACTAGATCATCCGGAAACTCTAGATCGTTCGGAAACGACGGTGTCACACTAGATGACCCGGAAATGACAGTGTCACACTAGATCACATGGAAACACGCTAGATCGGCCGTAAACGCCAGTGTCACACTAGATCGTCCGGTGCAAACAACTAAATTTTTACAAAAAAAATTTAGTAACATTATAATTAGCAGCATATATATTTCATATTGTTTTGAAAATATTACTTTTCCAAATAATTCCATTATTCTAAACATTCCCACCAAAAAGAATTACTTTACCACCACCTAATTTAGATCTACTTAGTTTGCGCCTCCCGCTAAAAGGCCTCCGATTTTTTTTGTTCCCACCAAAAAAATAGCGTTTATTTAACCTTCCCGCTAAACACCCTTCATAACAACCCACGATTATTATTCTAAACCAAATCACGGCGTCTTCACGGGCGATTGGATCTGAGCTCTCTCTGGTTCCTCCGTCCTCACGGCGTCGACACTGCGGACCACACAGGAGATGTCTCAGGTTATTCCTTCTCCCACACCGGCGTCCCAATTCCTTCTCCCAAATGACCGTCGCTACACTGCGCCCTCTTGCCATCGTAGAATTATCACGCCGACAGCCGCCGGCCGCCGTGCAGCACTGCTCAGTGTCGCCTCCGGCATGGCTAGGTTTAGGAATTTAGGGAGGACCGTAGGGGGAACTAGGAGGAAGCAGCGGAGGCAGATCAGGATAGCGGCGCCACGGGTGCGCGAGGGTTGCGGATGCGCCGGATCCAGCCGGCGTCGGTCAGGGCGCGGAGCGCCGGCCTGGAGACGTTGTGGTCGTCGAGGAGGACCATGTCCTGGGTGGAACCCGAGCGCCGGATTCTCTGCGCCAGCACGATGGCGCCGCACAGGTACTTGTCCGACGAGTGCAGCACCATCGCGTACGCCTCGCACGCCGGCTACTGCTGCTGCTGCCGGCGTCCATCGTGACTGACCCTCCCGTCGCCTCCTTCTACTCACTATAAGTTGATCAATTAGCTTCAGTTTTTGCTGCTGTTCATCTGGAGGAGGATACGGAGATGGTGTTCGGTTTTATTTCAGTAGTGTTGTACTGGAAATTCCACTAGCACCGAGAATTGGACAGTCATTTGTTAGTTCCTGGATCGACTAGGATGGCTACAATATGCCCTTAACCAATGATGCATTGCAGTGAATGTCCATTTGCAATATGTCGTTGAATTTGACTGTGTACTAGAATAGTTAGCATATTTCTTTTCATCAATAGTACATTGCAAGGGGCAATCCTAGCATTTTTTTTCTTTTTAAATCCTCTGTTGAACTTCGTGAAATAGTTTACGATTGCAAATTAGGAGTACTATATTGATTTTCACTTCAGATTGCTAATGCATTATTACACTGTCCTCTAGAAGTTTAATTCAGATCTGGGAGGATATACTAGGATAATTTGCATATCCCTTTTAATCTGGAGGATATACTCCAGATTGCTAATGCATTCATGCCGTTGAAAGATTTTCTTGGTGCTGATTTTTTACTTCCATATTATTGTACATGGTCCAGGAGATTTGGAACATTAAACTGTACTATGAAGATTATAATAAAAAACGAAAGTTCTAGAAGCATCAATCGACAGGACCGACATCTGCTATTTTGAGTTGGTCAAGATGATTGAAGGTGTTGGCTTCTCGGCAATTCATTTCCTGTACTACAAGAAAAAATACCCGCGTGGCAGAGGGCATCTAGTTCACATCGATGAAGACTCTCATGTGGGGAAAATGATATGCGAGCACAATAATGAGAAGAGGGTACAGTTGTATGTGTTTATAGAGAGGGCCAACGTTGATGTTGCACCATCAGAGCCTCAGCGTGATGATGAAAATGGATCCATGGGAGTCCATCGAACGTACACTGTCTCAGCTTATTCTTTTCTCCCAAATCTCCTTCGCACAACAGCAGCTTCAGTATAGACTTGAATAGATATTTTTCCTGTCACTTATTTATGCCTGCTTTAAGTAATTAATATTTGTGATTAACATGCAGTTAGGGATGTGCACGCTTCGGAGGAAGGAGATGATGCAGATTACTCCTTTCCGCAATGTACACAACATCCTTAATTCTTAATCACTTATCTGAATGGTACACATTGTTAATGCTGATTCCCTTAATTGTTTTTGTGTTCAGTAAAGAGAGGATTTGTTCTTGTAACAAGAATGGAAAGTATAGCAGATTACAAACAACAACATGGACAACACAGATCTGGTAAATGTTTATGACATTTACGCTATCTCTAACATTTGCTATAGTCCAGAAGATCCTGGATTGCCTAATCTTCAAAACTGTTAAACCTTATACAGGAACTCAAAAACAATCTGGCACTCATGTGTCTGAAAATGACATGTGTACACTGGATGAATGGTCATCACATGCTCGCCGCAACCGTCCACAACTACAGAATGGTACTTTTTTTGTTTATATTTGTGTCCTCTTTTCTTACATTGCTTGCAAACTTGTAAGATTTATGTTGCTTACTTGCATTGCTAAAAGTGCACTTCTATTTGCAGGTGTCTAAGAAGAGCACTGACAAAGAAAATTGTAATCCAAACTTGCAAAATACTTTTTTTACAGAGCTCGTCCTAATAGGATTCTAGCTCCAAGGCCAAATGTTATTTCCTCAAACACGCTCATACAAGCTGCAAAAATGAATTGTCGAATGTTTAAAGCAATTGTAAGTCACAACCTTGCTTTCTCTACATGTTCACCTGCATTTTATACGTCAATGGCCTTCACAATTAGCTAGCTGCTGCGTGCATTAGCACATGTTGCTCTGTCTCAGAACCATGCTGATTCAACGGGTTAGCTAGTTGTTGTGTGCATTCTTCTTAAGTATATTTGGCTGTTGTTTACACTCTAGTTTATTTGATAAGTGGCAGCAGGTTTACCTGATTAAAGTTACTTAGATGTAAAAAAAATTGATGCAATTTGTTATAATTATTTGTGATGTTGAAGCTAAACAGAAGATGTTGAATAAAATACCCTAGCACAAACCTAGCTAGCATGTCTCTATGATAGTAGGGTCTTAAGGTACTAGTAGTGGTACTGGTTAGTGAAACACAAGCAAGCATGTGCTCTTTGCATAGAGGAGAAAAGGCTTGTTTGGTAGGAAATAGCCACTTGACCTGGGTGATTGATTGGACTAATGGCATCAGTGTCATCAGGGACGACCCGTCCTCTCTCTTTTTGGCTATCAGTTTACTTAGTATCTTCTTCTTACGGGAGCTGTAGGGCAAGACTCTTCTGAAGAGGCTAGTTAAATATACCTCATATTGCCTTCATTACTCATTAACTATAACTTTTTTTTGACTTCTTGATAGCAGGATCCGAAGAACTAGCTGGACTGGACTGGACTATAGATCACGGACAGTGTAGTCTTGGCACTTAATTAGGATGGCTAAATTATATTTGAGATTCATTTGATGGATATTTTCTATGAGAATTATGATTATTATGAATCAACATATCATACGTATGGTTTTGAATATTGCAATTGAATGCCTGTATTTTTTTTACGGTTGCAATAGTCTATTACCTCAATCCACTTTCGTTGCCACATGTTAGCACTACGAAAAATATATTGTTGCGTCAAATCTCATTCGCCACGCCTAGCTGTTTTGTTGCACTAGGATGTCTCAACGAAGCACTTTATATTGTCGCAATAACTTGGCACCACAAAAAATTTTGTATGTTGCGATAACTATTTGGCACCACCAAACTTAGTTTTGTTGAAATAGCGTATTGCCATGAAAAGATTAAATTGTCGCAATAGTTTCTCGCTACAAACATTTTGCCCGTTGTGATAACTATTTATCACCACCAAAACGAATATGTTGCAATTTCCTGTTACGACGATTGGAATGTTCGTTGCCATAGTTTGTTGCCACGATTGACTATTGCCACGGAAGAACATGCGCCACGAAACGAGCGTTGTTGGCATAGCCTGTTGCCACAAATGTCTATCGCCACGAGCTATCAGTCTCCACGATTCGTTACATGTTGCATTAAAGCTATCTCCACAAACCAAATTGTGGCATCAGGTGAGTGCTGCCACGGGAAAAAATGTGGCAACTTGCCGCATGATTGTTGCAATAGCACACTTTATTGTCACGGTTGCATTTTTGTGGCAATAACCTATTACCATGCGTCCAGTCGCAACGGCTGCCAACGAATGTCGTTTCGTGGCAATAGGTGCCTATTGCCACAAATCAGCATATATCACGACAAACGATTTTGTTGCAATAGACCAGAATCCTTGTAGTGCTTTATCAACTTCAATCCCCCTTTCAGAAATTTTATCTCCAAGCACTATGCCTTCATTTACCATGAAATGACACTTCTCCCAATTGAGAACAAGATTGGTCTCTTCACATCTCTGCAAAACTTTGTTAAGATTATAGAGGCAATTGTCGAAAGAAGTTCCATAGACGGAGAAATCGTCCATGAAGACTTCCACAATTTCCTCACAAAACCATGAAAAATAGCAGACATGCGTCTTTGAAAAGTAGCATGTGCATTACACAAACCAAAAGGCATACGTCTATAGGCATAAGTTCCATAAGGACAAGTAAAGGTAGTTTTTTCTTGATCTTCAAATTTAACAGCAATTTGAGAGAAACCAGAATAATGATACGTCTCCAACGTATCTATAATTTCTTATGATCCATGCTTGTTTTCATACCATTTGCTACATGTTTTGTTTACATCTTATAGCATTTTTATGCATTTTCTGGAACTAACCTATTAACAAGATGCCACAGTGCCAGTTCCTGTTTTCTGCTGTTTTCCCGTTTCAGAAAAGTACTTAAGGAAATATTCTCGGAATTGGACGGGACAAAAAGCAGCAGTCTTATAATTCAATGGACTACACAGAGCCCGAAGGAGAGGACCTGGAGGGCCGTGGGCCGGCCACACCATAGGGTGGCGCAGGACCCATGCCTGTCGCGCCACCAGGTGGTGTGGGGCCCACGGGAGCCCTCCGACGCCGCCCTTTCGCCTATATATTGCCCCCGACGCATAAAACCTAGATGGACCCGTCATATTCTAAAGAAACATCTGCAGCGCCGCCGCCATCGCCGACAAGTTTCGGGGGACAGAAGTCTCTGTTCCGGCACCCTGCCGGGACGGGGAAGTGCCCCCGGAGCCATCTCCATCGACTCCACCACCATCTTCATCGCCGTTGCTGACTCCCATGATGAGGAGGGAGTAGTTCTCCCTCGGGGCTGAGGGCCGTACCGGTAGCCATGTGGTCTATATCTCTCTCTCCCATGATGTGATCTATATGTGATCATGAGCTTTGCAATCTAGATGTTGTTATGTTACTCAAATGGGCTTTATTTATGTGATCTCCGGAGACTCCTTGTCCCACGTGTGTAAAGGTGACAGTGTGTGCACCGTGTGGGTCTTTAGGCTATATTTCACAAGATACTTGTTCACTGATTTATTATTTGAGTTGGATGTCTCTATGAAATTGTGGTGTGTTAGTACCTCCTATGAATGCTCATGGTCCAGTGTGGGGTATTCATTAGTACTTGGGAATATATGTTTGAGGCGTGCTTTTGCATTCCTACACAATGAATTAGTGTTCGTTATCCAGCCGGAGAATACTTCGGAGTAGTATATTGAAGTGCTTATATTTATATTCAATTATGATTGCATTGTTGAGAGTGACCACTTGTGAAAGTATGATCCCTAGGCCTTGTTTCTAAGCATTGAAACACCGTTTACAACAAGTTCTGCTACATGTTTGCTTGCTGCCATTTTTATTTCAGATTGCAATTACTACTTATAATCATCCATATTACTTGTATTTCACTATCTCTTCGCCGAACTAGTGCACCTATACATCTGACAAGTGTATTGGGTGTGTTGGGAACACAAGAGACTTTTTGTATTGTGATTGCAGGGTTGCTTGAGAGGGATACCTTTGACCTCTACCTCCCTGAGTTCGATAAACCTTGGGTGATTCACTTAAGGGAAACTTGCTGCTGTTCTACAAACCTCTGCACTTGGAGGCCCAACACTGTCTACAAGAATAGAAGCGTGTGTAGACATCAAGCTATTTTCTGGCGCCGTTGCCGGGGAGGTAAGGTAAAAGGTACTCACATCATCTGGCTACTAAGCTATTTTCTAGTACTGTTGCTGTTGTGTGAGTGCTCGAAGTTATTTCCTTTAGATTCTGCAATTATATCTTTTTGTTTCTTGTTTTTAATTTCACTAGTTAGGCTTAATGGAAACAACAAAAAAATTAGTATTAGTTTTTGGAAATCATTTTTGCTAATGCTATGGAAAAGTCTAAGCTTGGGAAGCTAGTTTTTATGAAAATGATCTTTTTGTCCCCAGCTTTAGAGGAGAAAATTTGCTCTGGTAATACTTTGTCTCCCATATGTGATAATTCAAATCATGCTTGTGATATTCTAAATCCACCTACTGAAAGTATTTCTTTTAAAATACCTATGAAAATTGTTGAAAAGGTTATGGATGAATGTTATGCAGGGGATGGAACAATCCGTCCAAGTGATCACTTGTTGAAACTTACAGAACTTTGTGAGTTGTTTAAGATTGCAGGTTGATCAGAGAAAATGTCATGAAGAAATTATTTCCATTGTCACTTAAGGACAAAGCAAGGGAGTGGTATGATCTACTTGATGATCCTCATCATTTGGAGTGGAAGGAGCTTGCAAATCTCTTTTACTCTAATTTTATCCTCCTTATGAAATGCATTTGGATAGGAATTACATTTTAATTTTGGCCTCATGATGGAGAAAGCATTACTCAAGCTTGGGGAAGGCTGAAAACATTAATACTTAAATGTCCTAACCATGAGCTTCCTAAGAAAATAATTGTTACTAATTTTTATGCAAGGCTTTCAAGTGATTGCAAGAATTATCTAGATGCCTGTTCAGGGAGTTCTTTCACAAGTAAGAAGGTTGAAACTAGATGGGATCTTCTTGAGAAAATTCAAGACAATACTGAAGGTTGGGAGAATGACAAAGGTAAAGAATCAGGTACAAACTATGAATATGATTGCATAAGTCCTTCATTGAAACTGCTGTTTTTCAAGAGCTTAGTGCTAAATATGGTCTTGATTCTCAAATTATTGTTGATTGTTGTAGAGCCTTTGCTTCTCATATTAATGTTCCTAAAGAAAATTGGGACCTATATCATGAACCTTTTAAAGACACTTGCATGAAAAATGATATTGTTGTTAATGATTGTAATAAACGTGCTCAAACTTCTGAAAATTTGTGGAGTACTTAGACCTTGTAAAAAGAGCCAAATTGAAGAAGAATATTGTATCCATCATAGGAATGAAAAAACTAGAACTTGGAATAGAGCTCTTGATGATCTTGGTGAAAAAGTTTGTGCCCACTATCCTTTTATTTGTGAACTTTGCTATAAAGTTGGTCATTTCAATTTTCAATGCTCAGGGAAAGATAATAGCCTTTCTAATCCAATGAGTACTGCGAGTCTGTATTGTGATGACATGATCACTCCTAATCAGCATGATGAACTTATATTATTTTTGGGGTGTGAAGAGTTATCAAGAAAAACTTCTTTAATAGATATGAGTGCTTTTGATATAAACAGCGTCCTGCATGGTTGTCATCTTTATTGTGTTGATAATTGCCATACAAATACTTATATACAAAATATTATACAAGATGGGATTTTACCAAAATATGACAGGACTAATATGTGTTTTGATCATATCAATGAAAGAGAAGAATCCTTCCAAGTTTCCTCTGTTGTTTCTAACAATAAACCAGGTTATGTGGAGAAGCTTCCTTTCAAGGCTCTCCCTCCTAAGAAGGGAAAGAAGAAGAAGAAGATGAAGAGTAAAAGGAGAGAGGAAACGTACCTTTCCCTAAACATGTTGCTCCTCCTATTATAGTTGTTGCTGATGAGTATGAATTCGATGATTTTGAATTAGATGATGTTCCTATGCCTGTTACTTATATTAGTGATCATGATTGGGAAAAGCATAGTACTTTTGATATTGAAAACCTCTTGGGTACTAATTCTGAAAATGATGATGCTAATGATTGCAACACTATTAGTACTNTGATACTCTCCAACGTATCTATAATTTCTTATGATCCATGCTTGTTTCATACCATTTGCTACATGTTTTGTTACATCTTATAGCATTTTTATGCATTTTCTGGAACTAACCTATTAACAAGATGCCACAGTGCCAGTTCCTGTTTTCTGCTGTTTTCCCGTTTCAGAAAAGTACTTAAGGAAATATTCTCGGAATTGGACGGACAAAAAGCAGCAGTCTTATAATTCAATGGACTACACGGAGCCCGAAGGAGAGGACCTGGAGGGCCGTGGGCCGGCCACACCATAGAGTGGCGCGGGGACCCATGCCTGATGCGCCACCAGGTGGTGTGGGGCCCACGGGAGCCCTCCGACGCCGCCCTTTCGCCTATATATTGCCCTCGACGCATAAAACCTAGACGGACCCCGTCATATTCCAAAGAAACATCTGCAGCGCCGCCGCCATCACCGACAAGTTTCGGGGACAGAAGTCTCTGTTCCGGCACCCTGCCAGGACGGGGAAGTGCCCCCGAAGCCATCTCCATCGACTCCACCACCATCTTCATCGCCGTTGCTGACTCCCATGATGAGGAGGGAGTAGTTCTCCCTCGGGGCTGAGGGCCGTACCGGTAGCCATGTGGTCTATATCTCTCTCTCCCATGATGTGATCTATATGTGATCATGAGCTTTGCAATCTAGATGTTGTTATGTTACTCAAGTGGGCTTTATTTATGTGATCTCCGGAGACTCCTTGTCCCACGTGTGTAAAGGTGACAGTGTGTGCACCGTGTGGGTCTTTAGGCTATATTTCACAAGATACTTGTTCACTGATTTATTATTTGAGTTGGATGTCTCTATGAAATTGTGGTGTGTTAGTACCTCCTATGAATGCTCATGGTCCAGTGTGGGGTATTCATTAGTACTTGGGAATATATGTTTGAGGCGTGCTTTTGCATTCCTACACAATGAATTAGTGTTCGTTATCCAGCCGGAGAATACTTCGGAGTAGTATATTGAAGTGCTTATATTTATATTCAATTATGATTGCATTGTTGAGAGTGACCACTGGTGAAAGTATGATCCCTAGGCCTTGTTTCTAAGCATTGAAACACCGTTTACAACAAGTTCTGCTACATGTTTGCTTGCTGCCATTTTTATTTCAGATTGCAATTACTACTTATAATCATCCATATTACTTGTATTTCACTATCTCTTCGCCGAACTAGTGCACCTATACATCTGACAAGTGTATTGGGTGTGTTGGGGACACAAGAGACTTTTTGTATTGTGATTGCAGGGTTGCTTGAGAGGGATACCTTTGACCTCTACCTCCCTAAGTTCGATAAACCTTGGGTGATTCACTTAAGGGAAACTTGCTGTTGTTCTACAAACCTCTGCTCTTGGAGGCCCAACACTGTCTACAAGAATAGAAGCGTGTGTAGACATCAAGCTATTTTCTGGCGCCGTTGCCGGGGAGGTAAGGTAAAAGGTACTCACATCATCTGGCTACTAAGCTATTTTCTAGTACTGTTGCTGTTGTGTGAGTGCTCGAAGTTATTTCCTTTAGATTCTGCAATTATATCTTTTTGTTTCTTGTTTTTAATTTCACTAGTTAGGCTTAATGGAAAACAACAACAAAATTGGTATTAGTTCTTTGGAAATCATTTTTGCTAATGCTATGGAAAAGTCTAAGCTTGGGGAAGCTAGTTTTTATGAAAATGATCTTTTTAGTTCCCCAGCTTTAGAGGAGAAAATTTGCTCTGATAATACTTTGTCTCCCATATGTGATAATTCGAATCATGCTTGTGATATTCTAAATCCACCTACTGAAAGTATTCCTTTTAAAATACCTATGAAAATTGTTGAAAAGGTTATGGATGAATGTTATGCAGGGGATGGAACAATCCGTCCAAGTGATCACTTGTTGAAACTTACAGAACTTTGTGAGTTGTTTAAGATTGCAGGTTTATCAAGAGAAAATGTCATGAAGAAATTATTTCCATTGTCACTTAAGGACAAAGCAAGGGAGTGGTATGATCTACTTGATGATCCTCATCATTTGGAGTGGAAGGAGCTTGCAAATCTCTTTTACTCTAAATTTTATCCTCCTTATGAAATGCATTTGGATAGGAATTACATTTTTAATTTTTGGCCTCATGATGGAGAAAGCATTGCTCAAGCTTGGGGAAGGCTGAAAACAATAATACTTAAATGTCCTAACCATGAGCTTCCTAAGAAAATAATTGTTACTAATTTTTATGCAAGGCTTTCAGGTGATTGCAAGAATTATCTAGATGCCTGTTCAGGGGGTTCTTTCACAAGTAAGAAGGTTGAAACTAGATGGGATCTTCTTGAGAAAATTCAAGACAATACTGAAGGTTGGGAGAATGACAAAGGTAAAGAATCAGGTATAAACTATGAATATGATTGCATTAAGTCCTTCATTGAAACTGCTGTTTTTCAAGAGCTTAGTGCTAAATATGGTCTTGATTCTCAAATTATTGTTGATTGTTGTAGAGCCTTTGCTTCTCATATTAATGTTCCTAAAGAAAATTGGGACCTATATCATGAACCTTTTAAAGACACTTGCATGAAAAATGATATTGTTGTTAATGATTGTAATAAACGTGCTCAAACTTCTGAAAATACTATCTCTTATAAGCATGTTAATTTTTGTGGAGTACTTAGACCTTGTAAAAAGAGCCAAATTGAAGAAGAATAATGTATCCATCATAGGAATGAAAAAACTAGAACTTGGAATAGAGCTCTTGATGATCTTGGTGAAAAAGTTTGTGCCCACTATCCTTTTATTTGTGAACTTTGCTATAAAGTTGGTCATTTCAATTTTCAATGCTCAGGGAAAGATAATAGCCTTTCTAATCCAATGAGTACTGCGAGTCTGTATTGTGATGACATGATCACTCCTAATCAGCATGATGAACTTATATTATTTTTGGGGTGTGAAGAGTTATCAAGAAAAACTTCTTTAATAGATATGAGTGCTTTTGATATAAACAGCGTCCTGCATGGTTGTCATCTTTATTGTGTTGATAATTGCCATACAAATACTTATATACAAAATATTATACAAGATGGGATTTTACCAAAATATGACAGGACTAATATGTGTTTTGATCTTATCAATGAAAGAGAAGAATCCTTCCAAGTGTCCTCTGTTTCTAACAATAAACCAGGTTATGTGGAGAAGCTTCCTTTCAAGGCTCTCCCTCCTAAGAAGGGAAAGAAGAAGAAGAAGATGAAGAGTAAAAGGAGAGAGGAAACGGTACCTTTCCCTAAACATGTTGCTCCTATTATAGTTGTTGCTGATGAGTATGAATTCGATGATTTTGAATTAGATGATGTTCCTATGCCTGTTACTTATATTAGTGATCATGATTGGGAAAAGCATAGTACTTTTGATATTGAAAACCTCTTGGGTACTAATTCTGAAAATGATGATGCTAATGATTGCAACACTATTAGTACTATCCATATTCTTTCCAATGATGATATGATAAGCTCTAAGCTTGGGGATGAGGTGTTTGAAAATCCTTTTGCTACTAATGATTACATGTTTGATACATCTCCTTCTAGTAAAAATGATGATATGTTTACAGATGAACACACTTTGGAAGATAAATATTCTATTCCTTATGATGATACTATGCCCCCAGTTTTTGATAATTATTATAAAGAATATTATGACATGGGTTATAATTACAATCATCCTCATGAAACTTGTCATAATTATGGAGGGATCACCCAAAACCATCCCTTTAATATACAACCTGTTTATCATGTTCAAGTTCTTTATGATGATCCTGCTCTAGATGTTATTAATGAGAAGAACTTTGTTTATGTGGAAAATGATGACACTTTTATGCATATGGATCATGATAAGAATTTTACATGTGATGGTTATATTGTGGATTTTATCAATGATGCTACTGAAAGTTTTTATGAAAAATGGAGACATGGCTTCATATATCACAATAACATTGAATCTCCTCTCCTTTTGTTGAAATTTTTGAAGTTGCACCTATTTTGTCTTCCTATGCTAGTCAATTTATGCTTCATGGATTTATTTACTTACAAGATTCCAATGCATAGGAAGTGGGTTAGACTTAAATGAGTTTTATAGTTGCTTCTTGATGCTCCCTTATTGTGCTCCAACTCTCATTTTTATGTGAGCATCATCAAAATTACCATGCCTAGCTAAAAGGTTTTAAAGAAAAGCGCTTATGGGAGACAACCCATCATTTTATTTTCAGTATCTTTTCTTTTATTTGAGTCAAGAAGTTTGTTTACTTCTGTAGCAACTTCTTTGTATCTTTATTTTCTTGCAATGTTGTGCCAAGTAAGGTCTCTAGTAGAAAGTTTTTGCTATATTTGGATTTCTGCACAGGAAACAGATTTCTGTCTGTCACCGTTAAATTCGTCATTTATTCCAGAAGCGACGAAATGCTTTAAGATTTTGTGTGCTGAATCTTCATATATGTATGAAACTTTTTCTAGTTCAGTGATTTTTGATTTGAGCAACTCTAGTGCCTCGAAAAAATTCGTCTTTACAGACTGTTCAGATTTTGACAGATTCTGCCTTTTATTGTGCATTGCTTCTTTTGCGATGTTTATTTGGATCTTTTTGATTCTTTGAGCATCAGTGTCTGTAGCTAATGTTATAATGCATTAAGATGTGCTTGTGTCACAGTAGAACTTATGAATTTTTGGTTTATGCACTAACCCTCTAATGAGAATTACTTTGAGTTTGATGTGGTGGAAGTTTTCAAGTAAGCAAAAGGGACGATATGATGAGATCAAGAAGAGTGAAAAGCCTAAGCTTGGGGATGCCCCGGTGGGTCATCCCCAGCAAATTCAAGAAGACTCAAGCATCTAAGCTTGGGGATGCCCAAGGCATCCCCTTCTTCATCGACAAAACTATCAGGTCATCTCTAGTGATACTATATTTTTATTCCACTACATCTTATGTATTTTGCTTGGAGCGTCTGTTTTTATTTTGAGTGTGTGTTTTAGTTTGCTTAATAAGTTGGATCCTAGCATTCTTGTGTGGGAGAGAGACACGCTCCGTTTTTTCATATGAATACTCTTGTGCTTCGCTTATATTCGTTGAGTATTCTTAGCTACTGTTTGTTTTCTAGTAAGCTCTCGCTTTTAGCATGTTATCTTGTTTAGGGCTGCTAGTTCTTTGTGTTAAGCTCTCTTGTATTTCACTCTTATTTGTTAGAGAGTTGTTTTAGTTGCTTGGTTGATGTGTTAGATTGGAAAATGCTACGCTTGTGATAGTGGTATGAAATAGAGAAAAGCTGCATAGTCTTGTAGACCATTGTGTAGATAACTTGCTCCTCTTCAATTGTTTTGAGGTATTAAAATAACTAATGTTTAAAATATGTTGGTTAATGTTGTTAAGAGCTGATTAGTGAAGATGTGTTAGTAGAGTGTGGAGCCGTACTTTTCTGAACTAAAAACAACTTAAGTCAATAGTGCTTTAGTGTCGTGATTTCCTCTTAGTTGAAAAGAAGTTTCTAATGGTATAGTTACTGCAACGGTCGGGGAAGCCAACGGGGCACTTGTGTCGCCGCCACGATCCCTCTCGGGGTGTCTCTAACCATTTGTAAAACTTTGATACTGTTAGTTGTTTGCAATATACGACATGCTATGTGAGTTTTTGGTTTTTGGCACTTCCACCTCCATATTTTGCTAGCCTCTTCGGTACTTTGCATTGCCCTTTTTCACATTGAGATTGGTGCATACTTCGCAAGTACATCCAACCCCGTGGGAGATCTTCATCTTGTTCTCCTACACATAAGCCAACTATCTTCCTCAAAACAGCCACCATATCTACCTATCACAGCATTTCCATAGCTGTTCCGAGATACATTGCCATGCAACATCCATCATTTACATTACATGACTTTATGTCATTTTTACTTCATTACCATATAGTATTGCTTGACCATTTGAGTTAGTGTGATGCGTGGTTTTCCACATGTTTTACATCTTTTCCACACTACGCTCGATCATGCATATCCACCATACACCATGTATTAGTCTTTGAGTTTTGAGTACACCAAAAAAGTGTGATGATCATCTTGTAAAATAGAGTGTTGCCTCTACCTGTGAGCATATTGAAAAGAGTCCAAAGTGGCCAATCAAAAGAGACCAATGAGAGAAAAATATAAAAGAGCCACAAAGGCCTCAAAAAGCAAAAAGCAAAAAAGAGAAAAAAAAGGAATATAAAATGAGAGAGGGGGCAACACTACTATCCTTTTATTCCACACTTGTGCTAGTAGCACCTACATCATTGTAGTGAGTTTTCATGCTTCATTAGTATAACTATGTGGGGACCAAACGTTATAGAACTTGGCTTGTATATTCCAACGATGAGCCTCCTCAAGTTAGCTCTAGGTCTTCATGAGCAAGCAAGTTGGATGCACCCCCACTAGTTCCATTGGAGAGCTTCCATTCATATAGCTCTATGTGCATCCGTTGCATGGCAATCACTACTCCTTATTCAGTGTCTACTACGGGACTTCCTCTTGTCTTGTGGTTACCTCTTCCACTGTTTGAGCCTTTCTTTTTGGCCTTCCAAACCCCCATTATTATTCTCTTTGCCATAACCTCATGGTGCCAAGCCTTCTTCTTGCTTGTATTAGTTGAGTGGACTACATAACAGTTGATAAGTTAAGTGGATGGATAAAGGACACTTGACTTGAGCTTGGCTATTTCTATTATTGACTGAATTTTATGCTTTGAAGATTGATTGACATTTTACATTGGAGACACAATTTACTATCCTTCTTTCTAAACCTTATGTATGGTTCCTTGTCTCCAACACGCTGATTCATGAAAAGTTCTAGCTTCTTTTAGCAAGCATTTGTTAATCATTGTTTGCTTAATGTCAACTATAGACAATTGTTTTGGATCACCTTATTCACATCATGTGCTTTGCATTGCTATGTTGATCTAGATTGTGAGTTAGCATGTCTCCTAAGAAATTATTTGTTATCGTTTTACCTACTCGAGGACGAGTAGAACTAAGCTTGGGGATGCTGATACGTCTCCAACGTATCTATAATTTCTTATGATCCATGCTTGTTTTCATACCATTTGCTACATGTTTTGTTTACATCTTATAGCATTTTATGCATTTTCTGGAACTAACCTATTAACAAGATGCCACAGTGCCAGTTCCTGTTTTCTGCTGTTTTCCCGTTTCAGAAAAGTACTTAAGGAAATATTCTCGGAATTGGACGGGACAAAAAGCAGCAGTCTTATAATTCAATGGACTACACGAAGCCCGAAGGAGAGGACCTGGAGGGCCGTGGGCCGGCCACACCATAGAGTGGCGCGGGACCCATGCCTGCCGCGCCACCAGGTGGTGTGGGGCCCACGGGAGCCCTCCGACGCCGCCCTTTCGCCTATATATTGCCCCCGACGCATAAAACCTAGACGGACCCCGTCATATTCCAAAGAAACATCTGCAACGCCGCCGCCATCGCCGACAAGTTTCGGGGGACAGAAGTCTCTGTTCCGGCACCCTGCCGGGACAGGGAAGTGCCCCCGGAGCCATCTCCATCGACTCCACCACCATCTTCATCGCCGTTGCTGACTCCCATGATGAGGAGGGAGTAGTTCTCCCTCGGGGCTGAGGGCCGTACCGGTAGCCATGTGGTCTATATCTCTCTCTCCCATGATGTGATCTATATGTGATCATGAGCTTTGCAATCTAGATGTTGTTATGTTACTCAAGTGGGCTTTATTTATGTGATCTCCGGAGACTCCTTGTCCCACGTGTGTAAAGGTGACAGTGTGTGCACCGTGTGGGTCTTTAGGCTATATTTCACAAGATACTTGTTCACTGATTTATTATTTGAGTTGGATGTCTCTATGAAATTGTGGTGTGTTAGTACCTCCTATGAATGCTCATGGTACAGTGTGGGGTATTCATTAGTACTTGGGAATATATGTTTGAGGCGTGCTTTTGCATTCCTACACAATGAATTAGTGTTCGTTATCCAGTCGGAGAATACTTCGGAGTAGTATATTGAAGTGCTTATATTTATATTCAATTATGATTGCATTGTTGAGAGTGACCACTGGTGAAAGTATGATCCCTAGGCCTTGTTTCTAAGCATTGAAACACCGTTTACAACAAGTTCTGCTACATGTTTGCTTGCTGCCATTTTTATTTCAGATTGCAATTACTACTTATAATCATCCATATTACTTGTATTTCACTATCTCTTCGCCGAACTAGTGCACCTATACATCTGACAAGTGTATTGGGTGTGTTAGGGACACAAGAGACTTTTTGTATTGTGATTGCAGGGTTGCTTGAGAGAGATACCTTTGACCTCTACCTCACTGAGTTCGATAAACCTTGGGTGATTCACTTAAGGGAAACTTGCTGTTGTTCTACAAACCTCTGCTCTTGGAGGCCCAACACTGTCTACAAGAATAGAAGCGTGTGTAGACATCAGTCCCCCCACTTAAATAGTAGTAAGGCGATAATATAAGCCCTAGAGGAATAACGGCGCCGCCTGTCGTGATAGAATCGCGAGAATAACGGGATGGCTACAATAATCTTGCCAGTCAAAGATGCAGCGAACCCGAGGCGTTGCGAAGACCATGGTCAACAGATGACACATGCGGAAATAAAGATAATAAAGATAATTCAGAAAGGCCGACTTGTTTCAAGGGCGAGTCCTTCAGGCTGTGAATAAAGAAGTCTATCCTCCTAGCTAACTCGTAAAGAGCTACAGTCGCAAGGCCAACCAGGGAGTGGGGGTCGAGTGTGGTGGGCTCGAGTAATGGAGAGGGGCGACTCATTTCACGAAGTTTGTTATTATATGCAGGAATTCATCTTGGAGCTCGCAGCACGCGACTTCCGAGTTGTTAACTTCAATGAAGAAGTCGGAGAAAAGGAGTCGGACGAGTACGCCAAGACTGCGCCCAAGATAAATTTAGGGGCTACTGATGGGGGGATACTTTCCGGGTAGGCCCATGGAGCCGGAAGGTGGACCCGCCAAGACCAAGAAGGCCCAAGCCGGGTTGCACTTCAAGCAACATGGGCTAGACAAGGAGCAAGCCGGCCAGCCCATCACGAGTTAGCGGAAGGGAAAGGACACGACGAAGACTGGAGTCCCAATACAACCCGGAGTACCGACTTAGAAGGCAAGGACCTAGAGTAGGGCTCCGTGTTCATGTGTAACTCGGCATAACCTGTAAGTCCAGGGACCCGACCGCCTTTATAAGGAGGGCCCTGGACCTTAGATCGACAAGAAAGCAAAACCCTCACAAGTCCTGTAGTCACCAACTCTCGAGATAGCGAGATCGGAATCTTGTAATCGATATCAAGTCCAAGCAATAAAGAACAAGCAGGAAGTAGGTCTTTACCTCCATCGAGAGGGGCCGAACCTGGGTAAACTCCTTGTCCCTCGTCGAGATTTACCAGCTCCTGTGTTCCTAGTCGCCATGGCCCCACAACTCAGCTTCCCGGAGGAAGTACTTGCCGTGACAACCTCACGACAGTCGTCATCTTACCTAAGTCCAGTGGTAGGCATCTGATGCCCTCAAGTATAGGGGATCGCTGAAATCTTCGTTGGGAAGTGTTACCCAAATTTATAGTTCGACACAATGGGAACACAAGAATATCAATAAGACCTTATCAATTGAGGCGTCACTCTCAACCACACCTGTACATCAATAACTTGCAACAGTAGTAGTGATGGCAATAAAGGATTCAAGCGAGCAGAAATAAAACAGCAATAGTAACAAGGATTTCCCAGTTTTCACCGGAAAAGTGAAAGTGTAACTCAGAGATTTAAAACATAGTCATGAGGTGACAACGGGGTGTTGCATGAATGAGATTGATCATATAATAAAGTAAAGCTAGCAATGGGGTTTTTATCTAACTCCGATATATGTAGGTATGTGTTCCTTAAATAGTTGTGTGTACTAACCAAGAGAATTTGCACAACATCTATTGCCCTACCTGCCCATTTCACCGGGGCCAACTTGGAACTACAGGTAATTAAGATCTACCCTTTCGTGCAGATCGGGACAATGCATTAACACTCCATGAACACATAGGATCCTCAAACTAGAACATCTCCCCCTTGTTTTCCCTATATGTCACTTTTAGGGTTCGCAGGTTCAACATAATAGCAGGTGATACACTTTGCAGGTAAATACCAAACTCAATTATATGATGAAGCAAATAAGTTCAGTACTGAAATCATGCCACTTGGGCCCTAGTAGCAAGCATTAAACATAGCATAAGTGCACCAACACAATACAAAAGTATCCTCAAGATAAACCCTAGGATTATCGAACAACGGGTAGCATTACATGGTCAATCTCATCCAATCTCCATCCACCTCACATGCCTACAGCAAACTACTCACACATGGTGATGGAGAAAGAGCTCATGGTCGATGGAGATGAAGGCGGTGAAGATGGCGGTGAAGACGGCCTCCGGATCCCTCCACCGAAGGAGAAATCCTGGATCAATCTGTCCCCGAAACGAAGAACGTGGTGGCGGCGGCGGTGTGTTTCGTGAAAGCTCCTCTCCTCCTAGGGCAAGCGTTTTTTCTCGTATATAAAGGGGTATGTCGAAGACCGGAGGCGAGACGGTGCCCGAGGCCCATTTGGGGTGGGCCCACGCGGCCAGGTACAGGGGCTGCATGGGGCCACCTCATTTGGCCCTCCGGCACCCCCTCATGTCCATCCTTTTGTCCATCGTGCTTCTTTTCCAGAAAAAGTGACGTGGTATTTTTCCCCGATTTTATTTCCTGCAAAAATAGCCAGAGGAGAGACTTTGCTAAAAACAGCGTCAGAATCAGCAGTTTTATTCAAATATGGAAGGATCCCGGAGCAAATTATGAGGCAAAGTGCTTGGAAAAGTGGATGCATTTTGGATGCATCAGCTCCCCCAAGCTTAGCTCGTTGTTTGTCCTCAAACAACTCAAACATAGTGCAGAAGCGATAAAAATACTTTGACAAGAACTTTGCATTGCATATGTAACACTGTTTAATAGCAACAAGTACTCAACACTTAATTCCTACAACAACTAACAGAATGCTAGCAAAGGTATATCTCATCAATGTTAAATCATCTATACATGTTGCAAGAGAAATAACACATAGTGTTGAAGCTTGGATGAGTTTGCCTAACTGTAGAAATAAACAAAGGTTCTTGCATCGCTTTTGATTGAATCATGTATTGACTAGTGAACTCGTTGTGCTTACAACCTTGCTCTCAATTTTATCAAAACATTTGATGTTCCCTATTATGACTCACATGCTTGACAAACTTGTAGTTAAAAGCCTCATGCCCCGTGAATACGAGTACCTACACCATGTGTTACTCAACTCGTGTAGCTAGGCAAGCTCGAGATTTTTCAGTCATTGCGAGAATAAAAGCATCATTAAGAGCGTCAACCAGGGTACCTCTTGTCCCAGGACATGGACAAGCCCATGTCCAAACAACAAGACAAACGGACAATGAACAATCTTAGCACTTCTTTTATTTACTAATGGTTTAGCTTTTTATTATAAAGTGCATCACTGAATGTTCACTATGATATGCCGTAAATTTCCACCATGAATGATGCATGGCTTGAGTTGGCGGCCCGGGCGTCTCTCTAGTCAATTATTCCCACTCCTCAAACTTACTAAGTTTCCACATTTATTTCGACATGATAGGCATCCATAGACAAAGGTACATGATATCAACTAATTTTAATTTAAGTGCAATGTTAAAAGCTTTCCATGTGTCAGCACATTTAAGCTAATTCCTAACCACTGAGCTTGTCAGGCATATGACTTCATTTTTAACATTTGAAAAATTCTTTCACTTTCTCTGTGGTTGGCAAGTTTAGTAAGCACAATGGGATGCGTAGACTTTTGTTTAGAACTACAGTTGTTCAAACCATAGCCAAGTATTATCACTAAATAATATCTCACTTGCATCATCATACACACTAAAACATGGAGAAGATAAACATTTGCTACCAGTTCTCTAGATGTTAAAGAAACTATGATGTGCACACTTGCTGTTATCAAAACGTCCTCATAAGCATGGCAAAGGTGTCATACCTTTCATCTACTTCATGCACATCAGCTCATCATTGTTGTTCTCCTCTCCCAACTTCGAACTGCACAATAAAAACTCAAATCTGCCAGAAAATGTCACTGCATTAAGTACTGTTTTCACCCTACTTAAACACCTCAGAATTTTCTCATATTTTACAGGTGTGTAGGGCGTGAAAATTTGAAATTGTGGTTAAAATTTAAGCTCAATTGGAGTTACATAAAAATAATGAAAAATAAAACAATAATAAGATTTCAGCAATTCCTGCACCTCCATTTTTGCATCGGATTCAAGAAAACGAATGTCTTTTTGTTCTTTTTGGTTTTTAGAAGCATAAAGTAAATGACCAGAATTAAATAAGAAAGAAGAACAAATATAATATTTTTGTGTTTTTGTGATTTCAAAGCAAGAAACTGAAACAAAATAAGAGTTATATAAAACAACGAAATGAGAGGAAGAGAAGTACTCCCCCAAGCTTGCAGTCAAGCTAATATCCTGGGTGGTAGCCATATCCACCACTTCCACCTCCAGGGTGGTAACCATATGTGTAGCCTCCCATGCCTGGGTATTGTGGCCTCTCTTGAGGTTGGTACACCTGCATCGCTGGAGCTTGTGCCTCCTCCTGCGGTGGCTCTTCCCTCATGATCCACTTTCCAGTGCTCCTGTCAAAGAGGTCAGTACAGGGGAGCCTAATGGACACTTTTTGTCCATTAGTACTCAAATATGTGTAGATATGAATCCCTCCATATGGAACACTCATTCTGTAACATCCCAAAAATCCGTCCCTAATTTTTGCGATGTTTTCTCCCACCGGAAAAACTTTTTCTATTTTCAAAATGTTTTCGGTGAACCAGATGGTCTTTGATCTGACGTTGGTTTTGCTCTCTTAGAAATTTTCCAATAATCCTCGATCCCTGACGATCTCCACCTTAAATCCATTGCCGTTGTGTTGTTCGTCGAATATTGGTTCCATTTGGGAATTCCAAAACTCCTCCCATCTATTCCACCAAAAGCCACCACCACAATTGTACCTTGAAATAAATTCCACCAAGCTGCCATTTGGTTTCCTCATACATTTAGACCAGTCCTGTGGAAAAATATTCCATAGTCCAATGCAATAATTTTGGGTTTGCTCATATTTCCTATTATGCCATTTCCAATCCAATAATTATTCAGACACAATCCACTCATCCAAAAATTCTGCAATTTCGGGCATAGGCCTAATTTCACCTCCTGAACATTTCACTCCATTGTACCAAACTCATTTGAGCCATATTTGGGGTACCTCCTTTGCAATGCCCTTTTTATGCCTAACAGCAATTTCCAAAGGAACCCCTAGCTACAAAATTTATTTGGCATTGGTACTTGGCCAACTTGACCACCTCCCCAATACAACATCATACCCACAACATCAGATCAAGATCAATTGAGGAAGAGAATTTAGCATTCCAATGCCAATAGGGCTCTTTTTGGACAACAAATTATTTGACCCACCTCCATATGTCCAATTGAGCTCCTACTCTGCAGAAATGCCCTATACACCCGTCGTGAGCTACTGGGAATTTGGGGATTTTTCTGAGTCATGGAAAGCCTTCATCATTTCATCGAACACCTGGCGTCTTCTAGCTTTTCTGAAATTTTTCTTAAACCAAGTTGCAAACCAGCCGAAACCTTCAACTAAGTTTAGTTAGATCTTTACGTTTGGCGCAGAGTGACGCGATTGATTTCCGTTTTGGAGCCTTGTTCTGAGAGATACGTCTAGATGCCGGTGTCAGCATGGGGGCTGGCGCGGTCACCATAGGCATGACCATGCCATGCGGCGCCGCCGATTCATGGTCGTCGCCGTTCGGCCTCTCCCGGCCGCTCCCCGTGTCCCCCTGGTATCCCCTCCGTCCCTAGACCCTCCCCCTCGGCCACACCCGCCACCACACCCCTCTACAGCGCAGCCATGCCGCAAGCCGACGCGCCGTCGAAATAGTCCGCCGTGGGTCCCCTCACCAGTACCTCGAGCTTATCCTCGGCCGCGGTTTTTCCGTCGTCCAGCAATGCCTCCCAGCTACACCGACGACGCGTTGGTCGTCGTCTCGCCGCTGCAGCACCAGGACACCTCACCGCCCTCCCCGCCGAGCATCACGACCGCTGTCTCCCCCGAGCCCTATAAAAACCGCCCCCGAGCCTCTCGCGCGAGCAGCACCCTCCTCTCCCCCTTCTCCCCTGGAACGCCCTGCCCTTTTAGCTGCGGAATGGCGGAGCCATGCTCCGATGCGGCTGAGGTCGCCGTCGTCGATTCTTCGACCATGGCGAGCTATGGACCGAGCCATTCCAAAATTAAACCGGCAGGGACGATTACCTTGATCCCCTCTCCTTCCCAGACGAACCAATTCGTGGTTTAGGGGTCCGTGGCCTCGACTTCGTCCTCGACCACCGACGGCGAACTCGTCGGGCGCGCGCCATGGTGCCGTCCCTTACCTCCCCGTGCTGGTGGCCTCCCTCCTCGGGAGCTATGCGGCGGGCCAGTCCTCCCCGTGCCCTCGGACCTCGGTGGCCAGCGGCGCCCACCAGAGCGGCGGCGGCTGTCCGGGACCGAGCCAGCCGGAGCCGCGTCGGGCCTCGTCCCGCGGCGCTGGGGTGCGGACGACCCGCTGGCAGCCAGCGTGGCGCCGTGATGTCGCCGACAGGCGGGTCCCGCCCAAGCCCGGTCCCCTCTGTCGGTTCAAGTGGAGGCGCCCTCCTTGCCATGTGTTTTCCCAGCACCGAAGGCGTATTTCCCGGATTCGCGCAACCAGCCCGGCCCAGTCAAAAGCAGCCCGTTCTGTTTTTTTTCCTCGGTGAGCAGTAGATAGCTATTCTTCGCACAGCCATAACTTTTGAACCGTAGCTCCGTTCGAGGTGATTCAAATTTGTAAATTCCTAGTTTTAGGAGCTCTATCCAGTGGCATAGGTGTTGTATTTTTTTAAATGGATGTATGCTGAGCACCCTTATACATATGCATAGGTCCATCTCGCGGTACTGGCAAACCGATACCCTAAAACCGCGATGTGTCCGTGACCCTCAAGACAAATGGCGTCGATCTCCGAAGGCAAGCTAACCACTTGCTATGAACACTCAAGCAGTGCTGTTTGTTGCAGATTATCATGTCATGCGTGGTATTTTATGTGGGGCTATTCGATGCTAGCGATTCCATATGTGTACTTGCATGCTATGTCTATTTCGAGCTTAGATAATAACGCCGTGTTTCATTTCCAGTATAGTTAGCGATGCCATGTTTCACTCATCGTCCATGTGTGTAAACGATTGGCGTATGATTAATTTGTGCGCCTCGCACTTGCGTGGCTTTGTCGAACCATCTGACCAGCTAACTATAACTAAGCGTCCCCATGATTGTTTGCTTCTTCTCCTTCGCCGAGGTGAGGAGCGGATGAATGTCGTCTTATGATCCTCGGAGTTGGGGCATTTGCCAAAAGAGTTATTTGCTTCTTCTCCCTCCGTCAAACTTGGCTGGCGTATGCCCGCCTTGACTGCGACGCTTGGGAAGCTGGCTTTCATTTGGATCTTTTTGCCAAGATCGCTGACACCACGTCGAGTTAATCCTCGAGTGGAATGGATGCCTTCTTTCTTATGATTGCTTTTCAGTTCATTTGGCGACTAAATACATGTTGGGCCCCGCCTGCGTGGATTGAGTCTCGCCTACTTTCAGTATTATTATTTCATGTACCTTTACTTTCCTGCAATACGATACACCCATCAAGTGTGGGTTGAGTTCCGGCCGGCGACTAAATACATGTTGGGCACCGCCCACGTGGATTGAATCTCGTCTACTTTTTGTAGAGTTGTGGCGTGTGTTGGATGGTACCATGCACCACTCCCCATTCCGGCGACGATGGACTGGAGGAACTGCCGCAGTCAATGGAATGGAGGAACGGGATCGCATGGACGCCTCCACTAACTTTTGTAGTCGATCTGTGGCTGCTACTGGCCGGAGGTATCTCCACCATCGCCCGGTTGACGCTAACCAACTGTGCTGTTTATTTTCTTTTACTCAACCTGTGGCTGTCACTGGTCGGAGTTATCTCCGCCATCGCCCGGTTGAACTAACCATTGATTGAACTAACTATATATTGTTTGAAATATTGAGTGCAGTTTGTTTCTGTTTCATGTTGATATGATATTATGATTTTGCATTGGACTAATCTGTTTCATGTTGATATGATATTATGATTTTGCATTGGACTAATCTGTTTCATGTTGATATGATATTATATTTATTGTGTGGGACTAACCCTCTGTTGTTGGAATTGTTGTTGAAAGAAACTGGATTAAATGAACCAACCCTCCAAGCTTCGATAGGGTCAGTCCATAGTGCCACCAATCTGAACCTTGAACGCACTGCCACTGTCGCCCAAATGGGAGAGCCATAACCTATGTAACCTATCATGCCTCCTTTGATGCTACCCACTTGGCAAGTCTAGTCGGATACTGCATAGTTGTGGTCGGGGCTAGTCTTGTGAAGGTTCCGGAGCTAGGCGTTGCTCATGAGTTGGGGACGTGCCGGATTCACTTCGTCATAAGACTTAGCCCGAGTGGTAAGTCGGTAGCTATACAAGGAGTGTCTTGGTAGCGTGAACGGTTATGTAATTGTATCTTGCCGTCACGAAGCAAGGTGTATTTAGATGGGTGGTAACTGCAACCTCTCGAGAGTGTATCAACTAGCAGCTAGCCTTGTTCCTAGGTTATGGAACGGTTCAGTGTCGGTCACACTATTGTCCTTTGTCGAGTCCGGAGGTTAAACTTAAGTTCGGTGTGAAAGTAAGATGAACAACCTGATTTCACTAAATAAACAATAAGATGATGCAGGGAATGTTACCTCAGTTGTGAATGGTTACCCGTGTTGAGGGATGGCGGTGCGATCGTTGGGGGCCTAGAGTTAGGCCTGAGCCAACATCGTCCGTGCATTACCTAGTGGATAGATGAGGCCAGTGGGCCTAGCAGTGGAAAGATGTGGTGAGGCCGTTGGGCCTAGTTGTGACAGGTTTGTTATAATACTTATTACCAATGGGTACATCCGTTATTCGTCACAGGTAAGTTCTCTTGTCTGATCGCCGGTGCACGATCCAACCCCACCTGGCTTGGACTCTGTACTGGTGATACCCCATCATCTACTTATGCCATGATTTGTCGTGCTACCCTGTTGCTATCCACTTGGAATGTCGTGAGTAGACACTTGCCATGTTTAGATTATTTTCTGTCACTAGTTACTTGTTGCCTGATTGCTTGACTGTTCATGTCTTGTGGTTGTTACTTGCGAGTACATCATTGTACTCAAACTGGCTTTTCATGTGGCCAGACGTGGAGAGGATTCATCTTCTACCATAGCAAAGAGATGGAGCAAGAACGTGCTAGGATCAGTAGCCCAGCCAGATGCCTGTGGAATGGAGCCGCACCAAGACGTTGTCGTACCATTATCTTCCGCTGCCGATTAAACTCCGTCCCGTGCCATACTTGGCAATAATAGATTTTCTTGCCTTGATGGCCATGTAAACCATTTGTAGCCCTTTGGGCCTGATTGTGTAATGATATTTCCGCTATGTTGCATTGTCGTAACGTGCGTCCGGATATCCTGGGCTGGCGCATGGGGCGACCGCCTTTCTGACGACATGTGTCAGAAGGGGGTGCCACACATTCCCATGTTGGAAATCAAAGCAAAATCAAGTAATGTGGATTTCTCTACAAGGGTTCCCATATTATCATTATATCCTCTTTCATCTTTAATGTATTTATAGACTAAAATAGCAATAGCACCAGCGTAAATTGGGGTTTCATCAGTGGCATTTCTCCTTACAACATTATGCAATGATCTAGCAAGAATTACCCCCAAGTTATACACACATGGTTTGTTCTCTTTTGCACATTTAAGCAAATAAATAATAGGTCTAGTGCAGGCAGAAGTGTTGTCTCTTGCAAGAAAGCCTCTTGCAAGGAACAACTCAAAGTACCTCAAGCTAGGGTGCTGTATGTGAGTGAATTTGCCCCTATTTAGTCTATCAAGGGAATTAACAGAAACAGAGTGCCGGAAATTAACAAGTTCAGTATTTGAATCAACACCGGTTTCTTCCCAACTCCCCGTGTTTGCTACCCCTATAGCATTGCAAAAATCATCTAGAGACATAACAAGACACTCTCCCTTCATACTAAACTTGCAAACAAAATTGAGAGAATGTGCCTTACTTTTATTCTTGTGGCTGTAATTCTCAGGCCCTTTGAATCTGAAGGTAGAGAGGAACTCTCGTGAGAGTTCCTCGTATGTGTCCTGTGGGTTTTGAGAAAATGTCAGCAACCCGGTCGCTGTGGCGAAGGAGTTGAAATCCTCTTCCATTCCCCATTGTTGAAGAACACGGGGGTCTTGCCATCTCGTCGTGTGAATCCTCAACTTCTCCCCCACAAATGATGCAGAGTCCTCCCAAAGGTGATTGCCATCGTAGTTGAGGGAGACTCTGCATGCTCTTATCTTGGGCCTTGAGCTCATCCCAAGCAATCCTTTGCCCTTGCTAAACATGGTACCTTGCTGCCCATAAATAAATTTCAACAAAAATCAAGATGTGAAACTCTAATACAACATTAATCCATCCACATCTAGTCTCCACATCAATATCATGCATCAATATCAACTAGAAAACTTAAATCCATGGATTTCTCAAACATATTTAGTGACACCTAGTGCAGCAAAATACTTCAGATACAAAGCACAAGAACAAAAACTAATTGGATGAGTGGAGAAGTCACATACCAAGGAGTAATCCCACCAAACAGATTCGAGAAAGCTGCTCTAAACTTGGAGATCCAGGGAGAGCAGCAAGAGAGCACGAATTTTTTTGGAGAAAATACCTGGAGCTGGTTTTCTGTCGAGAGGAAGGAGATGAGCCCCGACTCCTCACCTAACTCCACCTGTGGACCAAAGTGGGGGGTCCCACACGGCCAGGTACAGTGGCCGCGTGGGGCACCCTCTTTTGGCCCCTGGTGGCCCTCTGGTGTCCCTCTTTTGGCTGTGAGCTCTCCCTTGAAAATAACTTACCTCTGAATTTTTTCTGGAATTTTTCGAGAAAATTTTCTACAGAGACTTTTTCAAACTAGATTTCTGAAATTTCTGCACTTTGAAATAAATATGCCCAAGTAAATATTCTAAGAATTCTTGAGTATATAAAATAAAAAATGCAAGCAATCTTTATAGGAATCAAGTTTGCATCATTTCCATATTAATAATGAGGTTGATCAGGTCTCATTAATAATATGTAAAGGATATAACACATGATCTTTATTTTTATATGTAAAGAAGAGATTCAAGTTACCTCATATTTGATTGGAATAGTTCCAATCATTATGGTAGCATATTTTGGTTCAGGAGGTGGTAAGGGAATTTCAAAGCTTCCAACTATAAGAGTATTTCTTTTAATGCAATTCACCATTTGGTTTACCATTGTAACAACTTTCTTCTTGGGGAAATAGATAGTGTGCTCCTTTCCTTTAACGTTGAATGTCACTTTGCTTTCAGTGCAATCTATCACAGCCCCTGCAGTGTTTAAGAAAGGTCTACCAAGGATAATAGACAAGTTATCATCCTCAGGCATGTCTAATACAACAAAGTCTGTAGGGATTAACACATTAGCAACAGAAATAGGTACATCCTCACATATTCCAATAGGTATAGCAGTTGATTTATCAGCCATTTGCAATGAAACTTCAGTTGGAACCAATTTGTTTAAATCAAGTTTCTTATACAAAGAGAAAGGCATGACACTAACACCAGCCCCCAATCACATAGTGCATATCTCACATAAGTTTCTTTAATATGACAAGGAATAGTTGGAATACCGGGATCTCCACGTTTTTCAGGCACTTTCCCTTTAAAGGAGTAATCAGCAAGCATAGCAGTAATAGCATCAGTAGAAATCTTTCTTTTATTAGTGACAATATCTTTCATGTATTTTGAATAAGGAGGAATTTTAATAGCATCAACAAGAGGAATTTGCAAATATAAAGATTTAATCAACTCAAAGAACTTCTCAAATCTAGTGTCGTCCAAAGTTTTCATTACCTCTTGAGGATATGGTATGGGTCTTTGTACCCATGGATCCCTTTCTTTACCTTTTTGTGGATGTGGATGGTTTTTCTTCTTGTTCTTCTCAGTAGATGGTTGAGGGTCTTCCTTCTCAGCTGCTTCAGGTTCTTCAACATTTTCATCTTCTTGTAGTTCTTTTTCAGGTGAGGATGATTCCTCCTCTTCATTATTATTATCTTCAGTCTCAGCATCAGAAATAGAGATATCATTATCTTGTTCTTCAGAATCATCTTTATCTTGGTTTTCATTGGGAGATTTGCCTGCAGAAAGTTTCTTCTTTCGAGCTTCTTGCTCTTTCCTCTTAGGATGGCCTTCAGGATAGTCGGGTCCTGAGTACTTGCACCTCCCCTAGTATTAACTCCACAAACCTGTTTCTTCATATTAAGCTTTTCATACAATTGATTTTGAAGAGAAATCATTTGTTCTACTTGATTATTCATCATCTCACAATGTTTAACAATTCTTTTTACCTCTCCCACATTAGCATGCAAACTTTCACGAAGAAATTTAATTTTGTGAGAGTTTTCCATGATCATCATTCTAATATTATGCTCTTCAGGATCATGATGATAAGCAAAATCATTCACATATGATACTTCAGTAAAGGATGTTACCTTTTCATTACCTTTTGTGGTGCTAATAGCATTGACTTGGATAGGGAAACATGGTTGATCATTAGGAAGTTTGACACCCATTTCAGATAATTCCTTGAGATGAGAGGTTTTAATTCCCTTCTCTTTAATGTCCTTTGAAGCTTCTTTCATTGTCTCTTTATCCAATTTGAGCATACCTCCTTTCTTCTCCGGAAATATCTCATCAGTATTCCAATCATCATAATTCTTTGAGATAGTTTGCAATAACTCAATTGCTTCATCAACGGTCCTTTCCCTGAAAACATTACCTGCAATACTATCAAGATAGCCTCTGGTGTTTTCAGTTAGTCCATTGTAAAATATATCAAGTATTTCATTATTCTTGAAGCCATGGGTAGGACATTTCTTAACCATCTTATTATACCTCCCCCAAGCTTGGGGTAAATCCTCCTTCTCTTTCTGTGAAAAATTACTAATCTCAAGGGTTAGAGCATGAATTTTATTAGCATGGAAGTACTTATTAAAGAATATCCGCAAACATTCTTCCTTGCTAGTAATACATCCAGGTTCTAAACAATTATACCAAGTTTTAGCACTTCCTCCCAAAGAAAAACGAAACAATTTTAAGAAATAGTAGCGTTGGTTAATTTCATCTTTCCCAAATAATACAGATAAATCATGTAAATCAGCAATGTGATCAAAAGGAAACTCATCCTCTCTCCCATAAAACTTAGACTTCTCAGCCCTTTCAATCTTTTCAGGATCAACATTAAACTCATAGTCTTTATCATTAATTTTAATAGCTGGACCATTCATTTTATCAGTAACAGGAAAATAGTCATCAAGAGGAGAATTTATATAGCTAGCAAGTTTATCCATTTCATCATAATATGGACTCATGAAAGCCTTAATAATAGCATCCTCTTTCTCAGAAGAAGTTTCCATATCATCACAATATTCCTTATCTTCTAGTTCAGATTCCACATTTTTACTAATAGAAGATTCAGGATTCTCAGGTGTTTCAGTTATCTCAGATATTTCAGGAATTTCAGGTGTTTCAAGTGTCACTTCTTTGTCTATGCTTCCACATGTTAAATCACTTTCATTACTAGTAGACATTTTAGACAATGGTGAACTAGAAACAATTTTTCCCTTTTTCTTAGGAACAACAGCAGAAGCAATATCAAGTGAAAAGTTTTACCTACTTGGCAAATTCTTACCTGCATCGAGTAGTTGAAGGCCTAATTCCTTCGGAGTGTCTTCCTTCCCCATAGTTGGAGACAAGCAAGTGCAGCAAATAGTATGATAACAAGTTGTCTTACCGATAAAGCTAGGTTCCCCGACAACGGCGCCAGAAAACGTCTTGATGCCCTCAAGTATAGGGGATCGCTGAAATCTTCGTTGGGAAGTTTTACCCAAATTGATAGTTCGACACGATGGGAACACAAGAATATCAATAAGACCTTAGAAATTGAGGCGTCACTCTCAACCACACATGTATATCAATAACTTGCAGCAGTAGTAGTGATGGCAGTAAAGGATTCAAGCAAGCAGAAATAAAACAGCAATAGTAACAAGGATTTCCCAGTTTTCACCGGAAAAGTGAAAGTGTAACTCAGAGATTTAAAACGTAGGCATGAGGTGACATCGGGGTGTTGCATGAATGAGATTGATCATATAATAAAGTAAAGCTAGCAATGGGGTTTTTCTCTAACTCCGATATATGTAGGTATGTGTTCCTTAAATAGTTGTGCGTACTAACCAAGAGAATTTGCACAACATCTATTGCCCTACCTGCCCATTTCACCGGGGCCAACTTGGAACTACAGGTAATTAAGGTCTACCCTTTCGTGTAGACCAGGACAATGCATTAACACTCCATAAACACATAGGATCCTCAAACTAAAACATCTCCCCCTTGTTTTCCCTATATGTCACTTTTAGGGTTCGCAGGTTCAACATAATAGCAGGTGATACACTTTGCAGGTAATACCAAACTCAATTATATGATGAAGCAAATAAGTTCAGTACTGAAATCATGCCACTCGGGCCCTAGTAGCAAGCATTAAACATAGCATAAGTGCACCAACACAATACAAAAGTATCCTCAAGATAAACCCTAGGATTATCGAACAACGGGTAGCATTACATGGTCAATCTTATCCAATCCCCATCCACCTCACATGCCTACAGCAAACTACTCACACATGGTGATGGAGAAAGAGCTCATGGTCGATGGAGATGAAGGCGGTGAAGATGGCGGTGAAGACGGCCTCCGGATCCCTCCACCGGAGGAGAAATCCTGGATCAATCTGTCCCCGAAATGAAGAACGTGGTGGCGGCGGCGGTGTGTTTCGTGAAAGCTCCCCTCCTCCTAGGGCAAGCGTTTTTCTCGTATATAAATGGGTACGTCGAAGACCGGAGGCGAGACGGTGCCCGAGGCCCGTTTGGGGTGGGCCCACACGGCCAGGTACAGGGGCCGCATGGGGCCACCTCATTTGGCCCTCCGGCACCCCCTCGTGTCCATCCTTTTGTCCATCGTGCTTCTTTTCTAGAAAAAGTGACGTGGTATTTTTCCCCGATTTTATTTCCTGCAAAAATAGCCAGAGGAGAGACTTTGCTAAAAACAGCGTCAGAATCAGCAGTTTTATTCAAATATGGAAGGATCCCGGAGCAAATTATGAGGCAAAGTGCTTGGAAAAGTGGATGCATTTTGGATGCATCAGCATCATGTGGGAAGCTCACGTCCATGTCATCTATGGTGATCTCTGTCGTCGATTCCATACTGGGCATCCATGGCCTTCACCTGGGTGCATACGTAGGAGGTGGCAGCCAGACTGGCCAGAAACGCGGCAAGCAACAGGGCTAGTGCGTCGAGGAGTCGGCGACGGTGGCGACCGATTAACATTGGATCTGCAGAAGTGGCGGCCAAGTTTCCAAGGAGGAGCCTAGTGCACGAGAGGGATAGCAGCGGGAGGAGCAGTGCTCTGCACGCGGAAGAGGCACAATCAAAATTAGCTAACAACAGCTGCATGAGGGTGTGGTAGGAGAAGTACAACCGGGAGAGCGCCCGCGGTAAAGAGGACTGGATGATGCATCCTGTTTTGGTATATAGCATTTGCCTTATTATAAGGCTCGTCGATATTTCTAGATTCTAAGTTCAACAAAGAAAACTAAAATTTATAGGAAAATGTTAGGCGTAAGACGGCTGAAAAGGGGAAAATAAGCTGCCACAGAGTTGTCCAATCAAACTTAACATCACAATTCAGAGCCTTGCAGGATAAAACCTTCTCTTTGCAACATTTTTTATATCGCACTCATGCAAAAAATATGTATATGCAATATATCCTTGTCGGTTGTAGCAAACCCCTGAGAATAATATCGTGCATTTGCAGTAGACCTTGGCAAACCTTGGCCCGGATCGGGCTTGATAGAGCCCTAACGTAAAAATGCCAGGCCCAAGCCCAGCCTGGTCCGTGGCCCGAAGTTTTCACCTATTTTGGATTTAAAATAGTTTTTTGGTACTAAATAAACCTACTTTTCTGTTTAAATGTTAAAAAATTCACTAATTTTGGCCCAAGTTCAGAGCTTTTGGGTGGAAAACTAAGACCCGAGCTTCAATTCGCTAGAAATTTAGGCTTCAAGCCGAGCTACCCGTGCCCATTTCTAATTTGCCACACATGGAGACGACCAGTTAAAACACCGCAAAACAACACTTCTAGTATGAACACCATAATTTGGCAAACGTCTGAAGTAATCGCGGCACATCTCTTGTTTGTTTGCAACAAATCACACGCAAGCTTGCAACATGTAAAATACCATAGGCAACATCAAAAACAAAAATCTCTAGCTTTCGTTTTGGAACACTAGCATCACATCCTCAGACTCATAAGCGATGATTCTGATTGACTTGCCGGAGCCGCGGAGTTGTTGAATCTGGTGTGCCCGAACTAATACCCTCCAACCCCCTCATCATCAAACCGTTGACATGGATAACCTCCCAATCTAAGCTCCAACTCCATCAAAATGGAGGTAGCATGTCAAGACCCTCCAGTACCACCATGGCACGCACCAACCTTCACATTATCACCTTGACATGACTGGCGGTCGACAAGTTTCTTTGGGAGAGAAGACAAGGGTTAGCTGCAGGAGGAGGGTTATGAAAAAATGAAGTAGAGATGAAACTACGAGGAGGGAGCGTGGGTGTTGCGATACCGATGTGAAATCGTGAGGAAGAAATTGGAGCACGCCGCCACGTGGGAGTCCCACAAGCACGAATCATTTATTCAGCGACTCGCGAGTAGGTGATTCTTTTGCCACCAACGGCTAAATGTGATCATTTCCCAGGTGTATAACATTGATTTCATGTTTGCAGTAAGCTTCTAATAGTATACAATCAATAACATATACTCTCTCTGTCCGGAATTACCCCGCATTTTTGGGTTTAATCAAAGTCAAACTTTGTAATTTTGACTAAACATACAAGATAAAATATCAACATCTATAATACGGTGCATATAATATAAAAAATATATTTATATGATTCTACTAATATTTATTGTGTATTTTATATATTGATATTTTTACTTTATGTTTAGTCTAAATTATAAAGTTTGACTTCGACTAAATTCAGAACGCAGGGTAATTCCGGATAGAGGGAGTAATTCATATTTTGTATGTTAAATTAATGATGAGATTGAGAATACACGCTCTTCAAGGTGCCAAACTTTAATTTCTTAATGGGATTGGGGGCCGTGTAGCCATTTGATAAACAAAAGAATGTAGTACCACGGTCCATGGAAAAAGGTCACAAAAAGATCGAGAGGTGCTCGAGAGCACAAAGCGAGATGTACTTGTGCCCATCAATCGGAGGCAAAGTTTTTAAGTATAGGGGCTTAACGATGCGTCCCGCATATCGGAAAGTGTCATTGGCTCCCGAGCACCAGTGATCCTGGTGGTTGAAAAAATTCAAAAATACTATTTATAAGTTTTAAAAAAATCTGAAAAAAAAGCATGGATGTAGCCAATGATATATATCACAAACTTGCAAAAAATCAATTTCAAGTACGTTGTAGTTTGGCCTGCACGAAAATAACAAAAGTGTGGATCTAAATATGTATATTTTTAAATCTTCAGTTTTCTCATTTTCGTGTAGCCCAAAATACAACGTATTTGAAATTGATTATTTGCACGTTTGTGGGATACATAACTAGCTATGTCAGTGATTTTTTTCAGATTTTTTTGAAACTCATAAATAGTGTTTCCGAATTTTTTAAACTATCGGGATCACTGGTGCTCGGGAGCACCAAATCTCCTCTCCCCGCGTATGCACATGTTGAGCATCTCTTCCAGATGGCCAGATCAATATGTGATTTATGTAAGATTTCTTTATTGTATATGCCTCTATGGATTTAAAAAAAACTTGTAAACCGATGGTAGGAGTAACATGAAAACACGTAATTAACCTTGGTGTGTACGAGAGTCGATCGGTAACAATTTTTCATACGACGTGCTTGCTTCGTGGATGTGTACGGAGTAGTATTTCTTTTTTTAACTGGTACTCCGTACTTACTACTACTACTATTATTTTTTTAAGCATATGCTCCAGGCAGCATACGAGGCACAACTGGCGGTGGCATGATGCGTTCCGTGCAAGCAAGAGCTACTCTCGTTCTAGCTCCAACTACCCGGCCGTACGGGTCAAACGCATACCAGCAAACTACGCTCCGTAGAGATTCAGTTCCGAGGCTACGACAGTGCGCAAACGACAGTTGATCCTTGGCTGATTGGTTCAGTTTCAGTACCTGCTAATTGCAATCAAAACCAGTAGCTAGCCTGGTTATCTTTTCTTGAAGCACCAAGCTTTTCACCTAACCTACGAAAGGATCCTATCCTACCAGGATGCTAGTGTAGTGCTACCCCGCTCGAGGAAGGTAAAAATGAAATGATTTGGTCCATGACACGGTGCTGTACAACAGGATAAAGGTTGTTAGACTTTGATGATCATTTGCTTTCTATCGATTTATATTTGTGTGGAGCCCAAACCATTTTCTGTCTGGCCTGGATAAAGTTGTTTATCAGACAAGTTACGAGTAACATGACGAATTATTAGGCCACCAACCGGAAGAAAGCCATAGTGTGTTGACTCTGTTCTTCCTCCTATAATCCCTGCAGTATCATTTTTCCTCTATCCATCAGATTAGGATCGCTTCTGCATACACTGTGCAAATTGTTTTTGGTCCAAGGAAAAGTTAGGAAGCGTGCAAAGACAGCAACACCGTTGCATGCGTGCTGCGCCTAATTTTATCCTACTGCCATCGGTACAAGAGGTAGTAGGTAGATGAATATTTCCCTCTGCGCAAACCTTCTCCATCACCATCTTTTTTAAACGAGAAGAGTCGTGCCGCCCTTCTTCTCTTTATTATCACGGGGGCACAGCTCAGGCCTCAGGGCATGTTCAGTGATACATGAGATTTGTTTAGAAATACGGAGTAGCTCAGAAGAACAATGGAATTTCTACTCCCACACTCTCACTAGTGAAGACATGTGAAGATTATTAGATGCATATATAAATCCATGACACTTTGTTTGTCTCTGAAAGGACAAATTGAATCCCAAAAACAAGAAATGGATTGGACACAACAGATCCATCTATGAAAGAATGAATAAATAAAGAAATAAGAAAAAAAATAAGAAGTGTCTACTAGTAACAGATGTTCAAGCAGCTTCAGACTCAGCAGCACTGGCAGCATTCAGATCCACAGAGAGATCAAGCTCCTGCGGTTGTAACAGTGCAAATTTTTAAATTTATAGCCAGATGTTTGTTTGCCCTTATAACAGTCTATCTCAGCCTTTTTTTTTTAAATCGTTTTGAAAGGAAAAGATCTAGTACAATTACCTTTCCAGTGATCTTGCTGTACAAAGCGAGCACATCCTTCACCGTTGTCTCAAAATGGGTTGTCGCGTCGTAGCTCTGTAAAAACCCAAGGAGTTGAGAACACTCCTGCAAGTGAAGAAACTATGGGTTGCCTGAAGATCTCAACTTACATTTGTCACGAAACAGTTGTCCTCCTCAGGTGTATTCGCAGGTTCGTAACGGTCGTAGATGTCAAAGAACGTCTCCTCCACGGGGCCGAGCAGGTCGATCCCGGGTTTCAGCTCGATCTCAGGCTTGTCGGTCTCAGCTTCAGTCGATACAAAGGCGATGAACTTGCCTTTTGGCGCAACGTTGTGAGCATACGAGCAACAGAACACGTACCTGACAAATAATTGTGTAAGGTACTGCTATTATATATGCTTTAACTAAGCAAGACGGCTACATATTATAAGGCAATCATCACAGGAAGAACCGACTAAATAGTACCCGTCATCTAATTAAGACTGTCTTAAAACTCACTGTCTTGCTTTTGTTTCAAAATTACTTACATGTCTGACTTGCGCTTCAGCTGTTTCTTTGGGAGGATGATCTGCACGGAGTGAGAATCTTTGGTGTCAGGAATCGGGTGCTTCATTATGCATACCGCACGCGCCACCCTTCCAACCTTCTTCACCTGTTCATCGTTTGAAGATATCAAGGTCATATACTACCACAAACCTTATCTGAAATGTACTGCTTGCAAGTCACAAAGGCATAACCTTGTCAGGCAAGTACGAGGGGTCACAAACAACCTTCTTGCATTTCGCGGTCTCCCCTTCGGAAGTCACGCCGAATGCTTTACCACTCTCGTCAAACTCGACCTGCAATAGTTGCCAAATTTAAGCATGTTTGACTGAAAGATTTAGAAACTAGCATTGGAGCATTGTTGTGGGGTGAACTGTGTGAAAAAAAAAATTGAGTTACCTTGCATTCTGGTTTGTTGAGCATGTATGTGCCACCATAAACAGCGCTCAGACGAGCAAAGGCCTAATACAACATTCTCGATTTCAGTTGTAATAAAAGCTGAAATGTGCACCAATTTCTGGTAAATTAACATGGCCATACCTGAGGGAGCTCTCCAAGCCCATACAATGGGTAGATGTAAGGTGATCCACCTTGGAAACGCGCCAATGATTCCGAGTAAAGCTAATTAAAAACGAATATGAGGATCAGATTTTGATTCTGTCTTTTCCTCCACAAATCGCAATGTATTTATTTGTCTAATTATCTGTCGTGTATTTTGTTTTGCCCACGTTGTAAATCTTTAGCCTAAAACTATTCCATGTGACACAACAGGTAATTCTTCTTACATATGGCAATTATAAATTCTCAGGTCAGAAACAGTGACACCAGACTAGAAAGAACAACCACACGTATATGATATCTTATGATGACCAGATTATGCAATATGCGTATTTTGGTCCAGGAAAATAAACTCTGGGGACTAGAAGAACATCAAATTATGAGAGAAATGTGATGAATCATTTATACAGTTAAAGCAATGATGGATTTCTGTGCTGACAAGGTCAAGAACACTTGGTAGGAATTCAAACTAACATAATAATATACTCCATTTCAAAGGCCCCTTTAATGTGCATGTGCTTAACCTAATGTTTGTGAGTCTTAATCGTGCTGAATGAACACGGACCACAAAAATGTGACAATGCGAAAGACAGTAACAAAAGGGGAGGAAGCAGAAGTGCTAGTTTCATTGTTAAGTCCTCAATTACCCAGCTGGTCCCTAACATCAACTTCAGTCATGCTCTTATTAAGGTTTACAGTATATTCCCTTTTTGCAATCAATATTCAAATAATACTGTTTTAAACAAAACAAAAATAGTTCGCTCACGATCTTGGACCACTACTTCCCAGATGCATACAAAGTTCAGCAATGCATGATTGTGCAATACTAATAAAAATGTATGCTGACTCCAACAAACTTGTCTGTTTAGTTGGTGGGAATATAGTACCTTCATTCTCTTGACAGTGTCAATTGCAGGCTCATCCAGATAGTTATCATCCCGGTGAAGTGCTAATGCATGACCGATAAAGTCAACCGTGTCATCCTCCAGTCCATACTTGCTGATCCAAGCAAAAACCATGGGCTTCGCATTAGGAAATGGTGGCAAAATACAACTTAGTTTTCTACTTTTTGTTCACTATATATTTGCAGCAACCCAAATTGGACACAAGTGAAATCAACTTACGAGATGACTTCCCTGGTAGTGACCTTGTGCAGATCCAGGCCTTCGTGTGACTTGGGGTCATCCTCTTCATAATCCTGAACGTAGATGAAGAACTTCCTAGCGCGGCGCTTTTCAAACAGGCCCATTAGGTTGGATTTCAAGGCTTCGACGTCTGTTGCAGGGACTTTGTGGATCTGGCAGCATGATCAAAGAAGGAAATGTGAATCAGAACAGTTGTCTGAATAATCAGACTAAGGTGTCTGAATAAAAAAAATCGAGATTCCTCTGTGAATATTCAGATCCATACCTTCCCGTTGTTGTACACGAAACTGCCATCGACGGCCTTAAAGTTGAGATACTTTGTCACGCTGGTGCGGATCAAAACACGGACCAATGCACCGTTGGCCATCATGAACTGCAAACCCACAAGTTACAGTGATCTGCACATAATACCCGAAGGATAGAAGAAGAAAGGGAAATATTTTCAGCTGGCGCCAACAGACCTTGGGCACCATATCGACATTGTACTCCTTGCTGACACCCAGATGGTCAGGAGTGGTTTCACTGCCTTTAAATCTCTTCCAGATCTATGAAGCGACGGGATGAAACGTTATACATAACTTTCAGATTCAGGAGAACTTAGATCTTTTTGTTTATTTTGGAAAACATTATGATGGATGGTTTTCAGTGTTCTTCCGATGGTAACTGCTCGTGGCGGAAATATGAGTGCAAAGGGTCATGTTACAACACCTTAGTCAGATTAAGGGATGTGGATTCTCCTCCGTAGTAGTCATTCCTATCCATGTGAAGAACCTGCACATATGCAGGCAGGGAACAAAGAAAAAGAAAGACTTCAGAGTTATCGATGAACAGTGGTGATGTGTCTCTAGCCACATTTCCAATTTGAAGCGAACAGAAGGTGAGCTCATGTGATGATGTGACATTATCATTTCACCATTAATCAATGCGCTTGGATCCAACGTCAATCCGCTATGCCGCAATGTACGATGTAGAACAAATTAGAAAGGGAAGAGAAGGTGACCTTGAGGCCATCGACGGAGAGGAGGCCGCTGAGGATGCACTCCTTGAGCCCCGTCCCCAGCACGATCACGTCGTACTCTTCATCCATCGCTCCGACGCCGATTCACCGGATCTCCCTCTCCTCTCCTCTCCTCCTCTTGCAGGTGATCTCTTCCTCGTCGCCTCGTCCCTGCGCCTATATATGGAGGGAGCCCGTCAGGCGCGCGCGTACGTACATGCATCGCATCGATCGGTCGCCGTGCTTTCATTCATCTCCTTGCTTTCCGCGGGGATGTCGTCGCGAGGCGCGGCGAACGCCACGCGTGGCGCGCCGTGCGCCCGTGCTCTCCCCTGTTCTCTCGCCGTCGCCGGGTGGAATGGGCCACAGGATGCGATTCAAAAGGCCCAACTCGATCGGGGGGGCCTTCAACTAACTAACGAACCGGGAACCCAACAAAATAACTGACCTTCTTTTCTTTCTTTTTTGAACGGGGAACGGCCCAGAAGGGCCGAGATCTTCATTGACTATGAGGCCCAAATTTTTTTAATAATACATTTTTTATTGTTTTTGAGAAATAATACGCGTTTTTGAAAAATTTGAAAAATAATACACCCTAGGCTTCAGTAAAGCCGAGCAGGCCCTGTCGGCTTTGCCCACGCCGAGCAGGTCGTGGCGGAGGCCGGGCCCAGCCTGCGCCGCACCCTATCGGTATGCAGTCGGCCACGTCGACGCCGAAAGGCCAGTCGGCCTCGGCGAAGCCGACCAGGTCCTCGGCCATATCGCCCGCCGCGCCCCTGCCGCTCCTCCTCCTTCTTTCTTCTTCCTCTCGACGGCTCTCTTTCCTCTCTCTCTCTCTTGAGTCCGTTTCCTCTCATTTGTTACCTCGTCTAGACTCGATTTTATTTGATTTTCCACCAAAAAAAAAACATCCCCAAAGCAGTAGGCAGCTAGGAAAAGTTTCGATCTGTTGATGGGCTAGGTCATGGAGGCGATTTGGGGGTGGTATTAGGGGGCAACGGTGGAGATCCGGTGGTGGGGTAGGAGCTCAAGGTTCGTGCTGCTGCGTGGTGCTGCTGCGTGGTGGTGTTGGTGGTGCTTCTTCTGCTGCGGTGATTTAGGGCACGCTTCAAGGGTAATAATTTTTATAGATTGATTATTGTATGTTAGATTAAAAATAGAATATTCATTAGTAGTGCAAATATTTTGTTAGTGTCGGTCGGGCCAACGATCGTGTAGTATAGTGGTATAGTTAGTAGTGCAAATAATGTGCTAGTGTCGGTCCGATATTTGGGGTCAACAGTCGTATAGTATAGTAATATATGTAGAGTTGGTCATATAAATTATTTGGTCGTATAAATTATTTGGTCCGGTAGTAATATTTAGTAATAGTTGGGCAGTATTTTTTTAATACGGTATGGTAGTTGACGAGTCTTATTATTATTATTTTAGGTCAGCAGAGATGTCTACTTTAGTAAGATTTTTTTATGGTTCGGGTACTGTCCAAACAAATGATCAGGGAGTTGATCTGAGTGAGTTTCAGTTTGTGGACATGGATATGAATGCCCCTGCCACATGGTCCATTAGTCAGGCGAAAGACTGGTTGACAGGATGTTTAGGCCTTAATCCGTCAATATACACCGTCGGTGTGCATGCACTGTGGTCGAAGTCCAGAACCAACGCCTTCTTTTATTTGAGGCCGATAGAGGAGACCTCTCAGTGGGTGCGATGGTTGAAAGGCTGCGAAAAAAGGGGAACTAACCCTTGTGCCTTAGTGCTTCGCGCCGAGAAGGAGATCAATCCCCCTGAAGGAGAGGGTGGGTACGATCCAGGCCAAAACAGTGACTTTATGTATACTTCTGAGTCAAATTATGGAGGTGGTGGTTATGAATCAGGGCAGAGCAGTCAGGCAGTTGGAGGACATGGAGATAGTGGCGAGGCAGAAAGTGTCGATGCAGCCAGTGGCCATGCAGCCAGTGGCGAGGCAGATGCGGATGAGGTAGATGGGCAAATGCAGAACTAGATGGAAGAAGAAGATACAGATGGTGAAAGTGATAATGGTGATGGTTCTGATGAGGGTAGTGAAGAAGAGGAGTTGCCTTTGCTTCATTCATGGAATCATGACTTCACTAATTCAATGAATGTGAACGATGGCCATGATTCTGCCTGGCAATATCACCAGAACAACATGGCCAAAGGTGCTAGATATCAGGACAAGCAACATTTGAAGGACGCCATAATTCAGTGGGCAATTTCAACTAACAGGGTTTTGAAAACAACTGTGTCAAGTAAGCAATATCTGACAATGGAGTGTGAAGACATTAATTGTCCCGGAAGGGTGCACGGGTATATCCCTAAGTATGACACAACATGGCTGGTGAGTGACTTGGTACTGCACACATGTCGTATTACAAGTATCCCCAAAGATCATCGCAACTTGTCTTCCACTCTTATTGCTCGGATGCTGTACACGGAGATTGTGGAGAGCAAAACCATGGAAGTGAGGGCTATTATGCATAAAGTGAAGGTAAGGTGGGGTTACGAAATTTGTTATGGCAAGGCTTGGAGGGCTAAGCAGAGTGCGCTTGAGAGCAGATTTGGGTCGTTCTATGTAGACATCCAACACTTTTGGATGCCTGAGTTCCCAACAGTGAAGGTGCTGCATCGAGTGTTCTGGTCTTTCGGTGTATGCATTGAAGCTTTTAGTCATTGTCGACCTGTGATATGCGTTGATGGCACATTTCTCACTGGCAAGTATAGAGGTCAGATTTTGACAGCCATAGGTCAAGACGGGAACAATCAGGTCGTCCCACTCACATTTGCCTTTGTGGAGAGTGAGAACACTGCAAGTTGGTTATGGTTCTTTAGGCAGTTGAAAATAGCTGTTGTGCATGACAAGCCGAATGTCTGCATCCTTCATGACAGGCATGCAGGTATACTCAGTGCGATTAAGGCATTGACAAATCCTAGTCCTGAGGAAGAAACTCCATGGCTGGACTTGCAGAGCCGTTGGTGCATGCGCCATTTGGGGGCAAAAACTTTTTTTCGCAGTTCAGACATAAGAGCCTTATGAATTTATTCAAAAAACTATGCAAGCAGAACCAAGAATGGAAGTACAATGTTATGTGTCAGTATTTGAATGACTTTACTAAGCAACATGCAAGGTTGAGGAGATAGGCACAAGAGGTAGCTGCAGCAGCACATGCAGCTGCAGTGGCTTCACAGCAATCAACTGAAGCAATACCGGATCCTGTTGGTCTTTGTGACTTGCCAGGATTTGACGCACCCGGTACAAGGAGGAAGGTTGGGAGACGGATTAAAAACTTTGATCAGTGGATAGAGCACGAGCCTTTGGAGAGGTGGTCTTTGCTTCACGATACACATGGAGCTAGGTACGACATCATGACTACAAACCTAACTGAAACATATAACTTTGTGCTGAGAGGAAGCAGGACTTTATCATTGACTGCCTTTGTTGAGGGTATTTTTCATGGCACGTTGAATTATTTTAGACATAGACGGCAGAAAGCTCACATGCATATGATAAACAACCCAAACACACCTTACTGTGACAAGATTATGAAGTACATGGATAATAAGATGGAAAAAGCTAGGACACACACTTGTGTCGCCATTGGAAATGAAGAAAGGAGGTTTGAGGTGCGTTTACCTACTGACAAATTTGGCTGTGGAAATGAGTTGAGGACGCATGAGGTGAAAATTGGTCTTGAACAATGGCCAACGTGTGAGTGCACTTGCAACAAACCAAAGTTGCTTCACCTGCAACTGTTTTAATTTGTCCGAACGTTGCAACTATTTTAATTTGTAATAATTGTTTATGTCAAGTGTTCAAATGTTCTAATTTGTATGACATGTCTTAATGTGTGCAGAAATGGAGATGGAATCACAAATCGATGCGGGTATTGACAGTAAGCACCGATCTACGATATTGTAAGAGCGTAGTTTGGAGACCCTGGTTACTCGCACTCCTAAAGAAAACTGGATGATACACCCTTATTGGGTTGATAGGTATGTGTTTATTTATTTAGTTCTCCATCTCATCTGTAATTTAATGTGATAAAGAAAAAATAATCGCTAATGTTTTCTAAATGTGCAGACTTAAGTGGGCTGCACTTTTACCTTTCGCGCATCTAGTAGAGGCAACCGAAAGGACTACTCGTCTGACCATGGACCACTCTTTGCTCACCTTCTTAGTGGACAGATGGAGGCCCGAGACACACACGTTTCACTTTCGGTGGGGAGAGATGGCGCCTACTCTGCAGGATGTGTCGTACTTGCTCGGTCTCCCGTTAGCGGGTTGTCCCATAGGGCCGTTGGAGGCACCACAAAATTGGGAGGCCGATATGATGCTTTGTTTTCAAGGTATTAATCATACTGCTGCGCCTTTTGCCTCAGAGGATCATCGGACCTAAGCTTGATTGGCTGCTCGATTTTCAGGTTAGTAGACATGTCTCGTATTTTTAGTTTGTATTAAGATCAGTAAATTTTCAGCATCATTGTACTGACACTTTTTATTTTATGAATGTAGATCCAAAAATTTCCAGGTTATCCGAACGTCATGCTGACAGAGTCACAAATCACTCAGAGTCTAGAGGCGTACGTCATGTGACTTCTCGGGAAAGTGATGTTCACGGAGAACCATGTGACCACTATTAGTGCACGATACATCCCTATTGCTGTTGAGATCGCCACCACCACACACCCGGCATCCCGGCCCAGGTCACACAGAGGAGTTGGGGTTCTGCGGTCTTAGCAGCTACATACCGAGGTATGTGCAACGTTTGTCAACTCGTAACGCCTAGGTCAGCCCTACTTGGATGCCCTTTATTCTTGCAATTGTGATCGTGGGAGAGGTTCCCGATTGGACGACCGGACATATTGGCTGAGCAGGCTTACCCGTTGTACGAGATGTTTGATGCGGATCACATTGACATGCCTACTTTCGACACCCTTTGGATATGTCGCAAGGTATGTTATGTACACTAACTCTACGCATTGGACTAATATTTACGTAAACTAACTCGTTTTTTTCCACAGAGACGGTTTGCGCAAGATCAGGTGAGGAATTGCTATCCGGCATTCAACGAGCAGTTCGACGTGTTGCACAGTGAGCAGGTCATCTGGCAGCCATACACGCATGATGCTATAGAGGCTAAGTACCCAGGCGGTATCTCTCGTCTTTGCACCAGAGATCGCGCGTACTGGATGACAAAATCTAAGATCATCTTCGATGTCTATGTTGAGGAAATGCCCCAATAGAGGGTAATGAGACAATTTGGTATTCGTCAGCAGGTCGTTCCCCCGCCTACGAAACATCCTGTGTCAGCCTCGTCCATAGGTATTTTAACCTACAATTATGCATATATGGTTATGGGTTCGAAATTTTAGATTAATTAATTGTCTAACACACACCGTATTCTTCATTGTCTAGCAAGGGTACTAACTGGACGGCTGAACAGTGGCTCGGGAGGGTTCAGACGTTCGTTACAGAGTGGGAGACTGCGGGGACGCGAGTCTATGAAGAGTATGCCATGTTTGATATCTCAATATTCAACGAGTATTTACGGCGGTACATGTCCGCGACACGACTACGCATCATTAATCACCCTCATCCGGATGAGATGCCAGCACCAGCTACTTGGGATATGTACCCGAGCCAGTCTGTTTCAGGCTCCAGACAGCATGCGGTAAATATACGTCAATTATCGAAACTTTCTTATATAATTTCAGGCACATGTCCTTAATACTCTACGTGACAATTTCAGGCACAATTGACACTGGAGCTTCACAATGACTTCGCTGAGTACGGACGTTCTCTTTCTACGGGGCCTCTACTACAGCGAGAGCACCATGTGTCCTGGCTGAGGCGTATGGAGGGCAAGTTTCGGGTTATCTACGAGACTATCACGTGCACTCGCACTTCGGACGTTGCTCACCAGCACGGAGCACAGCGGCCCCCACGTCCGTCGACGCAGCAGCACCACCCGCATCGACAGCACACGCCTGAGCAGCGACATCACAAGCGTCCTCGCCTAGCACCGCAGCGGACGCCCGCACCTCCTCCTCCTGACCAGCCTGGAGGTTCGGCGTGGCAACATACACAACACAACCCTACGTCAAGCTTCCAATTTAGGCTCTTCGACGATGCCGCTCTCTTGGCCGTGCTGCTAGGCATGAAGATGTCATCATCATCCTCGCTCTCCTCTGCCCGACCACGGATGATCTGCTAACCAATTGAGAAACTTCTCGTCCCTAGTTCTTTGCTTCACCTTCTTCCACCTTTCATACAGCCTGAGAAGTTCCTGTCGTATTTCCTGGGGAGTCCTATGACGCCAACAATGTTTCCTCCACAATATCGCGTCTATCTCAGTGAGGAAACTATCACTACTAATGAGTTCCTCCCATGGAACTAATTTATTGTCTACCCTAAACTCGGCGGCACACTTCAAAAGGCGCTCAGACTCGTGTGGAAAAAAGCTACGGTTATGAGGAAAACCGGACATTTTCGAGTGAATACACTAGACTGCTTATCCACCTGAGTGAGCAACGGCTTTTATAGCCCGAGAATAAAAAAAATGGCGCGAAAAGAAAAATGGCGGGAAGAGAAAGGGCGGGAGAAAATGGTGGGAATGAGGTACCGGGGAGGTGGCGAAATAAAAGGCGGGACGAAACTAGGTCAATGAAAATATATGGCGTGAAGTTGTTCGTTGCAAATTTTGGGCGGGAAACAAGCGGCGGCATGCAGCAATCGGTGTGCCTGTAGCCGAAATGAGCCTATCGGCTTCGGCAAGGCCGATAAGCCTGCTCGGCTTCGTCAGAGCCGATCAGATGTTGATCAGGCTTCATCAGAGTTTGCCAAGCCTGGCAGTGGCAGGTAGGGATGAAAACGGAGCGGATACGGACGGAACTCAAGGGCGCCACATTTGTTTCCATATTTTTTACGGAAGTGGAAACAAATACGGAAACCCCGGAAACAAATACAGAAACAAATATTGCCGGAAACAAATACAGACCAAATACGGCACGGACTCGGAACATAAAGCGGATATTTACGGAACCAAAAGACCTATTGAATCATGTAGGAAAACTCCTGTAAAACAACAAACTTATCAATTTTATAAGATGAAATCACACATAAGGAACCTCTTAATATAATCAACTAATAACTAACCAAGCAATTTTATAAACAACAATATGGAATTGTTCTAACCGTAGTGCGGTGAAGAACTGGCGAACTGGGAATTAGGAACGACTGTAGAGGGAGATGAGATGTGAGTATACACTCGTTCTAAACGTGGTCTTATTTTTAAGGAATGCCAAACATGGCCGTTTTTCATATTCTTGATTGGGTCTAAATGTGTTCATTAGATTTTTTTAGGCTGTTAGATTGGGCTTTGCAAACCGTAGCAAAATAACGGAAAGTTCAGTATTACCGGAAACGGAAATTCCGTTTCCGTGATAGTTCCGCCGGAATACGCTGTTCCGTATTTGTTTCCGTTTCCGTATAAAATTTTCCGTTTTTGTTTCCGTTTTGCAAAATTCCGTTTTCGTTTCCATATTTCCCTTCCATTTCTGTTTTTTCCGCGGAAAAGTCGGAAAGATTCCGCTCCGTTTTCATCCCTAGTGGCAGGGCCAACGAGCTAATCGGCTTCGGTGACACCGACTCCACCTGCTCGGCTTCGATGAAGCCGATAAGGCCTGCTCGGCTTCCCTAAAGCCGAGGGTGTATTCTTCAAAATAAATAAATAAAGTATTATTTCTTGAAAACAATAAAAAAATGCATTATTTAAATTTTTTGGGCGGGTGAGTATGAGCAGAGGCAATAAAATACATGAAAATGACCTCAGGAACCCAAAAAATAAATGAAAATGACCTCAAGAAAAATAGAAAATACAAGCAATTCCTTGATTTTTGTGCAAAGGACCTTCGATCTAAAGAAAGAAATGCGATCAAGTCCAGCTCGTTCATCGCTTCACTCCTCTTCCACCACGCAGTGGCCAACTGCGATGACTGATACGTCTCTGACGTATCTATAATTTTTTATGTTCCATGCTTGATTATATATCAGTGCCACATGTTTTTATAATGTTTTAATATCATTTTGGCATGATTTATGGAACTAACCTATTAACAAGATGCCCAGTGTCAGTTCCTGTTTTCTGCTGTCTTTTTGTTTCAAAAAATTTGTTCTGGGAAGTTTCTCGGTTTGCGCTGATATTTTACAGGAATTATTTCCAATATGAAACAAAGACTGAACCCGAAGGACGCCTGGAGGGGAGCCCCAGGGGCTCCAGACGCCACCTGGCCACCCCCCCTAGGTCGTGCCTGGACCCCACCTGGGCAGGTGGTCCACCTCCTCGCATCGCCTCTTTGCCTATAACTTCCCCCTCGACGCAAAAACCCTAAGCACCCGATCATATTTTCTATAAGACGTCTGAGGCCACCGCCATCTCCAACCCTAGTTCGGGAGGGTTTTGCAGCTCTTCCCGGCACCCTGTCGGAGAGGGGAATCGACACGGAGGCATCTACACCACCATGCCTGCCTCCGGAGTGATGCGTGAGTAATCCACCACAGGACTACGGATCCATAGCAGTAGCTAGATGGTTGTCTCTCCTCCTTGTACTCCATTGTTTAGATCTTGTAAGCTGCCTATCATGATCAAGATCATGTTATCTGTAACTGCTACATGATTGTGTTTGCATGGATCCGGTGAATTGTGGAAGTCATTGCTTTTGTTCATCTTTGTGTTGTGTTTTATCTATGATCTTGCATGCTCTCCGATGCTAGTGGATGCTTTGGCTAAGTAATTATTAGTGTTTTATGAGAGAGTATTTATGCTAGATAGTGGGTTCATGCCTCTCTTGTCTGAGCTCGGGCTGACAGAAACGATTAAGACAAGAGATGTGTTGTTGCCACTAGGGAGAAAACAGTGGTGTGATTTCCTTGTGTTATTTACATTGCTTACAGTATGCACTTTGCTTATTGCAACGATCTGTCGCTTGCAACTTAATACTTTTGGATGACATGCTGGATAGCGATCCCAAGGTGGATTATTAGTCATAGATGCAGTTGGAAGACGGTCTAGGTATTTTGACGTAATGCCCATATTAGATGAAACGGTAAACTATATTGTTTTATGATAGTTTTGTTGTGCGCCCACAATTCTGTCAATTGCCATGCTGTAATTTGTTTACCCATCATGTATATCTTTTGGAGAGACACCTCCAGTGAATCGTGGATCCCGGTCCTATTTTTCTACATTGCTTACAACCGTTTTCATAGCTTTTCATCATCATTTGCTCACTGATCATATTTCACTCTCATCATATTTTACATCCACACATTTAATTCTTTGTGTTCAGCAAGCCGGAGAGATTGACAACCTCTCTGTTTCGTTGGGGCAAAGTAGTTTGTTTGTGATTGTGTGCAGGTCCACGTCAGCACGCTTGCAACACCTCTTTTCTGGCACCATTGACACCTTGCTAAGCCTTCTCCAAGTCCTACTGGTTCGATAACCTTGGTTTTGTAATCAAGAGAAACTGCTGCTTTGCTGCATCATACCTTCTTCTTGAGGTCTCCCAGCGAACGTGTGATCCGCGTCATCAAGCTCTTTTTCTAGCGCCGTTGCCGGGGACTTGGAAGCTTCAGCTAGGGGAGTTTCACACATCCTTTCACTTTACTTTGTTATTGTCTTGCTTAGTATATTTTTTTTGTTAGTCTTGTTTTGCCTTTTGTTTGCTCTAAAACTGAAAAACACAAAAAAAAAATAAAAATTCCAGCACCTTGTTTAATTTGGTTTACCTTGTTATCATGGCTAGTTCCACCCCTTTTTCTCCATCTCCTGAAGTTGAAGTTCGTACTTTTAAGCAGAGAGGGGGAGAAAGTTTAAAAGATGCTTGGTATAGGATTAGTGATTCTCAACACCGTTCCACAAAGAAATATTCAGATACTATCCTTCTCAGAAACTTTTATGTTGGAATCACAAACTGGTATAGGTATGTCCTAGACACTTTAACAGGTGGAAACTTCCTAGGCACTCCCTCTGTTGAGGCTTACAACATCATTGAAAGCCTAGTCGGGACTCCACCTACTAATGAACCTAAAACTGAAGCCACAATAGAACATGTTGTGGAAAGACTTGATATTTTAGAGAAAAATTTGTCAAGCATGAATTGGACAACTGAAATAGATAAAAAACTATTTGATAGTAGTAGCAAGATTGAGGGATCCTTAAAGCATATAAATAGAAGAATTAACAACCTTGAGACAAATAAAGGGAAAGATGATCAAAATTTGAGAATTGGTAAATTGGAAGAGATTATGGATGTTGTAGGTGCAACTTTTTCATCTCTCAAAATTAAAAGGAAGGAAGTTCCAGCAGGAAGGGGACTTAAGTTTACCTATGTCCCCAAGGTTTCCGAACCGAAACCGAATAAAATAAACAAGCTTAGTTCTCCTGTTATCATTGAAAGACTCCCCAATGAACTAAATATAGGAGAGACTAAAATTTTAAATCCTGTTTTTGAGAATGATGAAGTTAAAGAATCAACAAGTAATTCCCTTAGTAGTGCTAGTTCTACCTCTGAAGATTCCCTTGATGTTGGACCACTACAAGATTGTGATTTAAATGTGAATTTTCTTGATGCCACTTTGCATACACCTTTGGGTAAATTAGATGATGTTCTCATCATGGTTAATGGTAATTATGTTCCCATTGATTTCATTGTTATGGATCTTGATTTTAAGCTTCTATGTCCTATTGTTTTGGGAAGACCGTTTCTTAGAACTATTGGTGCAGTTATTGATATGAGAGTGGGCAATATTAAATTTCAATTTCCACTGAAAAAAGGGATGGAACATTTCCCTAGGAAGAGGATAAAGAAACCTTTTGATTCCATTGTTAAGCCAAATAATGGTTCTGAATTTGGTCCTATTGATAAAACTTGAATTTGCCCTTTTTGCCTAGCTAAAAGGCGTTTAAGAAAAGCGCTTATGGGAGGCAACCCATTTTTATTTTACCTTTTGTTTCTTTTTGTTTTTTTAGTTTTGGGTGATGTTACTTCTGTAACAACTCCCTTGTATCTTATGATTTTGGGTTTTGGTGCCAAGAATAGTCTCTAAAGAGAGGATGACTAATCGGTGAGTTTGCTGTCCAGAAACAGATTTCTGTTCTTCATTGTTCGAAAATCCAAAAAATCACAGAACGTTATCTGTAGCTGCAAATTTTTTACAGCAAGAACCAGGGTTTTGTATACCTTTCTCTAGTTTTAAGTTTTCTTATTTGAGGTCCATAATTGTCCAAAAAAATTCATCTTTACAGTCTGTTCTGTTTTTGACAGATTCTGTCCTTAGTTTTGCATTGCTTTTTTCATGGGCAGAGTGAAGTTCTTTTACAAAGAGGGATCTTTACTTAGACCTTTGTGACAGTAGCTAATGTTGTAAAAAAATAAGTTCATGATATGTGCTTTGGAACTAAAAGAAGATATTGTTTTTGTGGACTAACCCTTCTAATGAAGTTGCTATAAGTTTTGCGTGAAGTAAGTTTTCAAGTATCCAAGTGCAGGGTGATGAAGGAAGATCAAGAAGGGATAAAAGACTAAGCTTGAGGAGGCTCCCCATGGACCCTCCTCTGAAATATTCAAGAAGTCACAAGCGTCTAAGCTTAGTGATAGGGGTGGGCGTTCGGTTCCCCCGAACCGAACGGTTCGGTACTTCGGTATTTTCGATTTTTCGGTTCTGATAAAACGTGCACCGATCGGTTTCCGGGAATTAACAGAACCGAGCGTTCGGTGCTCTGCTTGATCGGTTCGGTACTCGGTTTTGTACCGAACAGACCGAAATGGGCTTTGGCCTGGGCACTGTAACGCTGGCTGGGCTGGCTAGCTAGGAAAACTGGTACGTGCTTACATTTTCTGGGTTGGAAAGGTAGTTTACGTGGGCACCATAAAATACATCAGCGATAGCGTACTAAATTAGCGAGCAGGCTGGGATGGTACACACGCACGCTGCAATTTAGCGATCGGGATGGAATATGCCTCGGTTCTTCGGTCTGTTCGGTGAACCGAGCGTGCAGACCGAAACTACCGAACTAAATTCGGTTTCTACGAATTGCTAATCGAGGTAAGCATAGGAGAAATCGGTTTCGGTCACTTCGGCTTCGGTGCAGGTTAATTCGGTTCGGTCGTTCAGTTTTTGGGTTATATGCCCACTCCTACTTGGGGATGCCCAAGGCATCCCCTTCTTCATCAACAATCATCGGTTTCTCTCATGGTACTATATTTTTATTCCTTTACTCATTATGTGATGTTTTTGGAGCGTCAGTTTGTTTTTACTTTCAGTTTGTTTGTGTTTAGTTCTCTGGTCTTTGCAATAATTTGGATCCATGCATGCTTGTTTGGGAGAGAGACACGCTCCGCTTTTTCATTATACACTCCCGTGCTTCACTTATATGTGTTGAGTGCTTACGCCTTTGTTATTTTTGCTTCAAATCTTTCTTGTTCCATACTTGATTATATATCAGTGCCACATGTTTTTATATCATTTTGGCATGATTTATGGAACTAACCTATTAACAAGATGCCCAGTGCTAGTTCCTGTTTTCTGCTGTCTTTTTGTTTCTAAAAAGTTGTTCTGGGAAGTTTCTCGGATTGCACTGATATTTTACAGGAATTATTTCCAATATGAAACAAAGACGGAACCCGAAGGACGCCCGGAGGGGAGCTCCAGACGCCACCTGCCCCCCCCCCTAGGTCGTGCCTGGACCCCACCTGGGCAGGTGGCCCACCTCCTCGCGTCGCCTTTTCCCCTATAACTTCCCCCTCGACGCAAAAACCCTAAGCACCCGATCATATTTTCCAGAAGACGTCCGAGGCCGCCGCCATCTCCAACCCTAGTTCGGGAGGGTTCTGCAGCTCTTCCCGGCACCATGCCGGAGAGGGGAATCGACACCGGAGGCATCTACACCACCATTCCTGCCTCCGGAGTGATGCGTGAGTAGTCCACCACGGGACTACGGATCCATAGCAGTAGCTAGATGGTTGTCTCTCCTCCTTATACTCTATTGTTTAGATCTTGTGAGCTGCCTATCATGATCAAGATCATATTATCTGTAACTGCTACATGATTGTGTTTGCATGGATCCGATGAATTGTGGAAGTCATTGCTTTTGTTCATCTTTGTGTTGTGTTTTATCTATGATCTTGCATGCTCTCCGATGCTAGTGGATGCTTTGGCCAAGTAATTATTAGTGTTGTATGAGGGAATATTTATGCTAGATAGTGGGTTCATGCCTCTCTTGTCTGAGCTTGGGCTGACAGAAGTGTTATTGAAGAAAGAGACTATTCAAGAAATATGTTGTGATGTTTGTTAGTATTATCTTTGGACGCGGATAGTGGCAGCATGAAGTGTCCATAGATGTGGAATAAGAACTTTAAGGTGTGCTTTTCGTAGCCCTACGCAATTCTCATCCTATTTGATCCACGAAAGAATGATCTCCGAGTAATGTCTACCATGCATGTGTTTTTGTGGGAACTATCATGTGTTTAATTATGCTAATGATGTTGAGAGTAGTCACTAGTGAAAGTATGAAGCTTAGGCCTCGTTTCCAAGCATTGATACACCATTTTAGTCACTTTTGTCACTTGTTTGCTTGCTACCATTTTTATTACAGAATTACAAAATCACCTTTTACCATCCATATCACTTGCATTTTACCATCTCTTCGCCGAACTAGTGCACCTATACAACTGACAATTGTATTAGGTGTGTTGGGGACACAAGAGACTTCTTGTATCTTAATTGCAGGGTTGCTTGAGAGGGATATCTTTGACCTCTACCTCCCGTGGATTCGATAAACCTTGGGTTACTCACTTAAGGGAAATTTGCCGCTGTCCTACAAACCTCTGCGCTTGGAGGCCCAACAAGTCTACTGCTGTGTTTGGATGCACTGAATTGAGCTCCGAATTGAATTGGCAATGGAATACCAAATCAACCAATTCAATGGAATACCATAAAACCTGTTTGGATGCGCATGGTATTCGTTTGCAGAATCAAAAGAGCAATGGAATTCTAAAACCTGTTTGGATGCACATTGTGTGGAATTGATTTTTTTTTGACTTTGAACAATATATATTGTGTAATATGAATGAAAATAAACATGTACATCAGAATGTTTCAATAATATTTGTCACATAATAACATGTTTTATTTTGAGATGAAAAAAAAACAAAAAAATACCCAGAAAAAATGAGTTGGATCTAGATCGGGAGGTGGGGCGCTGCCTGAGTGATGACCACGGAGAGCCGGAGGCGCTGAGGACGACGGTGCGAGGGCGCGTGGACCGGGGCGAGGTTCGGCCGAGGCGCGGCCGTCGCGGACGAGGAAGAGACGGCGCCTGGGCACGGCCAACCCGGGCGGCCACGGCGTCGATGGGCCACGGCGTCGATGGGTGGCGGAGGGGGGGGGGCTCTCCCGAAGGCGAGATCCCGGCAGGCCGCTCGAGCACCTCCTCCCGCCGCTCAAGGACCTCGCGCCGCCGCCGGAGCACCTCGCGCTGCCGTTCTGCTTGCTAGGGTTCCGCCGGAGCGCCGCGGGTGGGGGTGTAGCCAGGAGGAACGGGAAGAGAGGGATGAGGGAGGGCAGAGGCCGCCGGAGTGGGGAAGGGAGGGGGAGAGGGGAGGCGGCGGAAGGTACCTGCGGCGCCGCCGGGGAGGCCTCCAGCGCGGACGATGCGTTCTCTGTTTTTCGGGATGGAGAAGCGAGCGAGGCCAATTCCGAGCGAATACAGAGGTCCAGAGCTCTGATTTCGCCAACCGGTAAGTTGGCCGCGCGGGGGGAGGGCCTCGGAATTGGGCCTCGATTCTATAGTTCAATACTGAGTACATCCAAACAGCAGAATTGGGCCCTCAATTCCAGATTCCCCAATTCAGAGCCCAATTCTAAGCATCCAAACACTGCCTACAAGAATAGAAGTGTGTAGTAGACATCAAGCTAATTTTCTGGCGCCGTTGCCGGGGAGGTAAGGCAAACGACACTCACACTCCGGCAATGAAGCTAATTGCTGGCGCCGTTGCCGGTGAAGTGAGCGCTTGAAGGTATCTTCTTTAGATCTTGCAATTAAATCTTTTTGTTTCTTGCTTTTATTTCACTAGTTAGGCTTAATGGAAAACAACAAAAAAATGAGAGAGCTTTATAAACTTTATCTTGAAATTGGTCATGATGCTTTTGAAGAGAAAATAAAAAAACCTATGGAACTTTATTTGCATAACAATCATGCTAGTAGCAATGTTATTAGTATGATTTCTTTGGACACCATTATTGCTAATGCTATGGAAAATTCTAAGCTTCGGGAAGCTGGTTTTGATGAATATGATCTTTTTAGTCCCCCGAGCTTTGAGGAGGAAATTTGTTTTGATGATACTATGCCTCCTATATATGATGATTATAATGATGAATGTGATATTGTCAGTCCACCTACTATTGAGGAAAAAGTTTATTATGATTATGATATGCCTCCTATTTATGACGGTTACAATGATGGTTATGATAGTTTTACTCCCACTATTACCAACGAGAAGGATTTTGCTTACGTGGAGAGTAATAATACTTTTATGCATGTGAATCATGAGAAAAATGCTTTATGTGATGGCAATGTTATTGAGTTTTCTTATGATTCTACTGAAAGTTATTATGAGAGAGGGAAGTGTGGTTATATAAATTTTCATCTTATGAAGTTTCCCCTCTTTATGTTGAAGGTTTTAATGTTGCATTCGCTTTACCTTCCTATGCTTAATGTTTTATGCTCCAATGATTTATTTTCTTACAAGATGCCTATGCATAGGAAGATAGTTAGACTTAAATGTGTTTGATATTTGCTTCTTGATGCTCTCTTTTGTGTTTCAATTCTTATTCTTACGAGAGCATCATTAAAATTATTGCACCTAGCTAAAAGGCGTTAAAAGAAAAGCACTTGTTGGGAGGCAACCCATCTTTTACTTTCAGTTTGTTTTTGTTTTTCTTGAGTCATGAAGTTATTACCTCTGTAGCAACTTCATTGTATCTTTTTCTTTTGGTTTTTTGTGCCAAGTTTAGCCTCTAATGCATTGAAAGTGCGAGGTATTGTGTTGCTGTCCAAAAACAGATTATGTGCGCCTGTTGCACGAAAATCCTAAAATCGCCAGAATTTTATCTTTTTCTGATAATTTTTTACAGAAAGCCTGATGCTTTTATATATCTTTCGTTAGTTTTAAGTTGTTTGATTTGAGCTGCAGAAGTGCCTCGAAAAATTCAATCTTTACAGACTGTTCAGATTTTGACAGATTCTGCTTTTATTTTGCATTTGCCTCTTTACCATCGTCATATGTGATACTCTAGGGGTAGAGTGCCACATTGAGGCTTAGTAAACAATAGCTAATGTCTAATGAAGTTGGTTTTCAATTTGTCATGATTTGAACACATGTGCATTTTAATTTATGAGCACTAACCCTCTAATCAAATTATGAGAAGTTTTGTGTGAAGGGAGTTTTTAAGTTCCAAAGGAGAAGAATATGAAGAAATAGAGGACGCATCAGAGCTCAAGCTTGGGGATGCCCCCATGGCACCCCCTATGAATATCAAGAACTATCAAGAGTCAAAGCTTGGGGATGCCCAAGGCATCCCCTCATCTTCGTCGACTATCATAAGGTCGTCTTCGTTGAACTTCGTTTTTATCACTTTACATATTATGTGCTATGCTTGGAGCGTCTTTTTACTATCAGTTTTGTTTTGTTTGTTTGCTGGTCATATGCTTGTTGGATCCTTGCTTTGTTTGTGTGGGAGAGAGACACGCTCCGCTTTTTCATCTGAATACTCCTTTGCTTCGCTTATATCTTGTTGAGTATTCTTATCTACTGTTTGTTTGCTAGTAAGCTCTCGCTTTTAGCTTTTATCTTGTTTAGAGCTGCTAGTAGTTGTTGTTAAACTCTCATTTTCTTCACTAATATTTGTTGGAGAGTTGTTATTGGTAAATTGCTTGAATTGTCAAAGGGACAAAATGCTATTCATGTGATATTGGAATGAAATGAAATCCTGCATAGTCCTGTAGATCATAGTGTGGATACTTGATGCGTATCATTTGTTTTGAGATATTAGGATGAATGCTTAAACTTGCTGGTTATTTGAGTGGAATTGATTAGTAAAGAAATACTGTTAAAAACTTGAAACTATGTGGTGTTTCATAGTTGTTAATTCTTTAAGCTAATCTTTCCATCAAAAGAATTGTTTGGTCAACATTGGAGACGGTGTGGAACTTTTATGGTTATGATTGATAAATGTCTTATGCTACTCTGTTACCGGGTAATTTTAGATGTTTGCTTCAAATACCTTCTTTGCTAAGCCCAAAAATTCGTACTGAGTGTATGGTTCACTCGTGCATCCAAATCCCAAAGCCAAACTATCTTGCCAGCTAAGTCCACCATATCTACCTATGCATGGTATTTGCTGCCATTCTAAGTAAATTTGTCATGTGCTATCTTTAAAAATTCAAAATACTCCTTTTTGTGTCTCTGTTTTTAAGCTCATGAGGGAGCAGTAGAGAGCTAGATATAACTTGTGACGAGCAAGGTCTTCCCCCCTTTCACCCGGTGTCGATGGATTACGTCTTCACTTGAATCAACCCGAGAGCAGCTTAAGCAAAATATAAATATAACTCACCATTCTCCTCCGCGTAATGAAAATCTGAGAAATCAGCTCAAAACATTGGACAGTGGTGAAACCAAGGAGAAAGAGGAGCGTACTCGCTCCTCTAAAAACCAGCTGCTCTCACAAGTCTAAAAGCCTTGCTTGTTATGGGGGACTAGATAGTTTCTCTGTTGTGAAGTCGTTGACGAAAGCATGCATGTCTCAAAATTGTTTTACTTCTGTTTCATAAAAAAACAAAAAGCTCTAGCACATGACTAATCCCTGCTTCCCTCTACGAAGGGCCTTTCTTTTACTTTTAATGTTGAGTCAGTTTTCCTCTTCCTTCTATCTCCACCAAAGCAAACATCTAGCATTGACCCTGGGTATCATTGATCATATTGCATTGTCAGATTAAACATGAATCTTTATATTGATTTTACCGTTGGAAGTTGAAGATTTTTGCTAAAACTTGCATCTTCTTTGTTTTGATTCTCAAACACTTTTGTCATGGAATTGTTAACTTCGAGGATTAATCAAATATGTGGATCACATTGCTTTCATGTCTTTAACGTACTATTTACGAAAGGTTTTGCTTGAATGATTCAACTTGGTTATTCATTGCTTTCTTGCTATCAACTATAGACAATTGTTTTGCATCACTTCATTCACATCCTATGCTTTACATTACTATCTTGATCATGTTTGTGTTGGTTGCATGTCTCATCAAAAATTATTTGTTATCACTTACCTACTCGAATACGAGTAGGAGTTAAGCTTGGGGATGCTGATACGTCTCAAACGTATCTATAATTTTTGAGTGATCCATGCTAGTTTTGTGATATTGTCACATGTTTTACTATCAAATATATCATTTTTATGCATTTTGTCGGACTAACCTATTGACAAGATGCCAAGTGCCAGTTCCCTGTTTTTGCTGTTTTTGTATTTCAGAAAAGTCACAACAGAAAATATCGTCGGATTGCCCTCAAAATTTACGGAGATTTTTTATGCGACGGAAGACACACATGGACCAAAGGGCGACCTGGGGGCCACCCAGGGGCCAGGGGCGGGTGGCAGCCACGGCCCCACCTTGACCCGCGGGTGGGGCCTGCCCCTGCCCTCTGGGCACCGCCTAGGCCCCCTCCGACGCCTATAAAATCCCTTTTGACCTAAAACCGAGGGGGCGGCCATTATTTTCCAGAAACTCGACCCCGACGCGCCGTCACCGAAAACCCTAGTTTGGGGTCCAATCTGAAGCTGTTCTGGCACCCTACCGGAGGGGGGATCGACCGCCGGAGCCATCTCCATCGACACCGCTGCTTCCCGCGATGAGGAGGGAGTAGTCCCTCACCGGGGCTGAGGCTTATACAAGTAGCTATGTGGTTATCTCTCTCTCCCATGATGTGATCTTCGTTGTGATCATGAGCTTTGTTAGTGTAGTTGAATACATGATGTTTCCCTATGTGTAATGGATATGATGTTGCTCAAGTGGTGTTATTTAGTACAATTTCCGGAGTCACCGTTGTGATCACGGTATCTCGGTGACAGTGTGGGTGCCGTGTGTGACTCTATGGATAATAGATTGGAAGGATCTTCATCATGAGTTTGTTCTTTATTATTGTTGGATTGAATAGATCATGAGATTTCTTGATGCTTGTGTTATTGAAGAAAGAGACTATTCAAGAAATATGTTATGGTGTTTGTTAGTACTATCTTTGGATGCGGATAGTGACAGCATGAAGTGTCCATAGATGTGGAATACGAACTTTAAGGTGTGCTTTTCGTAGCCCTACGCAATTCTCATCCTATTTGATCCACGAAAGAATGATCTCCGAGTAATGTATACCATGCATGTGTTTTTGTGGGAACTATCATGTGTTTAATTATGTTAATGATGTTGAGAGTAGTCACTAGTGAAAGTATGAAGCTTAGGCCTTGTTTCGAAGCATTGATACACCGTTTTTAGTCACTTTTGTCACTTATTTGATTGCTGCCATTTTTATTACAGAATTACAAAATCACATTTTACCATCCATATCACTTGCATTTTACCATCTCTTCGCCGAACTAGTGCACCTATACAACTGACAATTGTATTAGGTGTGTTGGGGACACAAGAGACTTCTTGTATCTTAATTGCAGGGTTGCTTGAGAGGGATATCTTTGACCTCTACCTCCCGTGGATTCGATAAACCTTGGGTTACTCACTTAAGGGAAATTTGCCGCTGTCCTACAAACCTCTGCGCTTGGAGGCCCAACAAGTCTACAAGAATAGAAATGCGTAGTAGACATCAAAGCGCCGCCGATGATGCACTCCCAGACGTGCCGACAACAACAAAGTGGCAGCTAGACGCTGCTATGAAGAAACTCTAGGCCGCCGCCGCAGACAAGAACTCCCCGCTCGCCTCCAAAGCCTACAGATCAAAGAAGCCTCCCTCTTCTGAACTCCCCACCTCCACGGCAGAAAGAGTAGGAGAGAAGAATCTCAGATCTACCTACTCGGAAGCAAACCCGAGCTTATTTGATGTGGATGGACAGGTCGCGCCTCCTGCCGCCACCATCTCCAACCTCTGGAGCAGGACAAACAGGATGAGCACCACCCCCGGCCGCCAAACATCGCTCGCTGACCTCGGTAGCTCAAACTCCACCGGCATAACGCCAAACCAGGACACAACCCGAAGTCTAGACCTAACTACCCTACATCTACTCTGTACAAACCGGCCTCCTCCACCCCATCCCCTCCGGCCGGCCAGGCCGCCGGAGAAGAGAGGGGGAGGAGCCGGGAGACGGCGGGCGACTCTCAACGAGGAGGCTTAGGAGAGAAAAGGGAAAGAAGGAAATGAGAGCCCCCAACAACTGACCTTCTTGGTCAAACAATTCTTGTTCAATATACTCCTATCGAGAGACAAGAGTATTACAAAATTCAATGAATCGTAGCAAACGAGTTTGCTAGTTAGGCTGCTTATATTAGGAGTAACATATACTAATAACATGCGTATGATACTAGGTTTTGTTATGTGTGATGTCATGTAAAGTTATATTTATTATGTTCTGACCATATTATCTTAGAATATGTTATGTTATGATAACATATTATTTACAGCAACCCTCTCTTTCATTAATTATTGGCAAACACTACGCGTCATCCGGCTGTAGGGGCAAATTGTCAGCTGCCTTCGAAGTCGTCCGATCAACCTAACTAAACGGATCCCGCGTGTTTGATCGATGTAGTAAAAACGTTTCGCATGTAGCATTTTTCTATGTTTATGTAACATCCCATGTAGCAAAACATATTTCAGAAAAATGTAATATTTGGTCAATGTAGCAAAAAAAAAAAAAACCAACGTAACATTTTATTTTGCATATGAAGCATCGTATGTAGCAACTTCCCCCTAAAATCTAAAAAAAAAACTTACAAAGAGTAGCAAAAAATATTGTAGCATTTTGGACTCATAATGTAGCCAAAATCAACATCATATGTAACAAATCGCCATTGGTCACATAAAAAATGTTGGAAACTGATCATCGTTTGCAACAAACAAACAAACGTCCAGCGAATCCTTCTTTTTAAACTAGGCAAATCAATTAACATATGGAAGGACTCATAAATACATCCAACAAAAATGTCCAGCGAATCCTTTTTTTTTTTTAACTAGGCAAATCAATTAACATATGGAAGGACTCATAAATGTAGTCCACAGTATAGAAACACGTATGCACCGCTTGAGCAATCTTTGTAATGTACGCACATAAATCATTATAGCAATTTTCCCATGTTTGCACAGCAAAAACGATGAACACATGTTTTGGAAACCTCTTAACCCTGCATATTTGTTTTTCTTTTGGATTAGAATACAAAAAAAATGGTGATTGAAAATTTCCACAATGGTGGACTAAGATTTTTCTCATAATTTTTTAACACGAAAATATGCAGATTTTTTTTTGAAAACCGAGCTCCCTGGAGCTCGGCCTCAATATCGCCGCACTCGGTGGGAGGGTGCGGTCATTGTCTTTTATTTTTTCGAAGCCTGGATTTTAAAATGAAACAACTTCTTGAACCGGTCGTCCGATTGCACTTTTGATAAGGGGTAACGCTCTGCACCCGCCCGCACATCTCTGTTGTTGTTGCCTACTCCTTTGGCCTCGCCTTTCTCACATTGTGGAGCAGGAATTTGCCTCTGTCCGCCGCATCCTTCAGTCTACCTCCCTCACCGTTGATGAGGATTGTCGCACGCTTGGCTGGGGGTCGACCTCCTCCTTCTGCTCTAAGGAGGCATACGATATGACCTCCTTGGGAGGCATCCTAGGAGCGTCGGCCATCATCTGCTGCGGCTCTCACCTTCCCCCAAAAAATCAAAATCTTTTGTCGTCTTGCGGACTCCGATCGACTCAACTCCCGCTACAACCTTCATCAGAAACACTGCGTGCCATCGCCCCTGTGTGCCTCATGTGACGCTCCGGAGACGACACGCCACATCCTCTTTGGATGCGCCCTCCCCTCTGAGGTCTGGCGCCGCCTCGGCTGCGCCATCACCGGAGTCTCGTCTATTTGGGACATCGCCAAGCCGTTCTGCTTAGCACCCCAAGCTGGAAGATTGGTGTGGCTGTTGTTCTCTGGCACCTTTGGAAAGCGCGAAACGACTTCATCTTCAACCACAAGACAAGTTCGGGTACGGACATCGTTCGTCGTGCTGCCGAAGACATCTCGCTCTCGAGGTGCAAGGTCCCGGTCGAGTTCCGGTCTAATTGTGATGCTCTGCGTGGCTTTCTTTTGTCTTGAGTCCAGTCTTGAACCGGTCGTCCGATTGCACTTTTGATAAGGGGTAACGCTCTGCACCCGCCCGCACATCTCTGTTGTTGTTGCCTACTCCTTTGGCCTCGCCTTTCTCACATTGTGGAGCAGGAATTTGCCTCTGTCCGCCGCATCCTTCAGTCTACCTCCCTCACCGTTGATGAGGATTGTCGCACGCTTGGCTGGGGGTCGACCTCCTCCTTCTGCTCTAAGGAGGCATACGATATGACCTCCTTGGAAGGCATCCTAGGAGCCTCGGCCATCATCTGCTGGGGCTCTCACCTTCCCCCAAAATCAAAATCTTTTGCCTTCTTGCGGACTCCGATCGACTCAACTCCCGCTACAACCATCATCAGAAACATGTGCCTCATGTGACGCTCCGGAGACGACACGCCACATCCTCTTTGGATGCGTCATCCCCTCTGAGGGTCTGGCGCCGCCTCGGCTGCGCCATCGCCGGAGTCTCGTCTGTTTGGGACATCGCCAAGCCGTTCTGCTTAGCACCCCAAGCTGGAAGATTGGTGTGGCTGTTGTTCTCTGGCACCTTTGGAAAGCGCGAAACGACTTCATCTTCAACCACAAGACAAGTTCGGGTACGGACATCGTTCGTCGTGCTGCCGAAGACATCTCGCTCTCGAGGTGCAAGGTCCCGGTCGAGTTCCGGCCTAATTGTGATGCCCTGCGTGGCTTTCTTTTGTCTTGAGTCCAGTCTGTAATCCCCCCCCCCCCNGGCTTTTTCTTTTTAAGTAACCCAGTTGTGTGGCGCACCCAACCACGGAGGTGTTTGCGAAGGTTCCGCATTCTGTTATTCCACCTTTCTATGGGGGTTGAGCCACCAACTGGTCGCACCCAAATTTCTTTAACCATGTCTCCAAAGCCATCACGATGCAACCATCCCAATTCAAATATAAATTGGTGTTTATTGTGAGGTTTCGGGGGACCAGCGGTTAAAATAATTGGGGCGTGATCTGATAGAGCCTCAGTACATTCTAGAGCGCGTACAGACACCATAGGATATTTGGATTCCCAATCCGTGTCCATAAGTACTCGATCTAGTTTTTCATATGTTGGCTCTGGAAGGCTGTTATCCCATGTGAACCACCTACCAGTCATGTGGACCTCTCTTAAATCCAAGCTATCAATGACAGCATTGAAAAGAAAAGGCCAGTGACCATCGAATCGACCTCTGCTCTTCTCGTGACGGTATCTCAGCATATTAAAGTCCCCTCTTATAAGAATAGGTTGAGGGTTATCTTTAGCTAGATTAACCAATTCACGAAGAAAAGCCGCCTTGTGTTCGTCCTGGGCGGCACCATACACGGCGACCAAGCTCCAAATGAAATTATCAGCTTTGTTTCGGATGTGGAACTTAATGTGAAAGTCCGCATCCGAGACTGCTAATATGTCCATAGAGTTTGTATTAACGCTAAGAAGAATACCCCTAGACCTTCCATGAGGTGGGTGGAAATACCACTGGATCTCCAAACCGCCTGAAATGCGATTAAGGACACTCACAGGGAAATCCTTCTACCCGTTTCAGAAATTGCCACAAAGTCCAAATTATGATCCTGAATGCACTCTGCAATGTGTAAATGTTTAGCCAAGTCACCAAGACCTCTGCTATTCATAAACATGCCATTCATCGGGAAACTTTTGGAGATTTGGACTGATTAGCCACTTTTTGTGACTTTTTACTCTTTTTTGCGGAAGAATTCTTAGATTTACGTCCAGAAGCTTGCAGGTCATAAATGGACCTTAGCCTTGACTCATCTAAATCCACCTCCGACACCTCCCCGACTAAATGAGATAGAAGCTGACCATCGACATTGTTAGTCGCCTCATCCTCATCTAGGGGGGGGGGGGGAGCCACTGGCTTACTCTTCACACAAGGAGATGCCTTAAAGCGATCAACCTCCATATGCCTCAGAGCATTCGCCGAAACCAAAACTTCTTTCTCATTTCTTCCCAAACTAACTCCAACATTAAAAAGCCTAGAAGATAATTGCGAAGTAGAAAGAGACAAAAAGGATTTGTACTTTGAAGACATACGAGGAGTGAGCTGGGCATTCTGCAATGCCTTGCGCTGCATAGCCTTGGTCATGGAGTCTTCGTCCGTCGGCGTTGAACCATCCGTAGCTACCGCGTGGCGGGTGCTACGTCTCAGTGAAGTGACCGATGATACCAGTGTAGGGGGTGAAGTCGGTGTAGCGACCCCCTTCATACTGGTAACCGGTGACATAGGCTGCAACGGAGTCGGAGAAGATCCTGAAGGCGGCAGCGACGAAGAAGCAGCCTGGGGTGGTGTCGAAGATGAGGTCGAAGCAGCCACCTCCAGACCCGGAACCAGAACGCACCCCACAGTCGACCCATGAGCTCCGCATGGCCAGTCAACAGGGGACGAGCTGGCTGCCGTGCTACCACATGTCGCGGTTCCGCCCACAACGACCGGTGACGAGAGGCCGGTTTCCTCAGCTGGCGTCGTAGGCCCAGAAGCACGCCCAGCCCCGGAGCCGAGGCCCCCAACCGACGACCTGCTGGCAGGCTGGAACTGCTCTGGGCTGCATAGTGCCAGACTTGGGCTGCGCGACTCCGGGCACCCATGAGCAGGCTGGAACTGCTCCGGGCTGCACTTACCAGGCGAGCTATTGGCCTGTCGAGCATCCCCATCAGCGGAATCATCCACTGATGCGCTGCTGGTCATCCGACTAACTCCAGACAGACGGGGCCTCGGATTTATTGGCGTGACAGCCCTGCCAAGTAGCAATGCCTGCACTGAAGCCATCAAAATCTTGCTGCCCGCTGACCCCGAGTTCGGAGCGTTAGTCATCTCAGTATCTCCGTGAGCTCCCTGCGACTGTGGACCGCTGTTAATGTCATGCCCCTCAGCTGCGTCACCACCCAAACCTTTGTCCGGCGCATCATCCTTATCCTTGCGATTCCAAACAAACGGTACAAAATCTGCCTCCGGAATAAAATCCGTTGGTTCAGGACGGAAGGTAAAATCATAATCTTTTAGCATGAGAACACCATCAACCTTAAGCAGCGGTCCAAGATCATCACGCATTTTGTCAAAACTGCTCGAAGAAGCCATACCCACCAGAATACAAATGATCCCACGTCGACGCAGAGTAAGCAGATCAATGTCAATGGTAGCACCAATAAGAGTCCCAACTGCCCAAAGATCCAGAAAGTGCCTCAACGTATAGGGTACACCGGTCACGTGTACCCAGACTTGGTGCAACTCCAACTTGTGTGGTATATCCTCCGGTTTCCATTGACTGAGAACGAGTTTTGCTTCCTGAGACGGAACACCCAGCTCGAGCCCATCAACTCGCTGCAAATCCTCCATAGACGGAAAACCCAACAAAAAGGCATTAGCTCCATGTGGAATTGCCTCGCACTTCCAGGACGGCGCCGGACATATGCGAGCTATCTGCCGCTCCACTGTCACTGATGAAACAACATCACCAAGTACCTGGACACAGGCGGTAGGCACTATATTCGGTGAAAGCTGCTCCTTGTAAACACTGTCTGGGAACTGGGAGAACATCAACTCCTCGTCTCCAAAGCCAGCCACAAAGGTTGTTGGTTTCTGCAGCTTCAGAATAGGACACTTGGACAAAGGATGTTTCGAATTGTCACAGATATAACAATAATGCTCAACTGTGCAGTCTTTAGTTGCATGCGACTTGGACTTGCACTTCCAACAGTATACCTTCACCTTTTTGGTTGTCGGAGGTGCAGTGACAGTAGTTTCAGTAGGTGTCGGAACAGATGTAACTTGCGGCAACACCACCTCTGGCTCCACCACCGCTGGCTGCATAGGGGCCCGCGCCGGACCATCTGCACCATGTCCAGCATTGCTGGACTTCTTCTGGTTCTGACCTGGGATAGTATGATTCGGAGTAGCACCACGTCCATAACCAGCCTGCTGTTGAATCCCCGACGTCATGTACAGCGGTCGCACCTGAGGGCCCCCTGGTGGCGAGGAGCAAACAAGGGTGGACCCGAAGATCCACGGCCACCTACACCTGACGTCGACGAAGAGGCCCCACTGTTCGAGGCGGGAGGAGCCGCAGCCATCGGAGGCGGCGCCGGAGGCCTGCCGCCTAGACGCGGCTGCTGGCCGGCCATGGTGCCACCCGGAGCCGCAAGCACCTCCGCGAAAGAGCGGACCAAGCCGCCGCCCGCTGATGTCGAGATGGAGGGGACGACGGCAATGGATGGAGTCAGGGTAGGCGGCAATGGAGGTGAACTCGCAACAGATGTCGATGAAGATTGTCGTCTAGGGCAGCGGTCTAGGTTAGACCTCACCCCGCGGAATCGGCGGTCGAGATGCGCCCAGGGCCTCGAACGGCTCAGATCACCCAGTGCCACAGATGGCCCACCGCCATGCAGATTTTGAACGCCACAATCTCCGGCGCCGATCCCGCCCACTTCGCCCTCCGTCTGAATCGCATCGTCCGCCGCTGCCTTCCGACGGGACTCAGATCCGGCCATTGCCGCAGTCACCTCCGGCGGGAAGAACTCGCCGAGACATGGCGGCAGCGTGAGCCTAGGGCAAGGAAGAGGCCCACACTAGCCAAGCCGTATCTTCGGCTTCCCGAGCGCAAACGTCTGCGGCGAGGACGACCGACGAGAGACCACCTCGCCCTCGTTTTCTTCCGCACTTCCCTCCACCTCCGACACCGGTGACCTGCACACAGGAGAAAAAACGCACCTGATGTGTTAGCATCCGCCGCCGAACTCGGGCGCTCCCAGAATCTCGACGCCGGCGTTGGGTAGCCCACGTCCTCCCAGAACTCTTGGACCAGATCGCCCTTCGATTTCGGCGGCCGCCGAACCACTGTCGACCAAGCACTCCGGTCATTGATACGTCTCAAACGTATCTATAATTTTGAGTGATCCATGCTAGTTTTGTGTTATTGTCACATGTTTTTACTGTCATTTATATCATTTTTATGCATTTTGTCGGACTAACCTATTGACAAGATGCCAAGTGCCAGTTCCCTATTTCTGCTGTCATTTTGTTTCAGAAATTTACTTCTGGAAATATTCTCGGAATTGCACCAAAATTTATGGAGATTTTTTTGTGCGACGGAAGACACCAGTGGACCAAAGGGCAGCCTGGGGGCCACCCACAGGGTAGGGGCGGCCTGCTGCCGCGGCCCCACCTGGACCCGTGGGTGGGACCCGCCCCTGCTCCTGGGGCGTCCCCTCGGCCCCCTCCGACGCCTATAAAATCAGAAATAACCTAAAAAAGGCAGGGCGGCGATTATTTTCCAGAAACTCGACCCCGACGCGCCGTCACCGAAAACCCTAGTTCGGGGTCCAATCTGAAGCTGATCTCGGCACTCTGCCGGAGGGGAGATTGATCCCGGAGGGCTCTTCATCGTCATGCCTTCCTCCGGGATGATTTGTGAGTAGTCTCACCTTGGACTACGGGTCCATGGCAGTAGCTAGTTGGTAGTCTCTTGTAGCGCCCCGACCCCAGAACTATACAGTGAAGCTTTATGCAACCGGTCATGCTACACAATCGAAGGTTACTGGGTTTACCAATCCCAGGCCAAAACCTTTGGCAGGTGTGCTCGGAATGGATCATCGGCACACAACACTTCGATCATGCCATAAACTCAGACATAGCTATCACGTATAGTTTACAGATCAAGACTTGTGGAACAACTGGCACATCACAGACTCTACGGCACAAAGATTCGTATAGCAACTCATATATGAGAAAGATACAAATATTACACACAAAAGGGGGTCACCGACCCATCAGTACATCAAACGGAAGCGAGGTAGTGTTGTCTAACAACAAGATGCAAATATGGCCTAAGAGGCCTACAAATAACAATCCCAACCAGCTTGTTCCACGGTCCCAAGCTGCCACCTGGGAACCCCGAACTACTCATTGACGTCCACGAAGAACCCACCAGTGTGCTCGGTGTCGTCCTCCTCTGAAACAAATTATAAAGGCAGCAAAGAGATAATGAGTACGACGTACTCGCATGTTTAGTAGGGTGATATAGGCCCAATTATGACGGAGGCTCTAAAGCTGTATAGTAGCTATTTTGCATAAAGCTAGTTTTCAATTAAAGAGATGAAAATGACCCATGGCATCGACTACTCAGAGTATTTTTCATAAAGGGGATAAGAGAGTAAACTTTCCTCTTTGGTTCTCATAGAACCATTTGTAACCAGAACCAACTCATTTCCACCAAAGGCACTCCCTCGAATCACCCTTGAGGAAATGAACCTTTTGTCACACGTTGTAATGCAACCTTTAGCTGCCAAAATTTTAATTAGGTTAAGATTCTCTATGGTCTCGTATATCCGTTCCCAAGTCGTCCATAACCGCGGACACGGCTTTTCGAAAAGATTAAACCCTGCAGGGGTGTACTATTTTACCCATTGGTACCGTCCGGCTCACCTAATTGGCCCTCTTCCGGGGAAGGCCGGCGAGTGGGCGCGGTTAGACCTTTACAATGCATGAGGCTTACTCAAGGACCATCAGTGTGCGGAAGGACAGGTTCAGCGCCTCCAACGCCCTACCCTGCGGCCACATCCTAAACACCACCATCATCATCGTTTCTTTTCCACCCACACAACTCACGCGCAAATGGAAATAGCAAACTAGAGGACCCTTGACAAGCCCCTCACAAATTATTTGGTCAGTAAGGAGCCCATACCCCCACCAATGGCAGCATGGCGAGGCGGTGAGAATGGCATCTTCCATTTGCTCCGGGGCAGCCTCGGTCGCTGGCGATTTGGAGGGGACGACGGCGGCCATGGTGAACCTGGAGCTCGATCTAGGGTTTGGGGTTTGGCGAGCCGTGAGGAAGAAGGGAGAGAGGGGAGGGAGCAGGGACACGTCGGGGGGCCTCCTTATCCTCCAGCGCGGCAGGGGGCAGAGCGGCATGGCGCCAGGAGGAGGGCGTCGGCAACATGGGCGCGCAGCACAGTGGAGAAGAAGGAGAGAGGGGAGGATGACAGGGGGGCCCATTGTCAGGGTTTCAAACTTTTTGCCTTTTTCCATTTTTCCAAACAAACCAGTAGGGTTTTGGGATTTTATTGAGGCCCTTAAGCTATTTCAAAAATTATAGAAATAATTGAGTAGGCTCCCCTTAACATGTAGAGACTCCACAAAAATTTATGTGGCAAAATGAAAAGTTTTGCACAGCATTTGGTCATAGGGTTTGAATAAAGCAACTTTTAATAATTTCAAAAATGTAATTATTTGGAGCACTTAGTCATTTCCAAAAATAATGAAAATATTCATGGAGGCTCTCAGAATAATATTGAAGCTCTCCATAATTTTATTTTGAATTTTTGGAAATTTTAATTGGGTTTCAAAAATAGGATTTGATTTGAGTCAATTTTGAATTCTGAAATTTATTTCCTTGCTTATTAATAATTTGCCTTTACCACATAATTATAATTGGGTGATTGGAACTTCCTGGACAATTTGGAAATTCCATAATAATTTGGTTTCACCAATTTGTGCAATTGCATTTAGTTTGAAAATTTGGGGGGGGGGGGATTTACTTCCCTTTTTATTGTTTCCATTTGTTCCTTTATTAACTTAGTAATTTAAATATGTATGCCATGATGCAATGCAAAGCAAAAAGTGAAAATTTGGCCCATATTTTTGGGTGCCAAACTGGGGCTGTTACAATTCTACCCCCCTTAAAGGAATCTCGTCCCGAGATTCTGGAGTAGGAAGAGGGATGGGGAAAGCATGGCAACACGTATCTTCCACGGTCTTCTCGATCCCACGATGATCTTCCTTGTTGCAGAGCTTGGGCTAACCAACTAATGCATGTAAAATGCATACATGAATTTTGCACTATAATACTTGTATTCCATTCATATTTGCATCATATAAGGGGTATATTACTGTTATGTAATGATTTTTGGTAATTAATAATGATTTCCCCTTTTTATGGAATTAATCCTGCGCAGGCAGAAAACCCCTATTTCTTTCCTTATTTATTTCAGGGCCTTAACGACGTCATAATGAGCCGCAAATTTATGGGGATCATTATTTTGGAAGGAGGAAGACCTCGGAGCGAAGGAAGCAAGCAAACGGAGGCCGGAGGGCCAAAAGAGGGTGCCCCATGCGGCCCCTGTACCTGGCCGCGTGGGCCCACCTCTTTTGGGCCTCGTGGCTCCGTTTACGTCGATCCTTCTTCCCGAAGCTTCCTCGTGACCTAAAACCGACTATAAAAATAGTCCCCCGACATTTTCAAGAGGAGGCGGCGGAGAAACACAAAACCAGAAACAGAGAGGCAGAAGGTTGCTGCCGGAGAAGATCGGAGGGGGGAAAGGCCGCCGGAATCCACCTCCAGAGGGCTGCACCCCCCTCCGGCGTGTTCATCATCAACATCTACAACGAGATCATCTCCATCTCCCCCAACGACATCTCCACCGTCTCTATGATGAAGGGGGAGTAGTCTTCATCGGGGCTGAGGGCTCATGCCGGTAGCTATGTGGTTTATCTCTCTCTCCCATGGTGTGATCTTTATGTGATCATGAGCTTTGTAATCTAGTTGAATCCATAGATGTTACTCTTCATCATCTTATGAATTATGCTGCTCAAGTGGTTTTATTGATGTGATTTCCGGAGTCACCTTTGTCCCATGGTGTGAAGTTGACAGTGTGTGCACCGTGTGTGGCTCTTAGGTTAAAGATTACATGAGTACTTATCATGAGTTATTATTTGTGTTGGATGTCTCTATGATATTGTGGTGTTTGTTAGTACTATCTTTGGATGCAGATAGTGACAAGCATGAAGTGTCCCTAGATGTGGAATGCAACTTTAAGGTGTGCTTTTTGTAGCCCTACACATTGGATTGGTGTTCGTTATCCAACTAGAGGATAGTTCGGGTAGCATAGTGAAGAGGAAATATCTATGTATTCAATTATATTATTATTGTTGAGAGTGTCCACTAGTGAAAGTATCATCCCTAGGCCTTATTTCCAAGCACCGTTTACACCTTTGTCTTGTCCTCTTGCATTGAAGAGGATTGGGATACTTTTACATTTTTGTTTTGTTACATTAAACCTCCGTCCATTAAGTCAGCCATCTTGTTCCTTAAACTTGTTTAGTGCATAATCAACTAAAACTTGTGACACTTTAGTTGTAGGGAATAGATAACTTTTCCTTCTTGCTCCTGCGGATCGATACCCTTCTTCCACATTGAGAGGTGCTACAGTGATCGCCTGCTCTTGGGAGTTATCAAGTACTTTTCTGGCGCCGTTGCCGGGGAGCGTAGCGCTTAAGTTTCTATTCTTGTTTGCACTAGATATTTATTTTCAGTTTTGCATTTAGTTTAGTTTTACTTTCAGTTTTGCATTTATCAAAAGCCCAAAAAAAATTAGAAAATGGAAAACAACAAAAAGATTAGAGATCTTTATGAACTTTATATTGAATTAGGACATGATGCTTTTGAAGAGATAATTAAACCAATGGGAGTTTGTTTGCATAATAGTGATGGCACTGCTATTAGCATGAATTCTTTGAACACCATTATTCCTAATGCTATGGAAAAGTCTAAGCTTGGGGAAGCGAGTTTATATGAAAATGATCTTTTTAGTTCCCCATCTATAGAGGAGAAAAATTATTTTGATGATACTATGCTTCCTATATATGATGATTATAATAATGAATGTGATCTTTTCAGCCCACCTACTATTGAGCATAAAATTGCTTATGATTATGACATGACTCCAATTTATGATGATTACAATGATGACTATGATTGTGTTAATCCCACTATTACTAATGAGAAGAATTTTGCTTATGTGGAGAGTAATAATACTTTTATGATGATGAATGAAAAGAGTGCTTTATGTGATAGTTACATTGTTGAATTTTCTTATGATGCTACTGAAAGTTTTTATGAGAGAAGGAGACGTGACTTCATATATCTGAATAATACTAAGTCTTCTCTCTTTATATTGAAACTTTTGAAGTTCCACTTGTTTTATCCTCCTATGCTACTTGCTTTGTGTTTCAATGATTTATTTTCTTACAAGATCCCAATGCATAGGAAGTGGGTGAGACTTAAATATGTTTTATATTTTTCCTTGATGCTCACCTTTGCGTTTCAATTCTTATTCCTATGTGAGCATCATTAAAACTATCATGGCTGTCCAGAAAACAGATTCCTAAGCTTCACTGAGAAAAATGTTAAACATCACAGAAAAGGAATTTTGACCTGAAATTTTACGACAGCAATTTTCAGTTATTAATACACATTCCATTAGTTCAAAATTTTCTGATTTGAGCAATGTAAGTGCCTCTGAAAATTCACTCTTTACGGGCTGTCCAGTTTCTGACAGATTCTGTCTTTATTTTGCATTACTCTCATTGCTTGTGTTTTGTGTAGTTCTATTGATCAAAGAGCAATACACAACCATAGTAACAGTAGTTAATGTTTAGAATCAACTCATGATATGTCTTTGCTGTACCTATATGGATTTAATTTATGGAGACACTAACCCCTCTAGTCAAGTTTTATGATGAGTTTTGTGTAAAGAAATTTTCAAGTGGAAGAGTTGAGGGTGATGAACAATGATCAAGAGGGACAAACACTCAAGCTTGGGGATGTTACCCCTAGGATCACCCTACATGTTTCGAAGAAGTACAAGAATTCAAGCTTGGGGATGTCAAGCCACCTCACTCCAACCATCTTGATACCAAGTAAGTAAGCCTAGCTATATGGCTATAAAGAAAGCGCTTTATGGGAGGCAACCCGGTTGTTTTTATTTTTGATTTTCTTTGTGTCCTCTTGCTCTAACAAGAGAATTAGTTTTTAGTTTAGTTTATGGAATAATTAACAAAGTGCCAAGTTTTACCCATTTTGTTTGAGAAAGTTGTTATTTTGTATGCGGAGATTTCACTCCAGCACAGGTCTGTGCAAGTATTGATTTTTAATTCTTATTCTTTAACTCCGAATGAGCTGATATTTTTACTGTAACTGAAACTTTTCATCCTCTGTATGCATGAATTTTCTCAGAATTTTTAGACATGTTTAAGGCAGGTATAAAAATAAGTTTTGCCGCTGTCAGTTTTCTGGACAGATTCTGTCCAATATTGTTTGATGCATGTTTTGAACTTTTAACTTGAATCTTGTTGATCCAATTGAGTTTATTAATAGGCATACAACATTATACACTTTCTGGACATTCACATGAATTTTTGTCTTAGGATTATAAGCAGCAAGTAATGCATTTGTCTATCACTACTAATGTCACCCCACAGAAAAGAAATGGGAGAAACGGTGTTTTGAAGTTTTTTCACAGGGATTAGAGGAGATGCACCAAGAGCTATCCAAGGATGGTGAAAACCATAAGCTTGGGGATGTGAATACAACCCCACTGTACCTACACACTCTCGGTTTGCACATGTCTAACTTCTGTTTTTCTATCAATGCACTTTATCGCATAAACTTGGAGCGTCTTTTATTTGTTTTTTGTTTTGGTTTGATTTTTGTTCTGAGACCACCACTATCATTCATATATGAGAAAGCTACTGGAAATATGGGTTGAAATATCTTGCATTCTTTTATTGTATTGGGAAAACGGATGTCTAAGCTGATTTTTAATGACACATATAGTTGCATGATTCATGAGCTTCTTTATGAGTAATAATTTGCAAATGTTTTATCATGAGCTATCTTTTATTCATGTTTTGATGCTGTATGTTATTTCACCTTTATTGACATGAATTAGTTAGTTCTATGGACACTCATGCATGCATCTAGATGGTCATCTTTCTCGCTTTTGCTAGCCCAAAAATTCCAACAAGTATAAACTTGTTTCCAACACCTTCAACCAAAGTTTTCCAGTGAGTCCACCATATCTACCTATTAGCTTTATGCTATTCCGAGTATGTTTATCATGTTATTTGTGTTATCTATACCTCTAAATGAAAATGATTATGTTATTTATTGTAATGGGAAAAGTTGGTTAAAAAGCTCTCGCGAACATGATGCACACTTTACTTGCATTTAATAAACATGAACCATTGTGATTAATATTATGATGATAGTGGCTTGATAAATGTTTAAGGTTGGGAGTTAGCCCATATGTGTTGTCACATGCAAAGCTTTCAACATGTTCCATCATTTATTTAGTTGATATCATGTACTTTTGTGGAAATAGAGTAAGTTAAAATGAGTTTGTATAAATGGTTAGAGAGAAACCTGGGCCGCTAATCTAAGCCATGCATCATTCATGGTGGAAATTTACTTACATGCTATTTTGAACTTTCTGTGATACACCCTACAATAAAAAGCTATATCAAGTGGTAAATAAAAAGGGTGTTGAGGTTGTTCATTATGTTTGTTTGACTTGTTGTTTTGATGTGGGCTTGATCCATATCATGGGACAAGAGGTACCCCAGTTGAGGCTCTTGATAATACCATTTTTACTTACAATGATAGATAACTTAAACTTGCTTTGTTTCCCAAGTTGAGTAATCATGGTGTAGGTACTTGTATTCAAGGGGCATGAGACATCTAACCTTTGCTTTATCAAGGCCACTACTCATATTTGCTTTCACATTAAACTTTAATCATTCAAGATGCTATGTTAGGGGAATGAGAGCTTGACACCAAGTATTACCATTGCAATCAATAACTTAAGTAGAATAGTTTGGAGGATAGATGAAACTTATGCATGTTTTACCTCTACTCATTTATATATCTTTTCCAAAGTGTCCACCTTTTATATTCAGATTTTCATCTTCACTCTATGACCAATGTAGGATGTTCTTACTTATCATATTGCATACATGTGGTCCATATTACTATCTTTTATGTTACACTTTGTGAACTATCATTGAACATCCTTGCATTGAATACTTGATATCACTTTATAAACAGTTTGCATATTGCTACTTCTTTGAATTAATGAATCATTTGACTTTATGTAGCAGTAGCAATCATCTTTTATATCCATGTTGTTATTATATTGCAAAGTTCATGTTAGTTTTATCACTTTCATACTCGAGGACGAGCATGAGTTAAGCTTGGGGATGTCGATGCATGTAAAATGCATACATGAACTTTGCACTATAATACTTGTATTCCATTCATATTTGCATCATATAAGGGGTATATTACTGTTATTTAATGATTTTTGGTAATTAATAATGATTTCCCCTTTTTATGGAATTAATCCTGCGTAGGCAGAAAATCCCTATTTATTTCAGGGTCTTAACGACGTCATAATGAGCTGCAAATTTATGAGGATCATTATTTTGGAAGGAGGAAGACCTCGGAGCGAAGGAAGCAAGCAACCGGAGGCCGGAGGGCCAAAAGAGGGTGCCCCACGCAGCCCCTGTAGCTGGCCACGTGGGCCCACCTCTTTTGGGCCTCATGGCTCCGTTTACGTCGATCCTTCTTCCCGAAGCTTCCTCGTGACCAAAACCGACTATAAAAATAGTCCCCCGACATTTTCCAGAGGAGGCGGCGGAGAAACACAAAACCAGAAACAGAGAGGCAGAAGGCTGCTGCCGGAGAAGATCGGAGGGGGGAAACACCGCTGGAATCCACCTCCGGAGGGCTCCAACCCCCTCCGGCGTGTTCATCATCAACATCTACAGCAAGATCATCTCCATCTCCCCCAACGACATCTCCACTGTCTCTATGATGAAGGGGGAGTAGTCTTCATCGGAGCTGAGGGCTCATGCCGGTAGCTATGTGGTTTATCTCTCTCTCCCATGGTGTGATCTTTATGTGATCATGAGCTTTGTAATCTAGTTGAATCCATAGATGTTACTCTTCATCATCTTATGAATTATGCTGCTCAAGTGGTTTTATTGATGTGATTTCCGGAGTCACCTTTGTCCCATGGTGTGAAGTTGACAGTGTGTGCACCGTGTGTGGCTCTTAGGTTAAAGATTACATGAGTACTTATCATGAGTTATTATTTGTGTTGGATGTCTCTATGATATTGTGGTGTTTGTTAGTACTATATTTGGATGCGGATAGTGACAAGCATGAAGTGTCCCCAGATGTGGAATGCAACTTTAAGGTGTGCTTTTTGTAGTCCTACACATTGGATTGGTGTTCGTTATCCAACCAGAGGATAGTTCGGGGTAGCATAGTGAAGAGGAAATATCTATGTATTCAATTATATTATTATTGTTGAGAGTGTCCACTAGTGAAAGTATCATCCCTAGGCCTTATTTCCAAGCACCGTTTACACCTTTGTCTTGTCCTCTTGCATTGAAGAGGATTGGGACACTTTTACATTTTTGTTTTGTTACATTAAACCTCCATCCATTAAGTCAACCATCTTGTTCCTTAAACTTGTTTAGTGCATAATCAACTAAAACTTGTCACACTTTAGTTGTAGGGAATAGATAACTTTTCCTTCTTGCTCCTGCGGATCGATACTCTTCTTCACATTGAGAGGTGCTACAGTGATCCCCTGCTCTTGGGGGTTATCACCAACATGACATGCCGATGCGCCGGGAAGATCAGAAGTTAGCTTGAAGTGATGGACCAAAAAAGAACCTTGCCCAAAACCATAAGCCATTGAGGAAAAACTAGGAACAACTTGACCAAACAAAGGTCGAGCAGAAGATCGAACAACCGATCAATTGTTCAAGGCCATGACAATACTTCAAACCACCCCGATGCGTAGACCGTAGAGATTTGAAGCACCGAGAGGAGAGAGGACATTTTCTGTACTCCACGATTTCGACATACCAGATATTTCCACAAGGTGGAAAGCTCTGGCTCTAACGTGACTGATGAATTCACACACTGTCCGTGTGATTGGGTAAAACTTCGGTTTACCACGGAAGGGAGGATATAGCATTGATCCACCGTTAGATAGAGAGATCCAATCTTATACACGAGCTATTCCTAAGATATAGGGAGTAGGGGAATCGACCGATAGATATTTAGCCACTCCGTAGTGAGGTTCTCCTTGAGGTTCTAGATATCACCCTCCGGCTTCGGAATAGCCTTCAATCAATCCTCAAGCGAAAGTCGTACTTGAGATAGAGAAAAGACCATAAGGAAAAACTCCTAGGGTAAATTACACATTACCCTTAGGGATAGTGGTTGATGTTAAAGATTTGAGAGATTTCATCAATAGGCCTTCCGGTGAGGTGCGTGAGCCACAACATCGGACTTGTCGGGATTGCTAGTAAGCTTAGGTCATGCTCTTAATAAACCACCCAGCATCATTGCTGCTTGAGGTTCAGATTTGGTTAGGTGTACAGACACTTCGGCTTAGCAGGTCTGGAAGGAGTTTGCAGGGGTTAGCCGTAAGGCAGGGTAACTAGGTTCGCAAGACATGGGCTATAGGGTCAAGCTCCAGAGCAAGAGCTAGATTGGCAGTTCCAGGCGGTCAAGACTACACAGAGGACAATTGAACCAGCATGAGCTCCAACAATGAAGCACAAATGATCCCTGCTTTGGGAGACACCGGTAAGATGATGAGATTTGTCAAATTCTTCTTATTTAGGAACACGTCGGCCAGTGGCATGCATGACGAATTTAGAGAACTGGAGGTAACAACCTACCATCTCAACATCAATCCGCACATGCATGACCAACTTGCGATTATTTGCGGGGAGACGAGCGAACTTCACTCGGACCCACGACTACATATGTCACTGGTTGTGGAAGGGAACTTACATTCTCAAGGAAAAAGATGTGGTCTTGAGAGTTTCGACATGAATCTAACTCATTGACCGAAGGTGTGCTCCTGAACGAATGGACTTGGCAACAGAGACAACTCAGCTAGATGATATGATTACCAATCAGGCTAAGAGTGCAACCTAAGTCTTTGGATTTCAAAACCATAACAATTGCTAAGAATATCCGATTACCACATCAATATGCATCCTCAACACTCTCGAGCCCGAATAGCTCGGAGGTAGATGGATAAGGAAGGGTAAGAGCATCACTTCATCAAGTACGTCATGAGACTAAGCACGACCTCTCTATATAAAAGAGTGTGACACTCCAAGGTGGAACGGAACAAAAGCTAGACAGACTTTTACTCCGCGAATCACAATCCTTTGACCTAGTCCGAGAAATGGACAAGGTACCGGAGGTTGTTTCTCCTGACATCCCGAAGTAGAATGCCTTGACGAACCACAAGAATAACATGCATCAGAACACCCCAGTGCACGATAAAACTTGACTGTCAGCAGACAGATAGAGGGCGGACAACAAATTCAGAGTACGGAATGGCTAACAACAATCTCAGGATATTGCAGAAGCCCTTATTAGCACTCTTCCGACAACTAGTGCCGAAAGGGTTTCAGGAACCGGTGTTACCAGAGGAATCACAATTCTTGATGGAAAAACTCGCTAGGAGCAATCCCGTCGTGATTCAATTAGTTCCATAACAGGGAGTTTTAGCTAAAGCTAGTGATAGAGAAGAGTGTTGCTGAACAAATCAATTACGGCAGCAACCTCGAGTTTGAAGACTAGCTCCAAATTTTCGTCAACCTGATGTAGGGTTTGACAACTAACATCAGGATTTTACGGGAAAGATCTTGGGTTAAAGATCAGCTTCATGCACCGGGACTCACAATAGCATAATGCTCACAAGGGTGACAACCCCCATAAATCATTACATCGGAGCCCTAGCACAATCCGGAACCTTCGGTTCAAGATCTTGGACTAAATAAAAGAATTTCTTGACGAACCGCAATACGTCCTTTCTTCGGGCTTTAGATTTGGCAGACGATCAGAGATAACCAGTAAACTAAAGGTAGAAACCCACCCCGAGAACCTAAAACTTTGACACCAAGCTTAAAACAAATATAGATAAGAGATCAGAGTAGAGCGTGATGGATGAGGAGTAAAATGAATCCTAAGAAGGTTTTGACAACTCATTTTTACGTTATAAATAATTTTTTCAAACTAGACTCGACATCGACCAATAGAAAGGGTATCCTACAGGAAGTCCTGCTCTGATACCAACTTGTAGCGCCCCGACCCCAGAACTATACAGTGAAGCTTTGTGCAACCGGTCATGCTACACAATCGAAGGTTACTGGGTTTACCAATCCCAGGCCAAAACCTTTGGCAGGTGTGCTCGGAATGGATCATCGGCACACAACACTTCGATCATGCCATAAGCTCAGACATAGCTATCATGTATAGTTAAGAGATCAAGACTAGTAGAACAACTGGCACATCACAGAATCTATGACACAAAGATTCATATAGCAACTCATATATGAGAAAGATACAAATATTACACACAAAAGGGGGTCACCGACCCATCAGTACATCAAACGGAAGCGAGGTAGTGTTGTCTAACAACAAGATGCAAATATGGCCTAAGAGGCCTACAGATAACAATCCCAGCCAGCTTGTTCCATGGTCCCAAGCTGCCACCTGGGAACCCCGAACTACTGGTCGACGTCAATGAAGAACCCACCTGTGTGCTCGGTGTCGTCCTCCTCTGAAACAAATTATAAAGGCAGCAAAGAGATACTGAGTACGACGTACTCGCAAGTTTAGTAGGGCGATATAGGCCCAATGATGACGGCGGCTCTAAAGCTGTATAGTAGCTATTTTGCATAAAGCTAGTTTTCAATTAAAGAGATGAAAATGACCCATGGCATCGACTACTCAGAGTATTTTTCATAAAGGGGATAAGAGAGTAAACTTTCCTCTTTGGTTCTCATAGAACCATTTGTAACCAGAACCAACTCATCTCCACCAAAGGCACTCCCTCGAATCACCCTCGAGGAAATGAACCTTTTGTCACACGTTGTAATGCAACCTTTAGCTGCCAAAATTTTAATTAGGTTAAGATTCTCTATGGTCTCGTATATCCGTTCCCAAGTCGTCCATAACCGCGGACATGGCTTTTCGAAAAGATTAAACCCTGCAGGGGTGTACTATTTTATCCATTGGTACCGTCCGGCTCGCCTAATTGGCCCTCTTCCGGGAAAGGCCGGCGAGTGGGCGCGGTTAGACCTTTACAATGCATGAGGCTTACTCAAGTACCATCAGTGTGCGGAAGGACAGGTTCAGCGCCTCCAACGCCCTGCCCCGCGGCCACATCCTAAACACCACCGTCCTCATCGTTTCTTTTCCACGCACACAACTCACGCGCAAATGGAAATAGCAAACTAGAGGACCCTTGACAAGCCCCTCACAAATTATTTGGTCAGTAAGGAGCCCATACCCCCACCAATGGCAGCACGCTCGATCTTGAGTCTAGAGACAAGAACTCGCACCTAGGGGCAAGGATGAGGCAAAACACCATCCCCGATGGCAACTCATCCAAGCCTTCTTAGCATTTTAATTAAGCATCAAAGTAACCACCATGCCCGAATCATTCCATCAACCTCGTCAATTATGGAAGTAAACAACGGACATAACTAGCATTCGACTAAGCATGGCTAAGCATAGCTAAGCATATAAATACAACAATTATAATCTTGTCTCCGGCCAACACATCAAACCTAGGGTTCATAGGTAGGGATACATGTATTGGTTCGGGGATAAACATGCATTCATAGGATACTCTACATTTTGACCACAAGTGACATTGGAACCGCATGCAATATTATGGTGGATAAAATAAGTTTATAAAACAATAGGATTCTAGATGCCAAGAAGGTTAGGTTATCTCTTGCCTTCCTGCCAGGGCGTGTAGTACGGCTCGTCGGGGTAGGTAGAGAGACCCTCGACTCCGGAATCTATCGATACCCAAATAATACAAAAGAACAAATAAATCACACGAGGACAAGGGGCAATGCACAATCACATGATGACATGACAAGTTGATGCAGGGGTATCATCATTTAATTTATCTAACAAATTAAACGGATTTCCAAATAATTAGTGCAATTATTTGGAAACAAACCCATATTTATCTTAGTGGCCACATTGTTTATAAATTATTACATTATTAAAGAAGTGGATTAAATATGCATGAACATGACATGATTAAGTAGGTTTTGTTCTTCCGATCATTGTGGTACCTTATTTGTAAATTTTCGAGTTTTTCGATGAATAAATAGCGAATTAAATAATTATTTGAATTTAATTCGTTTAATCAAATTATGAATAACATCAAATAAATATTTGTGATCATGATGTGATATTAGCATGGTTTGATAGCATTTGAAGCACTGATCATTTTGATATTTTATTCATAATTTTTTGTTAAATAAATATCGAATTATGATTTTTCCCAATTGAGGTATCATTATGACATTTTAGGAATTAAAAAATGAACAACAAGAATACAATTTCAAAAGATTATTTCAGTGATTCTAAACTGTAGAGTTTGTTTTTCTGAACATTTTGAAATTTGATTGGTCGAATTTGAAGCATTATTCAAATAGTAATCAATTATTTAACTTTGTCTAAATTCAAAAAAGGGAAAAGAATTTCCAAGACAGGCCGGTCTTGTGCCGGCCAGGCCGGGCTACAGGCCGGGCACCATCCAGAAGGCATCGGCCTTTGGCCGGCCCAGGCTGGCTAGGAGGCCAGGGGGTGGCCGAAGCCACCGGCCTCGTGCCGGCCCACAGCCGGCCCAGACAGCAGCCAGGCCGGGCGAGCGGTTCTCGTGCGGCCGGTCAATGCCGCGACCGGCGTGGCCGACACGGTGACCACGCACGGCCGACGGCGAGCACGCACGGCACAGACGCGGGCGAGCACGCGCGGGGACGGGAGGGGCGGCACTTCACGCGGCGCATCGCAGGGACGCCGGTGGCGGTGCCACGGACCTAAGGGTCACCGGACAAGTCCCGACGAGCACGTCCAGCGGCGGAGAGGCACGGTCGACCATGACGGCGACGCTCTAACGCGAGACAGGACCAAGTGAGACTACCTACGTGCTCTACTCAGCAAGAGGAACCTAATGGTGGCGGCGCCGCTAGCTACTGGTCGCAAGAGCGACCACGGCGACGGCGCGCGGGGGCGGCTCACGGTGGCGAGCGGCGCAGAGACGCACCAGAGCGAAAGGATGACGGAGAAGGGGGTCCTGAGGACCGGGTGCTCACCACGAAGATGAGGAAGGGTTCGGGAAGGACGAAGGAGGCGGGGGCAGCGACGAGCGCGAGCTCGAACAGCGGCGGCCGGAGCGGGAGGGGATCGCACGGCGAAGTCGATGGCAGCACGACGAGGCGGTGAGAATGGCATCTTCCATTTGCTCTGGGGTGGCCTCAGTCGCTGGCGATTTGGAGGGGACGGCGGCGGCCATGGTGAACCTGGAGCTCGATCTAGGGTTTGGGGTTTGGCGAGCTGTGAGGAAGCAGGGAGAGGGGGGAGGGAGCAGGGACGCGTCGGGGGGGCTCCTTATCCTCTAGCGCAGCAGGGGGCAGAGCAGCATGGCGCCAGGAGGAGGGCGTCGGCAGCATGGGCGCGCAGAACAGTGAAGAAGGAGAGAGGGGAGGATGACAGGGGGGACCCACTGTCAGGGTTTCGAACGTTTTGCCTTGTTCCATTTTTCCAAACAAACCAGTAGGGTTTTGGGATTTTATTGAGGCCCTTAAGCTATTTCAAAAATTATGGAAATAATTGAGTAGGCTCCCCTTAACATGTAGAGACTCCACAAAAATTTATGTGGCAAAATGAAAAGTTTTGCACAGCATTTGGTCATAGGGTTTGAATAAAGCCACTTTTAAGAATTTCCAAAATGTAATTATTTGGAGCACTTAGTCATTTCCAAAAATAATGAAAATATTCATGGAGGCTCTCAGAATAATATTGAAGCTCTCCATAATTTTAGTTTGAATTTTTGGAAATTTTAATTGGGTTTCAAAAATAGGATTTGATTTGAGCCAATTTTGAATTCTCAAATTTATTTCCTTGCTTATTAATAATTTGCCATTACCACATAATTATAATTGGGTGATTGGAACTTCCTGGAAAATTTCGAAATTCCATAATAATTTGCTTTCACCAATTTGAGCAATTGCATTTAGTTTGAAAATTGGGGGGGGGGGGGGGTTTGCTTCCCTTTTTATTGTTTCCAATTGTTCCTTTATTAACTTAGTAATTTAAATATGTATGCCATGATGCAATGCAAAGCAAAAAGTGAAAATTTGGCCCATATTTTCGGGTGCCAAACTGGGGTTGTTACATCTCTCTCTTGTGCTTCATGTCTTATGATCTTGTGAGCTGCCTAACATGATCAAGATCGATTATTGTAATGCTATGTGATGTGTTTGCTGGGATCCGATGGATTATGAAGTTATGTTCAGATTGTGCATGATTCTTATATGAGTAATTTATGTTCTTGCATGCTCTCCGATGTGCGTAGTTACTTTGGCCAAGTGATTGTGTGTATCTCCAAGAGAGGGTATTTATGCTAGATAGTGGGTTAATGCTCCCTTTTGTTCCTAGGCACGAGTGACAGAAACGTCTAAGGGAGATGGTGTGTTGTTGCTACTAAGGGTAAAACAGCGGTGTTAATGTCTCTTTTGATGTTAGTATTGCTTACTTCATGCACTTTACTTAATGCAATTGTCTGTTGCTTGCAACTTAATACCGTTGGGTGACAGGCTGGATAGCGATCCCACGGTGGACTTTTTAGACAAAGACGCAGTTGGACTCAACGGTCTTTGTTCCTTGTCGTGATGCCTCCATAAATATTATCATGTCCTTTTTATCATAGCTAAATTGGGTTTGTGTCATGATCTTGTCAATTGCCTAGCTGTAATTCGTTCACCCATCACATGCATATTTTATTTACTTGAGAGACTCCACTAGTGAACCCATGGCCCCCGGTCCATCTTCTTACATTGTTTACAACCTCATTTACTTGCTTTTAATCATCGTTACTCCTCTGGTCACTTTTCATATTTTATCTATTTCATTATACAATTAACCGCTTTCTTTTCTGCGAGACCGGAAAGATTGACAACCATTTCGCCGTTGGGGGCAAAGTATTTTGGTTGAGTGTGTGCAGGTCCATGTATGTTGAAGGTCAAGCACCAGAGATCTTCAACATTCACCTCGTTGTTGATTTCAAAGTCCTACTGGTTCGATAAACCTCGGTTCGTTAAACGAGCGAAAACTGCTACTAGCTACAATTCCGCCTTCGCTTGGGGCACCACCCAACTTATCAATATCTACCATCAGTCATCCTCAAGGACCACCGTGGCTGCCCAATTAGCCGTTCCGTCTGCTGCATCCAAAGCCAGACCCGCAGCCGTCTCGTTGACCTCCAGATCCTCAACCTCGTCCCCCAAGGACCAGAAACGAGATCCCGAGGCTGCCGGTGACCCCGCCGGCGATAGAGCCCCCGGAGCCAACGTCATTCTCCGGCGGGGCATCGCCCCGTCCGGCGCCCTCATCGTCCCTTTGTAATCCTATTTGTTTTCTCACAACTGTCTCTTAAAACTTTTTGGGGGAGAATTTCACTTCCCCGGCCTCTGCACCAACTAGGGATGCACAAAGCCATTAAGTATGAGTACCAGGATTTTTATCTTGATTAATAACCAAGCCTGGTCCTCAGGATAAATTTCATGAGTATCAGGAAGTCCTAATCCTCAAGTATAAATAGGAACCTAAATTCGCATCCGTGAGGACTTGAACTTGGGTGTTGGGTTTGTACATCCACTCTCCCAACCAGTTGAGCTAGGCTCACTTCCTAAAACTTTTTGGGGGAGAATTTCACTTCCCCGGCCTCTGCACCAACTAGGGATGCACACAGCCATTAAGCATGAGTACCAGGATTTTTATCTTGATTAATAACCAAGCCTGGTCCTCAGGATAAATTGCATGAGTATCAGGAAGTCCTAATCCTCAAGTATAAATAGGAGCCTAAATTCGCGTCCATGAGGACTTGAACTTGGGTGTTGGGTTTGTACATCCACTCTCCCAACCAGTTGAGCTGCTTGATATGCCTGAAGATGACAATATGTCTATTATTATTGGGAGACCTTTTCTAAATACTGCAGGGGCTGTTATTGACTGCAACAAAGGGAAAGTTACTTCTAATGTCAACGACAAAGAGCACACGGTTTATTTTCCAAAGAAGGTTGACAAGGCTTATGGTCTAAATTCCATTGCAAATTTTAAAACCATCAATATTGGAGATATTGATTGTCTCATATATGATCATCACAAGGAATATCAATTTATTATGATTGGGACAATAGCTATCAAGTTTGAGGTAACATAATTGTTTGGTGGAATTCAAAAAATTTGTGTCATATAAAATAAGCTTGAAGCAAGACTTGATCAACCTTCCTCTCAAATTTATTTTATATACATGAAACAATGATTTCCTTGTTACTCTTGTTCTGATGATTGTTCTAGCACTTCTGTGATTTTAATTTTTGGTTAGTTTTGCACCTTTTAAAAATTCATTTTCTTAAATTTCAAGTCATTTTATAATCCTGAAAATGTCCAAACATTAAATTTGTCAAAAAAATTGGAAAATTTATGTAAATTTTTATGCATACACTACTAGGGAGAATGCCATTAGTGGCGCACCAGTATAGGGTTTCTGTGGTGCATCCTGGAAATGGTGGGATGCGCCACAGAAACCTCGCCACTAAAATATATTTCTGTGGTGCGCCACAGAAATACAAAGATTATGTGGCGCACCAGCTGTGGTGCGCCACAGAAATATTTCTGTGGCGCATCTGTTGCCTATGCGCCACAGAAGTCCATGCGCCACAGAAAACTTAAAAGATGCGCCTAAAAAAAATTTAAATGTATTTTCGATTTTCTGCTGCCTGCTGTGTAAATACAGGTATATTACAGAAAATACAGGTATATCACATTACAGGAAATACATGTATATTATAGAAAATAGGAAATACAGGTATATATTATAGGAAATACAGTTATATCACATTACTTAGAGCCCAAGATACACGATTTTTACACAAGTCATGATACATAAGTTCATCGTTTCACACATTGATTACAAGTGCCGAATTTAGGGGTACAAAATTTCATCTCATGTCACATAAGTCATAGTACAAATAAAGTGACACAGCAAGTGACCGTCGACAAGTGGGCTGAGGCTGCTTCCGCGTCGGACGCAGGAACCGCCGATGATAAGTGGGCCCTAGTGATCCCTTAATGTCTAAGCAATCACTAGGCCCCACTTATCACGGCGGTTCCTGCGCCCGACGCTGAAGCAGCCTCAGCCCACTCGTCGACGGTTTCTGCCGGAGGAACCGCTGGAGTCTGTTCTTCTTGAGTCGCTGCTGGGGTCTCTTCCTGGGTCACTTTATTTGTACTATGACTTATGTGACGGAGAACACGTCTAGCTCCACTGGTAGGATTGAGACTTCTTCTTGATCGGCTCCGGGAACGGTTTATAGCAGTCTTTCGTCATCCACGTCCTCATGTCATTTTGCCTATCTAGACGTTCTTCGATCTCCCACTTAGACAGTCCTAGAGATGGATTGGGATATATATTTGGTTAATAATATATCGAGTGAGGCAAGGCTTTCTTTTATAATACATCCTACCTCTGGTGTTGTGTAAGGACCCCCCTTCTATCATGACATCTTCCACGATGATTTGCGATAACTGCATCTGGATGCGATGAAAGTCTTCTCTAAGATCAGCGTCGGTGATTTCCCCACTAAGTTTGGTCCATTCTTGGAGACTAGATGGCCACCTCGTTTTCTCTGCATCCCGGACAAACCCTTTAATGTGATAGAGGACGTAGAAGGCATCCTTCACGCTGCCAGTTGCATGCTTGATGCAATGGAACCCGGTCCCATGGCAGAAAATGTGTTTCTTCTCCTTCGTGAAACGTTCCCCATTCTTTTCTTCATGGAAGTGGCCTCCCTTTTGGGCATATCCCTCGAGAGCCTCATCGATAACACCCTTTATTCTGGTGTAGTCTTTAAGACTCCCCGAGTCGATATAAGTGGCAATGGACCACCTCGGGCTAAGGATGATGAGTACGCAGTACTCGTCACTGCTCAACACAATTGAAAGGGAATGTTGGAAAGGATCAACAACGGAAGAAATCTATAAGAAAGCATAAGATACGACGGCATCGACCGGATGTGTACTTACTCGGAAAATAAAGGCAGAAGAAGGCTGTTCTTATCTTGGTTGTTCAGCATGATTCTCTGGAGGAACTGAAAGTGCATGGTTGATACCATGCATGGTTTTGGTAATTAATAACAATCTCTATGGACTAATATTTGCATTGAGCTATATTTGTAGGTGTCCATTAGCTTGCTTGTCTCCATTTGTTGGAGTCAAGGTCTTGCTTGTTCTCCATGTGTTGGAGTCAAGGTTAAGGGAAGAAGATCATTTGTTGATCAAGCCCAAGGTGTTCGTCATCAAGATAAAGGCCAAGTGAAGGTATGCCGAAGAGATGCTTCTCCCATCTTGGTGTATGGGGGAGCCACATGTGAATCTTCACCAAGCGAAGCGCAATCAAGAAGATGGTTCGTCCTGAGGAGATGAAGATCATCTCCATCGACCTCAAGTGGATTAATGCGGAAGGCAAATGTATGATCTTGATAGGGTTTCTTTTTTACCGGTCTCATGTTGTTTAGTGAGAGACCGGATAATAGGATAGATAACCGTACTATCAAGAGGGGCTCTCGACCGAGTAACTTGATCATATCGTTCATGGAGAGCTCAACCCTTTGCATCCTTGCATCCTTCAAATCATCTTCATTGGTTCTTATTTGACTCTTATCATGGTGTGGTCTTGGTGCTTGTCGTGCGTGTTATGACAAGGCTAAGATCACCAAAAACTGTTTGCATATGTGTCTTATTTTTGCATCTTCGGCATTGGAGATTTTGCCGGTTCATCCTTTTGGAAGGTTTCACCTTTCCAACCCTTTGCAAAATCTCCTTTGCTAGTTTTCCATCTTCAAAGGTTGCTTTTGTCGTCCTCTTTCCAACAAAATTGGTTTTACTTCATTCGGACTTCAATTGCAAAAGAAACGTTTTTTCGGCTTGCGAAAAAGAGCTTTTTAACTTTCCCCATTTGGTTTTATAATATCTTGTTGGACCATTATGTTTCTCTGCATATTCTTGTTGTGCTCATTGTGACTATTCCAACGAGTCCAAGATTATCGAAAACGGAGTTCATATGCAAAAGTTATGGGACTTTGGATTTGCTATTTGGATCTGGCCCGGAGTGTGTCCGGAATCTCCGGCCTGGCCGGAGTCTCCGGCCCTCTGGACCGGAATCTCCGGTCTCCTATTTTTTCGCTGCCGAATGGACTTGCTGTGGTGCGCTACTGGACTGGGGTCCGGAGGTACCCCGGAGATGGATCGGAGTCTCCGGCCCAAGGGACCCGGAATCTCCGGCCCCAGGTTTTTCTCAGCTCTTTTGCATCTTTGTGGTGCGGTACTAGATAGGGGTCCGGAACCTCCTCGGAGAGTGTCCGGAGTCTTCGGCCTGGACGGAGTCTCCGGCCCTCTGGACCGGAATCTCCGGCCTGCCCCGATGACCCGAAGTGCCCGGAGCCTGGCCGGAATGTCCGGCCCAGGCCGGAGTCTCCGGCCCACTTAGACCGGAGTCTCCGGCCTGGACAGGTTCCAACGGCTAGTTTTTGGGGGAGGCTATAAAAAGCGTCCTCCCTCCCCAAAACCTGGCTGCTGGTCTTGCTCACTTGCTTTCCTCTCTCTCCATTGTTGCTAACCTTGTGAGCTTGATTCCTGTCAATCCCTCCAATGATTCTTGCCCAAACTTAGGGATTCAAGAGAGGAGATCTAGATCTACCATTCCACCAATCAAAATCCCCTCTAAGTGAGGGAAACTTGTGGATCTAGATTTGGGTTGCTTTGTGTTCATCCCCTTTGTTCTTCCTCTCTTATTCCCTCCATAGCATTAGTTGCTTTGGTTGGAATTTGAGAGTGAAGGATTTGACCACTTAGTGTGTTCTTGCCTTTTGCATTTGTTGCATTGGGTTGTTCTCCCTACGGTGATACGTGAAGATCGACGTTGAGAAGCTTGTTACTCTTGGGTGCATTGTGTTCCCAAGAGCTTTGTGCCTCTTGGGTGCATTGTGTACCCTAGACGGTTGGAGGTGCCGCGAAGACTTCGGTTGTAAAGCTTCGGCACATTTTGGGAGCCCCCAATTGAGTTGTCGGTGTTTGCCCCAAGCAAGTTGTAAAAGGGCTCCGGAATCCGCCTCGAAGGATTCCGATAGTGGAAGGTGAACCAATCCCTTGGGTGAGGTTCATCGGAGAATAGGGTGAGGCCTTTGTGGCATCTTGAGTAGGCCTCTTGTGGCGAGCTGACACCCCTCCAACGAGATGTACTCCCTTAACAAGGAGGAACTCGGGAATACATCCTCGTCTCTGCGTGCCTCGGTTATTTCTATACCCGAGCTTTACTTATGCAATTTACATTGTGATAGCCTTCGTGCTTGAAGTTCATATCTTGTTATCACCTTGTTGCTTGAATTGCTTAGCATAAGTTGTTGGTGCACATAGGTAACCCTAGTAATTTAGGTTGTTGGCTTGTTAATTTAAACACATAGTTTTATTCCGCAATTATCAAGCCCCTAAATAGAAAAAGTGTTAATCGCCTATTCACCCCCCCTCTAGGCGACATCTCGGGCATAGCTTGTTCTTTCAGAAACTCCGTGGCCATGGCCCGTGTCGTTGATCCTTCCACCAGCTGGCTGTCACGCATGTAGTAGGGATCCTCTACCTTGACGTATGGGGTATTATCTCTCCTGATCCTCATCGCCTGGTTGAGCGCATATAGGCAGACCAAGTTATAGTCCAACCATCTATAGTGAAACAGCTTGAAGACGTCCTCGTACGATATGAAGAACAGATCCGCGGGGGCTTCATGGACAAAGTCGGCCAAGTACTTTGGCACCTTGACAGTAAACACCGGGTAATTTGGATCCTCTTCTTTAAGAAGGTTGCCCTCTAGCGTCAAGATAGCATTTTGCAAAGAGAGCATGCATCCGTCTGCGAGGCGGAGCAGCTCCCGAGACAGGATCGGTTGACCAGCTTTATGAACTCGGGTCACGCCATCCGCACGGGGTGATACCATGTCTTCATACCCCCGGATAGTCATCTTAGGAGTTGTCTTACTTCTCTTCCTGTGCTTCTTCTTCTTTACCTCTGGGGATGCTGGGGGTGCATCTTCTGTAGCCACATTGATTGAGTACTTGTTGGAGCTGAAGCTGATCATTGGGGGAGGCCCTTTTTTCCCTCCCTCAATCCAAACCCTGACACCCTCACAGACGGTACGAAAGAGCGACATCAACGTCTTTGTCACTGCCTGTGCGATGACCGTCTGAATCATACTATTTTCCTCTATCGGTTCCTCGCCTCCTGTTCGAGAACCCCCAGCTTCGTTATTGTCAGCCATGTTCGCACCTATAAGAAAAAAACGTCGAAGTTAGTACACCAAATATAAGAAAAAATTCACGTAATTAAGTACTAAGATACCCCGGCCCATGCATTAGTCGGAATATCCCATATGTCCTATTTTCGCAAAGTCATGCTAAATTTCACGAAATTTTTTGCCATGGCCTTTGCTAAAAAAGGGACATATGGAGTACCCGAATTTGCCGGAACGGAAGTTAATCGACGTTTTGGCAATCTCAAGGGCCTCTCGGCATTTCACAAAAATATCTGGCCGGCATCTCCACGACACGATGGTCGGAGCACAAAGAACCACGACAATCTCCACGACACGATGGTCGGAGCACAAACAACCACGATAATCTCCACGACACGATGGTCGGAGCACAAACAACCACAAACATCTCACCTGAAAGAACGCGGATGAGCTTCTTCCAAATTTCCTGCATACGGCAAAATATTGATTTGTCAAATTCCAGAATGAAGCAATAAAAGAATAATTTGCCATTAATCCATACTTGTCAAGAACCATATGATTGATGGAATGAACCATACACATGGGTCCTGCCTGAACAGCTTCAGGTTTAGGAAATAAAATAAAACTGCCATGACTTGGTGTTCCAAGCTGATGGTACAAACAAACCATGGAGATGCCATGCATTCTACTGAAATGGAATCAGGCAGGAAGCACTAGCACCAAAGCAATCATGCTGGTTATAATCTTCTAGGTTCAAACAATATGCAAATCTGGTAAAAAAATCTTCCAGATTTGATTACATTATACTAACCAATTCTGAATTAAATTTAAAAATTCTTAGATACAAAAAGATGGTAAATCAAATGTAATATGTTTAATGGCTCTAAAGATTTTCTAATTTTCTAATATGCACTGTGAAACCCCAAGTTTATTTTTTATACATGTTAGACACGCTTAGATGATCCCATCGCTTCTACGAGAGCCACTGCCCTAGTTCTCATAAGAACAAAGCTACATGGAGGCAAAAGGGCAGGAGCACACATGCCCCAATATTTAGAGCTCCAGTCAACGAACCTCCAGTGTACATCATCTTGTAGGTTAAAAATTTCACTTGGTAAGCACATGAAAATTTTCTAGAGAGAGAGCTAGCACCAACAGGATGGCGACGGCAGCGATACATTGATGCTCATCTTGGATCGTTCCATGGAGAGGAGGGAGGAGGAGGAAGATGGCAGGGAGGGAGGAGGGAGACCTACGAGGCCGGGGCGCAGGGCTTGGGATTTTAACAAACACCTAGGGTGCACCTCTAGGTAGGGGAAGGAGGAGAGGGAGAGGGGCAGCACCTCGGGGAGGCAGGGTGGATCGGGGATGCAGGGTGGTTACCTCGTCCTGAACCAGCAGAGCGGGGAGGCAGGGTCGGAGGCAGAGGTGGACACGGCGGGCGCGGTGGATGCGGGCCTCCTCCTCCTGGTGCTCATCCACGGGCGGCTCCTCCGGTGGACGTGGCGGTGCTCCTCCGGTGGCGGTGGCAGAGAGTGAGGGCGAGGGGACAGGGGCGGCTCCTCTGGTGGCGGCGGTGGCGTCGGGCTGCCGGCGGCGAGGGGTGGTCGTCGAGCGCGGGAGGGTTAGAACTTAGCAAAATTTGGGGAAGAAAGGGGCAGCGCGGGGGCGGGCCCCCATGTAAGTGGAGGCCCGAGAATTCTGTGGCGCATCTACTATGTGGTGCGCCACATAAATTTAAGATTCTGTGGCGCATCTGCTAGATGGTGCGCCACAAAAATTTAAGATTCTATGGCGCATCTTCTGGGTGGTGCGCCACAGAATTTCCTGGCCTACAGTTCAAAAGGCTGTGCTGCTATTACTTGTCACAAACAGCAAAACGACCCACTGGTTTCCAACAAAACTGGATTAACATGGACATCTAGGTTCGAATCCTGGCTTCCTCACTTTTTATTTTTTTAATTTTTTTCTTTAAAATATTTTTGGTTAAATTTGGTTACAAAATACACACAATGTCTCATACATATTCAATTCATTTAATACATATATATTCTCTTGCATTGTCTCACACACAATGTCTCTCATACATATTCATTGAATACATATATATGCTTGCATTGTCTCACACACACACACACAAATTAAATACACCAAAAAAAGTCTTCTTCGTCTCGGTTCCGAGCTAGCTTCTGTTCTTTCCCTTCTTCGCGTTTGAATACTTTAGGCCGGGCATCTTGAGATTTCTTCGCGTGAATGGACAACCTTTAGTAGGTAGGGAGGTCTTCCTTCTTTCTTTACTAGTAGTAGGCCTGCCGAAGTACTTGTCGAATTCCTCCTCAATCTTCGGATCGCCGTTCTTGTCCAAGTCTTCCTCGTTGGCGTCTCCTTCCATTCCTATGATGCTCCTCTTGCCCCTCCTCACGACAACATGGCTAGGCTTTGACGGGTCGGTAATGAAGAAGCATTGCTCGACTGGGCTAGCGAGCACCCATGGCTCATTTTTCGCGGAGGCATTCTTCGATTTGGCATCGGGTATTACCTTGGTGGTGAAATACCGGTCTTCTTTGACGACGTCCTTGGCCCATCTCACACGGAACATTGGCACCAACTGTCCATAGTAGTTGAACTCCCATATCTCCTCGATCCTTCCAAAGAATCTTTCCTTGATAGTAGCCTCGTCATCGCCATAGAATAGCATAGTTACTCCTGAGTTTTGATATTCGCTATTCCTGTCCTTTTCCTCGGTGCAGAATCTGTAACCGCTGATGTCGTACGTCTGATAGGTCTTTACGTTGTTCCCGGGGCCCTGTGATAAGGAGAATATGAGTTTTTCATCTTCCGTACCTGGCGGTATGCTCTCTGCTTGAACCAGTTGCCTTTTCTTCAACCAACGCGTGAAGCTGGAGTTGTGCTCTCTGGTTACGTCTCCCTTCTTTCTCGGCCGGCCCAGGTCGATGTAATTCTGCTCGATTAAGCTTTTGTGCTCTTCCACCCAAGGTTCGATCAATTGTAAGTGTTGTAGCATGACCCGGTGAGCCCTGTCGAAGTCGTCTTATCGACCATGAATGCCGACATGGAGTGAGCGGTAGCCCTCGCGGTGACCAAATCCCTTGAGCCTGCCGAGGTGCGTCCTGGTTGGCAGACCAACATCCTGGTTCTCGGTGCTTAGATAATTCTGGCAGAAGGAGATGCACTCGTAGGTTAGGAAGCCCTTGGCCATGCTTGCGTCTGGACGGGACCTGTTGCGAACGTATCGTTTCATGACACCGTTCTGCCTTTCGAACGGCATCATGTAGTGCAGGAACGTCGGCCCGAGCTGCCTGATGTCATCAATGACATGGAGAAGGAGATGCACGCAGATATCGAAGAATGCGGGCGGGAAGTAAATCTCGAGCTCGCATAGTATCACCACGATTTCTTCCTGTAGCCTATGGAGCTGCCTCACGCCGATCGACTTCCTGTTGATGACGTCAAAAAAGTTGCAAAGGCCAAGCAGCGTATCACGGACATGATCGTCCATTAGCCCTTGGATCGCAACGGGGAGTATCTGCGTCATCAGCACGTGACAGTCGTGAGACTTCATCCCGCTGAACCTCTTCTTCGTTGCGTCCAGATATCTGCTTATCTTCCCCGCGTAACCGTGAGGAAATTTGACTCCTAGGAGGCACCTAAAAAACTTCTCGAGCTCCTCCGGACTCATAGTGAAGCAGGCAGCGGGAAGCACCACCGCGTTCTTCTTTACCCTTTTGCAGCGACCTTGAGTCCCTTCCGTCTGATCATCATCATCATCATCATCGTCATCACTATCGGGTGCCTGAAGATCTTTCCTTATGCCAAGCCATTTCAGATCGTATCTTGCTTTCGTCCCATCCTTGGTCCTATCGGACATGTTGCAAAGAGTGCCAAGCAGACTCTCGGTAACGTTCTTGGTATTGTGCATTACATCGAGGCTATGGGGCGTGTGGAGTACCTTCCAGTACTCCAAGTCATGGAAAACAGACCTCGCTTTCCATACACCCAGTAGGGGGTCTACCCTCGTTCGCTTCTTTCCCGGCGCAGGGCACTCCTCCCAATTTTTCAAAAGCTCGTCGATTTCTTCGCCGCTCCTCGGGCACGGGGCTCTTTCGAGCTCGTCTTTACCATTGAAAAAATCACCGCGTTTCCTCCACGGGTGATCCATGCGAAGCCACCTTCGAGCCCCTGGGAACACGGTTTTCGAAGACCCGGGATCCCTTGGTAGCTAGAGATGCGGGGTCTCATCCATGCACCTGACACATGCGCAGAATCCATGTCCTACCTGGGCCGATACATATGAGCAACCAGGATAGTCCTGCATCGTCGTGAGCAACGCGGCTCTCATATAGAAATAATCTCCAGTGTAGGCGTCCCACGTACGACTGGCGTCTCCCACAACCTGGCTAACTCCTCTTTCAACAGCGCGAGATACATATGTATGTCGGTACCTGGTTGTTTCGGCCCCTGAATGAGAATACTCATGTGTATGTACTTTTGCTTCGTGCACAGCCACGGGGGAAGGTTGTAAGGCCATACAAACATGGGCCAGGTGCTATGCGTGCTACTCTGGTTGCCGAATGGATTGAGTCCATCGGTGCTCATACCCAGCCTGACGTTCCTTGCGTCGCGCCCGAAATCTTTGAAGGCCATGTCCAATGCTTCCCACTGGCAAGCGTCTGAAGGGTGTGTCCGGATCACACCCTTCTCCGGATCTTCTTCGGGCTTCTCCTTTTCGCGTGCCATTGCATGAGCTTTGCTTCCTTAGGGTCCACGAAATACCGCTGCAGACGGGGAATGAGAGGAAAGTACCATACCACTTTTCGAGGAACATTCTTGTTCCCACTCTTGTACCGTCCCTGGCCGCACATCGGACATGTGGTTCTGTCCTTGTACATGCCCCGATAAATTGCGCAATCATTGATGCAGGCATGGTATCTCTCGTACGGTAGGTCAAGAGGGCACACGACTTTCTTGGCCTCCTCGATACTGCTTGGCAATGTGTTCCCCTCGGGAAGACGATCGTACCAGAATTTCAAGTGCTTATTGAAGCTGACGTCGGTCCATCTGTTTTCCTCCTTCATCTATAGAGCATCAAGCGTTACATGCAAGCGCGTATACTGGGGCCGGCAATCACGATACAACGGAGTCATCATGTCTTTCTTCATTTGCTCCAGCTTGGCTTTCTCTCTGGCTGCACCTCTGGCGTCGCTCGTCTCCTTAAGTAGGAGTTCTTGAACATGAGGGTCCTGCAATGCCGAAGTTAGCGAGGTCTGCGTGTCCGTGTCTTCTCCACCACCATCTACTCCTTCATCATGACCATGTCTACCGGCATCTCCTTCGTCATGATGATCTTGTCCGCCGGCATCTCCTTTGTCATCATGATCTTGTCCGCCGGCATCTCCTTCGTCATGATAACCATGTCCGGGAGACTCTTCGTCTTCTCGCCCGCCCTCGTTTTCATGCGCACCATTTGCTGTCGGCGCCTTGTTGAAGCCTATCCAAAAACCGCGCCTGAGCCGGTGTTCCTCCAATTGTCCGGAATTAGGGTCGATCCAGCTCACGAGTTTGCATGTTCGACACGGACATCTTATCTGGCGCCTGTTGCACCGAATCATGTCCGTCTTCGCTTCTTCCTTGTATCTACCTATTTGACTGGAGCTCATCTTGATGACCATGGTTGCTATATATAGATAAAGCAGAAATAAGAAACGAGAGTATGTTAAGTAGAACCGCAACATGCACACGCGCGCACACACACACACATGCATGGTCTCCGGAAAAATTTGGCATGCCTCTCCTAAATCTAGGACATATGGGTAGTACATCCATGCACCACGCCGGCGCAAGCAACAACAAAAAATTTCTTCGCACATGCAAAAATTCATGCACACCACACAAGTTTCATGTACAAGCATCGTCTCGCCATCATGCAAACCGCCCGTCGACAAGCGCTTCACCTACAACCATACACATCTCGGCCACACAAAACATGCATATGCATGTCCATCCAACTATACTCACCTAGTAGATTTGTCACCGAGACGTGACCGCGATTGATGAGAGAGAGTGTGCGGTGTTGGAGAGAAAAAGAGATGTATTTGGGAGAGGAGGAGAGTATATATGGATCCTCCCCCGGCCCCCTCACCAATTACCTATCAAATAAAGTAGGTTTAACAACAAAGAATGGAGAAAAGTATGAGCAAAATGGGGTGGGAGGGAGGAGGAACACGAGCTGCTCTAGGTGGGAGGAGAGGGGAAGAAGAAGACAATGGGGGTGGTGAGTGTGGGGGGCTGCCCTTTTTGTAATTCTGGAAAGACATTTTGTGGCGCATGGAACCACAGGCGCCACAGAAATGCATATTTCTGTGGCGCATCCTTCCCCATGCGCCACAGAAATATGCATTTCTGTGGCGCATGTGGTTCCATGCGCAACAGAAATACCTCCCCCAATCATTGGTGCCGGGGCCCACACATAATTCTGTGGCGCATGTGCCCAGATGCGCCACAGAAATGCAACTTTTTGTGGCGCATCCAATTCCATGCGCCACAGAAAAGGTGTGGTAGGATGCCATCCAGCCGTTGGTGGTGGGGCCCACATGTTTTCTGTGGCGCATGGGCACCAGTGCGCCACAAAAAGTACCAATTTAGTGGCGCACGGGGCAGGCATGCGCCACATAAATCCTCAGCTTTCTGTGGCGCATCCCCAAAGGTGCGCCACAGAATATTATCAGTGGCGCACGGCAGCTTTGGTGCGCCACAAAAACACCTTCCACCTATAGCTAGTTTCCTAGTAATGATAAAATGGGGCCCTGCAGTACCAGAGGCTGCCCAGGGGGACCCGCCATGTGGGCAGATGACCCCTGGGCGCGGCCCAGCCTGGGTGGCGCCTGGGGCCCACCTGGCCCCCCACATGGTGAGTCTCCTCCCCATTCTTTCTCTCTCCCGACATTTCACTCCACCACTGCCAAAACTCATGTTTTTGTTGTTCTTGCTCGAGATTTTCGATATACTTGCTTATCCCATCTTTTCTGCTGAGATTTTGATCATTTGCCCTCCGGTATGTGACTCCTCCGATTATCCAATCAAAATTTCGAATGGTTTTGTATATCTTGAGTATTTTGCTGCTGTAGGTGACTTGTTTAGTGAGCTTGCATGCTTCTGTATGAACTTGTTAATTAGTTTTTATGCATGGTTTACCTCTCTTATAGTTCCTATAGTGTTATCCATGAATTTTATGCTCCAAAATCAAGTTTTATGAGGCTTGTTAAAAATTTCAGAATAGAAGGATGGATAAGCATGCTTATGGGGAGGTGTTTGAGAGGAGATATTCAACCTCCTCTAGGGTGACAAGATCTTTGGGCCTGATCCTCAATTTCGGCAATCCTATTATGAAGATTTGATGACACCCAATTTCCTTGAACAAGAAAATGAAGTTCACCCAACAATTTACCCTTGCAATGATTTTCTTAGAGCTGCAGGTATCTATCATGATTTCTATAAGCTAATATCTAATGCAGGGTTGGGAGATTTTGTGGCCAATGAGCAGACACAATTTGAGAACCTCACAAGAATATTTGTTCAAAGTTTTAGATTTAACAACTCTTTTTTCAATCCATCTGTTGAATTTAAGCTTTACAATAAGCCTTGCAAGTTGTCTCTTAAAAAGTTTAGTACTATATTATTTGTCCCCCATAAAGGGACAGCCATGAAATTTCAGGAACAACCACCTTATTTGTGGCAACTTTACAAGGAATTGTGTAATGATGATAACCGTTCGGTGCAGCGAGGTAAAATTAGAAGCATTCAATTTCCAGCTATTCGATACTTTACTTATTATCTTGCTAGAGATAATACTAGCAATATCACTAATCTTCATCTTGCTATCCTCGCTGCTGCTATCAACAAGGATAAAACTTTTAGTATTGGTGCTTTGATTGCTCGCCGTCTTTCTACTAACAATATTAGGGGACCCATTTAGGGAGGGATCATTGCTTCACGCATCCTTGCTGAAATGGGAGGACATCCTGATCCCTCACATCCTCCACTTCCCGTTGAGAGACTTGATATTGATTTTATGAAATTGCATCATTTTATTTCTTATAAGTCTCATCCTAACGAAATGCTTTATAAGGTGTTGTTTGCCAATGACATTGTACGGGAAGTTCCGTTGTGATACGTCCAAAACGTATCTACTTTCCCAAACACTTTTTGCTGCTGTTTCTCCTCTAATTTGCATGATTTGAATGGAACTAACGCGGACTAACGATGTTTTCAGCAGAATTGCCTTGATGTCTTATTTTTGTGCAGAAATCAAAGTTCTCGGAAAATTCTGGAAAAATTCCAGAAATTCTTATTTGGCAGATGACCGACGGAGCCATAAGGGGAGTTGCGGGAGGAGCCCACAACCCCCAAGTGCCACCTGGCCGCGGCCCGCGGCCCAGGCTGGGTCGTGCCGGGGTCCCACCTGGCCACCTGGTGGCTCGGTCGACGATGCCCCTTTCGCCTATTTACTCCCCTCGACCTAAAAACGCTAGAACCCCCGATTGTTTTTCCAAAAAAAGATACAGAGCGCTGCCGCCTCCTCGAAACCGAATTCGGGACCAGAAGTTCCTTTTCCGGCACCCTGCCGGGACGGGGATTGAAGGAGAGATCGTCGCCAGCGCCATCACCATCACCTCTCCATCGACCATCCATGTTTCCCCCATCCATGTGTGAGTAATTCCCCGCTGTAGGCTGAGGGGATGTTAGGGATTGGATGAGATTGTTCATGTAATAAGATGTCAGATTGTTAGGACACGATGCCTAGTATTTGAGAGAGTGTTTTTTTATCATTGTTGCAACTTAGTGTGCTTAATGCTTGACACTTAGGGCCCGAGTGCCATGTTTTCAAATCTGAACATATTATGATAAATGTTGTTTTGGCTCATATCGGAGGGGATGGTTTTGACCCCGAGGCCCCAAAGTGACAGCTTTTGGGACAACCGGAGGGGATGGTTTTGACTTGAGGATTACATGTATTCATTGAATGTTAATGCTTTGCTCCGGTACTTTGTAAAAAGGAGTACCTTAATTACCTTTCGGTTCCTCATAAAGGCCCCGCTGACACGGGATGGTTGGACAAAAGATGTCGTGCAAGTTTCTCATTGCGAGCACGCACGACTACCTACGGAATACATGCCTATGTTTATTGGCACCTCGATACTGTTTATTTTTTTATCTGCATGTTGCTCTTAGTAATTATTTCATGAACTATCTCATCCATGCAGCGCCCGTATTTGCATCCCCATGCGTATGGTGTTTTAATCCTGTTGTCACTACAATTGCTACTATTGTTGTTTTTACATTATTACTGCTGTTACTTTATTACTACTGCTGTTATACTACTGTTGCTACTGATAAATTGCACCAAGTGAGTTACTTTCCAGGTGTAGCTGATCTGACAAATCAGCTGTTAAGGCTTATAAATATTCTTTGGCTCCCCTTGTGTCGAATCAATAAATTTGGGTTTTACTTCCCTCGAAGACTGTTGCGATCCCCTATACTTGTGGGTCATCAAGACTATTTTCTGGCGCCGTTGCCGGGGAGCATAGCTTTTTTTATAAGTTCACTTGGGAGTTATTCTGTCCGCTGTAATTTATTCTTCATTATGAAGGATAAGCGTGATCCTAAGTTTCTAATACTACCTTCCACCACGAGGAAAGGTACTGCTCTCAACTCTAAAGATGCTCTTGATTCACCTACTGTTTTGAATAAGCTTGTTACACCACCACCACCACATACTTCATATGTTGCTTCTGCTGGTTCTGATACTGTGTCTGATGAATTTGATGATGCTTCTACTGTATTAGATGAGTCTGGCTCTGTAGGCCCTTTTTTGGATTCTATGGTTGCTAAATCTAAAGAAATTGAATCTGGTGAAATTCCTAATGAAAATGTCATTACACCTGCTGTCTCTCCTAAGAGAGGGAATTATGGTAGTAGTTATCCTGATAATGCTTATGTTGAAATTGATGATGAATTTATTAGAGCAAGCATGGATATTGACACTTCCGATCATGATATACGGAAGAAACTTCTTGAAAAACATGCTATGAATTATAAAACTGCTCATGATCCTGAGTTTGCCACATCTCCTATTAGTATTAAGGAAAAAGGATTATGATTTTTCCATTGATCTGTCACTCATATCTATTATTGAAAATGAACCTTTTCATGGAAAAGAAAATGATAATGCTATTGAACACATGAGCAAATTTGCCCGGATGATCATGCTTTGGCTCGTCTTGATAAATAGTTGTATTGCTAATGCATACTTGGTAGTTCATATTTTCTTATGATCAGTTTCAACCATCTAGGGGTGGATAATTTGCCATGTAGAGATTAACATGTATTGCTTCATTCATAATTCAGTATGGTGTTGTGGTATCCTCCTCCGAATAATTCATATTGTATTGACTTGGCACATGCTTACACATGTTTGACTATAAAGAAAGTCTTATGCCTCGATGAAGCTTTTGCCTTAGAGTATTGATATCACTTTTATGCCTTGTTTAATATTGTTTTGTTGCAAAGCATGATTATGACTAGTATCTAAAGAACACATCCTTGGGGAGCCGGCTTCTCTGAGTTTAGACACTCTCGACCGTCCTATAGAAACTTGATGAAATCCTGACCGTTGATTTCTTACCACGCGTGTCCGCACGGTCGCAAAACCAGTGCCCGGGGTGAAACCCTAGCCAAGCCCCATTCGTCTCTCCTCCCCCAATCTCTTCCCTCCCAGCCGCCTCTCTCCTCCATCCACCGTCGCCTCCTCTTCCCTCTCGCTCCCGCCCCCGCCCTACGCCCCCCTCCGCTCCGCCCCGGAGGAGCTCGTGGAGAAGTAGCAGGGAGGAGCTCGTGGAGAAGGAGCAGGGAGTCGCTCAGCCCGGAGGAGCGACGCGTGGGGGTCAGGGGCGGAGGCGGGGACACGCTCCGGCGGCACCGTCCTCGGCTGGGACGAGGTCGTCCTCCTCTGGCTCCTCACTGCACCATTCAGAAACCTTAGCCGCCAGCCAGCCAATCCCCTCGCCCGTTCTCCTCCCCAATCCGCCTCCCCGTCTCTCCCCGATCCCCTCACCCGCCTTCTTCTCCACATTTGGATCAGGGGATGTCTGGGTGGGGAAGATAAGAAATGGCCTGGGGGTTGGCCTCCATTGCACGCCCTCCTCCGTCCCATCGCCGAGCTCATACCACCTCTGTAGTCCCATCTTCTCCCTGCGCGTCACGGCAGCATCGTCGTCTTCCTCGCCCCTTGAAGCACATGGCTGGAAAGACCGATGAGAAGGGTTTGGAGGAACAGACGAGAAGGCCATCATCCTCCCCCGTGCTGCCGGCCAAGCAGATGGTGCGTCCCCTTCCTCTGTGGCGCTCAGTTTGTAGCCGGATGCGAGCAACCGTCGTCGTCCTCAAGCCGGGAAGAACTCCACCGCGAGCTCTAGGTATCCAAGCCCCCAACTGGTGTAAGTTGAATGTTCTGATTTCGTGCTGAGATCTGATGGTCCCATGTTCTCATTTTCTTCATTTTTTAGTGTGATTCCGCCTTTTAGTTAGATGTAATTTTTCTCCCACTGATTTCTTGATGGACTGGAGATGGAAGACGTGTAGGACTAATGAGGAAGGAGAGTGGTGGAAGGAGACGACACATCTGCATCTGGCTAGCCCCTATCCCCATGCAGTATATATCATTGCTCTCTCCCTCTGTTTCTTGATCGATCCATACATCGTAATGGAATATTTCAGGTTTTTATTTATGTTTGTGCAGATTTATATGATGGGATTCTGGTAATGTAACATGAATTATGTTCCTGCTGGTGGCGGAAATGCACCAACAAAATGCAGTACATATGGTTTCAGTATTTTGTACTCAGTTTAGCATATTATTCATTGTTGTTCTCTTATGTGATTTGATCTTCTACACAACCTTTGATGCACAACCAACTAAAGTGTCACTAAATCCATTTGATCGTTTGTTCTCTAATTCAACAGCTTCTCACCTGGCACTACATTTGTAATTTGCATTATATACAGATAACATGCTAATAAAAGGTAAAAATCAGCTATATTGGCCCTCCATTGTGGTACGGTGAATTGGAAACTGGTTACTGTATGTTTTTACTTGCACACCATATGCTTGACATTATCAAAAAAAAAATGCTAGCTGGCTTAGGCAGCGCAATCAGTTATTGCTGCCTATTTTCTTTTGAAGGTGTTATTTCCTTGCCACCGTTGGTTTGTGATAAATTGGAGACTGCTTCATGTATGTTTTCAATTGCACACCATCTGCTTCATGACATTATCAAATGATTTTTGTTTTAGGTTTATGTGATTGAAATGTTGACTCTTAGGCATGGCGTGTGGTCTTGATCAATACATGGATTTCTGTAACTCATGCTCTCATGCTGCCTGGTTCATTGTCCCTTTCTAAAAATAAATGAGAGGTATGACTTTTCTTCATACCATTCACTTTGACATATTCCTTTATTTGGATAACTAGATCTTTTTAGGAGGTTGGTCTGCTCATGCAAAAATTAAGTGCTTGCTTCACGCCTCTTTAATTCTTCCTTTTCAGGTCACTTACGTTGTATATATTTTATTTGATTAATTTTCGATTGGAAAATATTCTAGAATGATTTGAAGGTTTATTTACTATTCTGGTCATTTGTGCTTCATCTAGAATGTTTTGTTGCCAAGTTGGTTGAGTAGTAGCTAAGATGATTCATTGCCAAGTTGATTTACAATTTTATTCATATGTTTCTCTTTACCATCTGGTCAGCGAGTATTACAGTCAGTCGAGCATCAGATTGTAGTATTTTTTAACAACTTCTGGCTTCTAAAATACACAAATATTTAGTTGAGAAACAGATCAGTTCGGAAAAAAATATAACTACTAGGTATACCACGACATCTGAATAGGTGGTTGTAACTTAGGCTGGTTGATACTTATCTGTTGCAACTATAAGAATATAAATTATGCTTATGAAATTATCTCCACGAGTTCTTTTTATGAGTTTGACCTTTGTACTTCTTCCCGCAATTGAGATGCCTGTTAAGGAAGAATATCTCGCTCGTGCTTTTTTTGTGAGGAAATCGCTCTACTTTTTCCAGCGATGAGTGATTGAGTAATCATGTTTTATATGTTTCTCTTTAGGAGATGCTTGCAGCCTTGACCTTGGTTGGGTGGTGAGGTTGTGGTGGTAGCAAAGCAACTGTATCTACTACCCTGCGTTGGTGCTACTGCCACAGTGAGAACGGGCGCCACAACCAACCTAGCTATCATGCCACAAGATTTGAGGTGTTCCAAAGGTAAGATTTTTTTGTGCTATTAAGAACTGATGCTTACATGGTTGCCTTATGTAAAATTATGTCATACGTGACCTTTTTCTTCGCCGCAGGATTTAGTGGATTTAGTACGGGAATCTTCAGAATTATGTAGGATTGAGAATGCATATTTAAGCCTCAAACTTCTATTTTGCCAAAAATTTGTAATGTATCTACCTCTTTCACCTTTTCGCCTTCTAGATGATACTGGTTCTGAACTTGTGACCGCATTTATGTAGGTTTAATGTCTTCAGTTCATACTTGTGATTACATTTTTTTCCAGGCAGCAAATGTGTGCTGATTTCTAGACCAGATGATGTCTACTATGTTGGCAAATGCTAGGCTGGTGCATTTAAATATTTATTATTCATACTGATGTCTAGACAAGCTCGGTTTCTATCCTAATTCGTGCCTCTCATATCTTAATTTAAATGTATGCAAAATGTTATAGCATAGTAATTGATTCCTTTTATTTTCGCCGGGCAGAAAACTTATACCAATATCTAGACCTGATAAAGTATTTTGTCAACCATATCTGCGATTGTTAGATGATGCATTTGAATATTGATTTTGATAGGTGGTTCCTGCTGCAGCTTACATGTCATCAGATTTGAAATGCTCAGTGTCTTGAATGCCAACATATATTTCCTGGATTTGATCTCTCTAAATGCCTAACATTGTTCATTTATGGATGGTAGCCCATATATCATTTGGTTATGTTCAGTTTGTTAGTTTAATTCTGGCACTCATTGATCTGTGTCGTTCTGTAAGTCTAACAATATTTTATGGTCTCTGTCCCTCTAAAAGAATATGCTTATGTTGAGTCAGTCTCTTGATAATGTCCAGCTCTGTATAGAGTATCATAACTACCCTCTGTTTTTTTTCTCTAGGTAAAGGAAAAATATACTGCATTTTGCTCAGGCTTGAAATGACACATTTCTTTTCCCTGGACATCATCTCTTTAGCTTATTAGCTTTCCAATCAGTGAAGCTTCTATTTTTTCCCCCTATTCGTTCTTTTGAACTAGGAATTTAGATTGGTTATTTATACTTAAGCAAGGTAATTCATGGTGCATGATGTTTGTTTGATTTACCAATTGTTCTGCACATGAATTGATTGGTGCTTACAGCGAAGATTATGTAAGTAAATTGTAATCCGCTAATAATTAAACATCTTGGTAAAACATCATGATATCTCTAGCCTTCCACGTACGTGTTAAAGATACCATTTTAGCCGAGTTTTTTTCCTCTAGGTTAACGACCGTGTCAAATTATATTGCTTATGTTCCTAATAAATACGATACGTTATCACCCAATTTTTTAACTCCAACAAAAGCTCTGGATACGGAATCTCCATATTGTTTTTGTTTGTATTTTTGTACTATTTGTTCTCGATGAGGAATTCATTTAGCAAATGATATTTCTATGGCTCTGACACAGTGTATTATTTAGGTCTTCATGAGATTTTCAATAGACTGGGGAAGAAGAGGATGCAGCCAGCAGCGCAACAGCCAGGCCTCCTTCGCCCCTTCTCCCCTCACTGTTGAAGAATGCCACACATAAGGTAAGCCTGGCCTCCTCTGCCTCTTCTCCCCTCACCGTTGAAGAATACCACACATCGTGTATTCATTTGGTCTTGCGCACACGACATGTTCCATGAAACAAAATGGCTGAAGAGAATTTTTTTTGCATCTTGCAGGAATTATTGTAAATGATGGAATATAGTTGGAGGTGGCAGTTGCATAGGAGATAACTATTTCATTGACTAAACAAAACCTACAGTTGGAATACATTTGGCCTTCCTCCCATGTATCTGTTGGGTTTTTAATTAAGTTTTATGATTTGAGTATGGGTAGAAGATCATGTGATAGAATATATCACTATATTGGCATGCTGACTCGGTTAGTTATCTCCCTTTCCTGGCACCAGACCACGTCCAAATGGTGGGGATTTATTTGTTATATTTGTAGCCCTGCTCTTTGAATTTTTAATGGATTATGTTTAGATGGAAGAAACAATTGATCTAAGGTCAGAATTATACAAGCATAGACTGTAGTACTGACTTTTCTCAATTGCTAGCCTTTGTTCTTTTTCGTTGTTTTGCGTGTGTTTCATCCATTATGTTATGGTTGACCATTAGCAAAAAACTAAGCATGGGAATAGTCAGAGAGCAAAAGTTAATGAACATGGTGCGCTTTAATAAAGTTGATCCTTCGTTGTCCTTTGTGTTAGCTGATACATACTCTGCCTACAAAATTTACATGTCAAGTTTTTTAAATAAAAGTAAATTTGGACAGAAGCTGATAATCACATGTCAAGCTGCCATGAGAGCAATGCCGGAAGGGGCACACAGGATCGTATTTGCCACAATTTGCTTGGCGACGCAGTGTAGGTAGATTCTGTACGGAGACCAAGGAGGATATGGTTGCTCAAAAAGTTGGTTAAAAATGGGTATGTTACTCTATATTTCAACACGAACAGATCATAAGGTCTACCATCTAAAATAAATTTTATATTTTGTTGTATACCTTTTTTATCTTTTTACCGACCTATTAAACTTTCTAACCTTCGAGATCTTCACAAAAGGCTACATTACTAAAATAAATTTTATATTTTGTTGTATACCTTTTTTATCTTTTTACCGACCTATTAAACTTTCTAACCTTCGAGATCTTCACAAAAGGCTACATTATACATATGTTATATGCATGTTTAGGACCAAAATATAAGTGCTCCTTACTACTTATGCCATTATAGTGCCATGTGTTCTATCAGTTTTTCTTTTTGACAATATGTTCTACTATAGATTTTGCTTTGGTTGTTGTTCTATCTTTGTCTAAGTATGACGCCTTTGTTTCATCTGCTGAACCACTCCCATTTGCAGTTTCTTTCTCTGATTGTATCAATATGCGTAGATACTACTGTATTTGGTCATTGTACTACAATAAAAAATAAGGGTTGGATGCTCTATTTACCTTTTATGCCTATTTCATTTATTTTTGTCAATGGCCTAACCATTGCCATTATGTGTTACAGCTTGGTTGTTACATGGTGTCAAGGGGTGGTGTTGCTCTACCAACATTCGCAGTGTTTGCCTCTGTGTACTGTCCAAAAGAGTCGTTGTTCTTGTGAACGCCTGCAAATTCTCGCCTCTAGTTTTGTCTACCTTTTGTTTGCTAAAAATAGACCTCTTATGCTGTTCATAGGAATATATTGGGTGAAATGTTTGTGCCCTTTACCTGGTCGCCTTGATCCGCCTAACACTGCCTTCCAGGTGCAATGTTTGGCCCTGGTTCATCATGGTCAAGGAGGACACTGGACAGTGGCACGACTCCTCGCTCTCCTATGCCTCCTCTCGGTTGGTCACTTGAAGTTGTAAATGAGGTATGTCATGTGGCTTCTCTATGTTTGTTCATGCAAGTTTTTGCACATTGATGTATAATTATACGATCTTTTGTAACAACTCAATCCAAACAAATACTCCGTATCATAAGTTTGTTAACGATATGTCCGTAAAGTGTATTCTCTTATCTCTTATAGTATAGTAAGTATGGGGCTCTCCTATTTTCTTGATTTGCATCCAATTATTTTTGTACTCTGATTTAGTTTTCTAGATTGAGTTGAAATTACTCATGTATCACCAAACATGAGCTTTGGAGCATGTTGCTGCATTAACATGTTGCTGCTAGCAGAGTTGAACCCGTGCTCGGTGATAAATTTGTTCCACAGTCCAGGTCTTCATTGCCGATTGTCTCATTGTTAATGTTGCTGAGACCAACTACATCTGCCTTTTAGAATCGTTGTTGGTTACACAAAAGTTATCGGGTGTTTAAGATCGTGTTTCCAAACTGATCGAAACTTATGTCCTTGGTACTACTTCCATGTGATCAAAATTTATTTATTGAATGCGGTGTGAATTTCTATATTACTTTCCCTGTGTGCTTCAACATTCATTTGATCTTCCTGTTTTTTAAGATTTTTATTGTGTGATGCTTTGATTATTGATTTCATACGATGTGAAAAATATGCTTTCGAATCTGTTGACCTGTGATCAAATACATATGAATTTAAACTGTATTTTTAATAATCTGTATAAATTGTGATAACCACGGGCAAAAAATTAAAAGAAGCTACAAGTGCCACGCGGCGAGCCGCGCCGTTCGAAACTAGTTGCTCTCCTAGTTGTCGCTTCCTAGTCTATTGCTAGCCTTCATTTGTACTGAGCGGAAATGGTGCTCGTTCATCCAAAATCCTTAAAACCAGTTTTTCCAAAGCGTCCACCATAAATTCCTATACATGATATTTGTAAATCATTCCAAGTAAATTTGTCATGTGCTACCTTTAAACCTTCCAAATACTCCAATTTGTGTCTCTGTTTTTAGCTCATGAGGAAGTAGTGAGAAAGTTTGTTATATCCCTTTTCAAGCAAGGTTATTTTCCCCCTTTCACCTGGTGAGCATGGATTACGTGCTCACTTAAATTTACCGAGAGCTGGCCAAGGGTTCCGAGCCCGCAAAATATAAATTCAACATCATTAATCTCTTCTTCACATAGTGCAACCTGAGAAATCAATCAAACATTGGCTAGTGATAAACAAAGGAGAAAGAGGAATGTTCTTGTTCCTCTATGGGAGCCACTCTCACAAGTCTAAAACTTTGCTTGGTGTGGGATTTCTTTGATGTGGAGTCGTTGACGAAAGCATGCATATCTGAAAACTATTTTACTTCCGTTTCATTAAAAAATAAAAAGCTCTAGCACATAATAAATCCCTGCTTCCCTCTGCGACGGGCCTGTCTTTTATTTTTATGTTGAGTCACCATATCCTTCTTTGAGCACTTCTTGGAGAGCATAGTTGTCATTCTTAGGGTAATGTGCTTTGTTGCAAAACACTATTAACTATATTACAGATGTGATCTTTCTATTTTAATATCTTTGTTCTAGTCTCCACTTGAACTTCGGAGGTGTTCTGCATTTATGTTTTGCGGTACCAGAAAGGGCTAGCGAGATACCATCGTACCATACTTTATTATGAGCATTGCAATCTTGGTAATAGTTATATGCTATATTATTAATTCTTAGTATGTTCGAACCTTTTCATATGTCTATATGGTTGCTAAGTTGTATTTCTATTATGACTTTTATCATGCACGTTTTGATCATAAGCACAAGTATGTTTACATCATGAGAAGCAAATGTGTTTATAAATGTTTCTTTTATCGCGTTCACTTTACAACCTGAATTGCTTGAGGACAAGCAATATGCTAAGGGTCGTGTTTTGGATCACGGACACCGGAAGTAAAGGATACCCACGAGGCGCGAAGGATGCTGGGAGACGCCTACTTCCGGGAGAACCTCGTCGAGACCTCCTATCTACGTACTAGCAAGCAACACAGAGACACAGTGAGTTTACCCAGGTTCAGGCCGCACGGAGGCTAAAAGCCCTACTTCTGCATGTCTGGATTGAGTGGTTCATCATGGTGTGGCTTACGGAGGTGGTTGCGGGTGAGAACCCAGGAGGTGTTGGCTAGAGGTTGAAGACGAGCGGATCCTTTCCCGGAGGAGATCACCTCTCGCTTATGCTACTCTCGCCTGGTGCGCTACCTAGCCTAGCCTCCGACTCTCTGGAATTCCTCTTCTCCCTCAGGTGCCTCGGTCCTCCTTTATAGGCTAAGGGGATCCCACAAGGGCACCTTTGGGGACGGAGGGGTTTTAGGCGGGACAACCCCTCATGGTTCTTCTTATGGGGCGACGTGGCCTCTTCTCGTCCAAGTACTCTTTTGAGGGGGGTTAGGTGCGGTCGCCCACCTTTTGGAGGGCGGGCGGACAAAGGCTGACACCTTTACCGATCGTGTCACTACTAGGGAAAAGGCTACCCGTGGCGCACCAAATAAGGCTACCCGTGGCGCAGGGGCCTGCGCCACGGATTGCCACGCCACGGGTAACCAACCTTACCCGTGGCGCAGGCACAGATGTGCGCCACGAGTATTACCCATGGCGCACATGTCTATCCTGCGCCACGGATAGGGTGCGCCACGGCTACCTTCTGTCATGCGCCACGGCTAAGTTTTTCTGTATTTTTTATATACAGAAAATACGGTATTTATACAGGTATTTATACAAACAGATATATCACATTACAGGAAATTCATATTCCAATATTATATAGAGAGAAATATTTGATAAACCAGTACAAATACACAATTTCCAATCATAGTTCATCGATCATATTATTACACAAAGTTGATCATAATCACAGTTCATCGATCATATTATTACATATCCAGTAGCTAATACATGAAGCTTAGCTAATTTCAACATGAAGCTTCTGATTCATCGAACTGTACTGAGTCGACGGCGGCGCTACGCATCCAAAGAGAAGGAACCCTCACAGGGTCATAACTAACGTGAGCAGGAACCCTCTGAAGAAACGACCACCTACCGTCATACTGCCTAACCAGCAGATACATGTATCGACGGACGTGCTCGTCCTCCTCCCTAATACGGCGACGTACCTCCTCCTCGGGTGCCGGCTCCCTCTGCACCGAGCGTGGCCCACGCGACTGCCACCACAGAAGATCAGGGTCGACGACGTCACCCGGATTCCTCACCAAGCTGCGCGTCCCGGAAGGTAGCACCTCCCAGTGCCAGCCCGGTGGAGCCCAGTCCCGCACATCGCCCCTCTGGTCCAACATGGACATCGTCACCGAGAACACCTAAGTAAAAAATGCTTAAGTCAAAATTTTGTTACAAAAGTAATATTAAAATTTACGAAATGCGAGAAGTTAACAATGGAAAGCCTCATATATCATTGCCGTGCAAAACAAGGCAAAAAGAGTGTCTATAAGACCATGTATTAATACAAACACTCCAATTGTATATACTACAAGGCATTATAGACACTCTCCTTGCCTTTACCGTGGCATAGTTTAAATCATCGGCTTTGTCAATTCATAGAGAAGAAACAAAATGATTTGAGTTTATGCCTCATACTTAGATTGGACACACATTGATCAGGAACGGGGCAAGCGGACCAAGTAAGAGTATGCACAAGATGTTTATTTGTGCATATCACAAGGTCCGCTAGCACCTCCCTGAATCACATAGTGTGACACAACATTTTAATCATCGGCATTCAGAAAGAGAGAAAAAACAAAATGATTTCGGATTTGCGCCTCATACTTAGGTCGGACACACAAGCAGACCTGCAGGATCCTCGGCAATTCATTATTGTGTCACCCAAATCCAGTGGCTGGATTCAACCTACCTGAGGGCTTGTGTTTCCAACAGCATCGTTGTTTTGTCTTTATTCACCGACCTACAGGAGGTGGATCCAATGGCTGGCCGGTGAACAAAGACAAAACAATAATGCCAGGGAACATGCCAGCAGGTAGGCTAAATCCAGCCATTGGGTTCGGTGACAAAGGTAGACGCTCGTTGTGTGCCGTTCGCTGCAGGGAGGCTAAAATGCCTAGTGTCACAACATTTTAATCATCGGCTTAGAAGAAAAAAAACAAAAGAAAATAAAAATGACTTAGATTTTGCGCCTCATACTTAGGTCGGACACTCAAGTAGACCTGCAGGATCTTGTGAGCCAAGTATGATGCACAAGACTTGGTACTTGTGCATATCACAAGGCTCACAAGACCTGCAGGCCTACAACTTAGTGCCACAACATTTTAATCATCGGCTTTCGAAGAAACAGACAATACAAAATAAAAATGACTTAGATTTTGCGCCTCATACTTAGGTCGGACACACAATTATTAGTAGCCCTGAAGGATCGGCCGAGCCAAGTAGGATGCACAAGACTTGTACTTGTGCATATCACAAGGCTCGGCAGACCTTCAGGGTTACCACATAGTGCCACAACATTTTTAATCATCGGCATTCGGAAAGAGAAAGAAAAAACAAAATGATTTTGGATTTGTGCCTCATACATATTTAAATTGGACACACATTTCAGAGACGGAGCAAGTGAACCAAGTAGGATGCACAAAATATTTATTTGTGTATATCACAAGGTTCACTAGCTCCTCCCTGAATCATACAGTGTCACAACATTTTAATCATCGGCTTAGAAGAAAAAGACAAAACAAAATGATTAATGACTTAGATTTTGCGCCTCATACTTAGGTCGGACACACAAGTAGACCTGCAGGATCTGGTGAGCCAAGTATGATGCACAAAACTTGGTACTTGTGCATATCACAAGGCTCACCAGACCTGCAGGCCTACAACCTAGTGCCACAACATTTTAATCATCGGCTTTCGAAGAAAATAAGTTCGGCACAAGCACAGAATTCAGTCCGGTGGTTAAGAAAGAAAATAGCACATATAATGTAAGAGAATACAAGCAAGTAGCAGCCACGGACCATATACATCTAGTGTACCTACTCAACCAGAGCAATTAGCTAAAGCCATAACCATTACGGCCATTCAAGCCAGCAACTCACCTAATAAGCCTAACTAGTGTTATTGACCGGAACACTAAAACACTAGAACCAAATCCTGACCCTAGCTATCAAAACCCTAACACTAGAACACGCTGGCCATAACTCGGAGCAGAGGAGCTGGAGCTCACCTAGACAGGTTGTAGCCGATGCCGATCTCATTGCACGGAGAGGTGGCGAGACCTAGACCATGTTGCGCAAAAGCTACACATGCACACTCCAGCCCCATCCCCCTGGTCACCGCACCGAGCGACGGCACGCTCTCGCACGGCTCCAACCCTGGAACTCCCACTGCTTCCGGGCAAGGACGCGCCTCCGAGAACCTCTAGTACTTGCTGATCCACTTGACGAGGTACCTCATCAGGCCGGCCACCTCCCCGCCGTCCAGCTCAGACACGGCCGCGGCCAGGACAAGGGAGTCGACGCAGTCCACGGTGCTCGACGGCGTTCTCCTTCTTCCCTGCGTCCCTTGGCGTCGTAGGCGGCGTCGGAGGCCGGGGAGATCGAGGAAGCAGCGGAGCGCGGCGAGGAGCGGAGGTCGGCGGCCTGGCGGAGGACGGCGCAGACGAGGGTGCGCGCGGGATGCCGCGGGAGTCCGCGAGGGCGAGCACGACGTCGTGCTCCGCGAGGCGGCCGGGACGGAGTGGACCGCGAGGGGAGGTATAGGGGGCGGCGGCGCGGACCACGAGGGGGAGCTTGGGGGAAGGGAGCGGGAGGGAGAGGGAGTTGGAGAGGGCCGTCAATCCAGGGTTAGGGGCGGGGGAGCAGGAGGGCAGAGAGGAGGCGGAGGAGGGTCAGGGGATAGGGGGCGGGGAGGTGGCTTACCAGTGCCGCGCGCCGTCGCCGTGGAGCAGCGGATCGAGCGCCGTCGCCGTGGGGTCCTCCTGCTCCTGCGGGATTCCTGGTGGCGGAGGCGGAGGCGGCCGGGGAGGAGGCGGAGGCGGCGCGGGGAGGAGGCGGAGGCGGCGCGGGGAGGAGGCGGAGGCGGCGCGGGGAGGAGGCGGAGGCGGCGCGAGGAGGATCGAGATCGATCGGGGCCGGATCGAGAGCGGCGCCACACTGGATCGATGCGCTCTTATTTCCCCCTCTGTGTGGGCCGGCCGGGTGCTACACTTACCCGTGGCGCAGGGTATTACCGTGCGCCACGGCTAAGAGGCTACCCGTGGCGCACATGTTTGTGCCGCGCCACGCCTGAGTGCGCACAGGCCGCGCCGGCCAGGGCCCATCTTAGCCGTGGCGCATTTATTAGAATGCTGCGCCACGGCTAAGTTCGAATCAGTGGCGCAGGCCCGGACGGTGCGCCACGCATACTTAGCCGTGGCGCACTGTTCTGTTGGTGCGCCACGGACAAGTGGCTTACCTATAAGCCTTTTCCTAGTAGTGTGTCCCCGCGCGGCGCCTCCATCTTCTTGGCGCCCAAGTCTTCTAGGAGCTTCCAGCAGGAGCTAGCAAGCTTATCCTCTTCGCTTGTATGGAGGCTGGATCTCGGGGGTGAGCCTAGCCTCCTATCGGGCGTCGGGTCCCCGGGACCTCCGCGTTTTCTGCCGGGTTGAGGGTGACCCCGGAAGGCCACCAGGCCCTTAGTGGTAGTTGTCGATGCCGTCCTGGCCTGGTTGCCGTGGGGCAGATGGGGGGCCCATCTGCCAGTGTTGAACCCTTGCCTTGTTCGCCTTCTTGGTGGGCCCACTAGTGGTGGACCAACTTTGACCTCATTAGGGGAACCCCGTGTTCCATTGTTGCGATAGTAGCCCCCGGGCATAGTCCCGGCGGGCACGTCCTTCTGCTGCCGGGGCTATGACCAAAAAAGTCAAAATGGGTGCCCGGTGTCTTGTCTTGACCGACCCGTCCCATCTGCCGGGGCCGCGCTCGCAAGGAAGCAGAGCGAGCCCCCGGGTCTTCTTTGCCTTGGTGAACGTTGCGATCCGCGCGGATCGCCAACGTCCGTCTTGAATCCAACGGGAGGAAGGGCCACGAGCGGAACGCCTCCTCGATCCCCGCGTCGGCCGGATTGGTGGGGCCATGACGTGACGCGTGGGATGCCTTATATGCCACGGTTCGTGGGAACTGTAGCTGTTACTTCTCCCAAATCGCAGAAATCCCCAAATCGCCACCCATCGCGCTTCGTCTTCTTTCTTCTCGCCGTGCACCGTCTTCTCAGTTTAGCCACCGCAACACAGAGCAGCCGGCCTCTCTGTGCCGATGGCCAAGATCAAGCAATCCGCTCAGAAGAAGCCCTCCGGCGCCTCGCTCATCACGAGGCAGCCACCCCCAGATCTGAGAAGGCACAGAGGAGATCGGAGCGCACTGTCGCGACGGCGGACATCCGCAGGTGGCAGTCCTTTTTCCCGAGCATCTATGCCGGCGCCACGGAGAAGCTGCAGGCCGCGCGATTCGGGGCGGTTGGGTCCAGAGCGACGGCTGACGCTCTGGCTCGTGTGGCGACAGAAGTCCTGCCGCCATCAGAGACCAGAAGAGCCACGCAGATCCCCATCTTCGATATCTTCATGCGGATGGGGCTCGTTCCCCCATTCTCGGATTTCTTCTTGGAGGTCCTGCGCGCGTACGAGCTGAAGCTTCTGCACCTGACCCCAAGTGCCATCTTGGATCTGTCTGTCTTCGCTTATGCCTGCGAGGCGTTCGTCGGGGTGACGCCCTCTGTGGCGCTGTTCCGCCATTTCTTCTACCCCCGCGTAGGAAAAGAGGGTTGGCTAGGCGGCGGAGTCACGTTCTGCTTTCGTCCGAACGTCAAACAGGCCTACCCCGAAATGGTGGTGAAGTCCAAGTGGGACGAATGGAGGAACGGCTGGTTCCTCGTTGGTGTACCAGAGGCTCTTCAGCATCTTCAGGAGCCGAAGGAGCACCCGGTGAGCCAGGAGCTCTGGAGGAGTCTGAGCCCGCAGGATGTGTATCTCTCGGTGGCAGTGTCCCACTTCACGCTTTTGCGGGAGCAAGGAGTTTCTGGAGCCGCCATCATTGCGCACGCCCTGTGCAACCGTCTGGCTCCTTTGCAGAAAAGGCTTCACCCGGCCTGGAACTTCCAGGGTCCCAAAGACCCTTCCCGCTTGCGGAACTCCAACATGGAGGACTCCGCCCTTCTTGCGGCCTTGAAGACGATCTTCACTCCCACCGTGAAGTATCAGCTGCCTGAAGGAGTCCGGCCCTTGTGCAAGGATCCGCGGAAGGAGAAGATCCTGACAGCAATGCCGGCGTGTAACGCCCTTGGGATCGAGGGTTGGACCGACTCCGAGCCCCAGGCGACTAAAGCCAAGACCAGCAAGGCCAAGGCTCCCTCCAACTCCGGCGAGGACGAAGAGACCTCTGAGTCCGAAGAGGAGAGCGCAGAGAGTTCCGACGAGGAGTCCTCCCACTCCAAAGAGGGCGACGAAGGCGGCAGCGATGGCGAGGAATCCGAGCGTGATGATGACGCTGGTGGGGATGTCGGTGACGTGGAAGATGACGATGAAGAAGAGGAGGTGGGGCGAGAGGCCCCGTCCCCGCGTCCTGCCGTGGGATCCGCCGCGACCTTGAGCCCGGAGGTGTTTCCCCGGGCGCCACCCGCGTGCGTGGTTGGTGATGAGGGCGGCCCCATGGACATGGTGGTCGATGATGATGCCTTTGTACTGGCACCGCGGCGTGAGGAGTCGTGCCAGCGCCAGCCGGCGGTCCAGGAGCCCTCCATTGCTGCCAGCTCACTGCCCTTGAGCCCTCATGGCTTGTAGCGCCCCGACCCCAGAGCTATACAGTGAAACGTTGTGTAACCGGTCATTCTACACAATCGAGGGTTACTGGGTTTACCAATCCCAGGCCAAAACTCATTGGCAGGCGTGCTCGGAATACATCATCGGCACACAACACCTCGATCATGCCATAAGCTCAGACATCGCTTCCACGTATAGCAAAGAGACCAAGACTGCGGAACAACTGGCACATCACAGACTCTACGACACAAGAGATCATAGTTCAACTCATATATGAGAAAGATAGCAAATATCACAATTAGAGGTCACAGACCCATCATTACATCAAGCGGAAGCAAATATAGTTGTCTAACAACAAGATCCAAATTATGGCCTAAGAGTCCTACAATAACATATCCCAGCCAGCCTGTTCCGAGGCGTCCCAAGCTGCCACCTGGGAACCCCAGACTACTCGTCGATGTCAATAAAGAACCCACCTTCCAGTCCGGTGACGTCCTCCTCTGAAACAAATAATAATCAACAAAGCAAGGCTGAGTACGACGTACTCGCAAGAATTAGTACGGCGATATAGGTCCGATGCTGACGGAGGCTCTAATGCTGTATAATGTAGCTGGTTTTGCATAAAGCTAGTTTTCCATTTTAAAAGACATCATGACCCTTTGCATCGTCTACTCAGAATGTTTTCCGAAAAGGGATAAGAGAGTAAAGTTTCATCTGTGGTTCTCAACGAACCATTTGTAACTAGAAGCACCTCATCTCCACCAAGGCACTCCCTCGAATCACCCTCGAGGAAATGAACCTTTATCACACGTTGATTATGCAACCTCTAGCTGCCATATCAATTAGGTTAAATGTTCTCTATGATCTTATCGTCTATTCCCAAGTCGTCCATAACCGCGGACACGGCTTTTCGAAAAGATTAAACCCTGCAGGGGTGTACTAATTTACCCATTGGTACCGTCCGGCTCGCCTAGTTAGCTCTCTTCCGGGGAAAGTTGGCAAGTGGGCGCGGTTAAACCTTTACCTCGCGTGAGACTATCCAAGAATCATCTGTGGCGACAGGACAAGTTTACCCAGCCTATTTCGGCCCCTGCCCCCATCGCCACACCCTAACACCACACACACCCTCTTCATCGTGCCATCGTCCACCTGCAACTCACACGCAAATGGAAAGCGCAAATCTAGAGGATCCTTGGATACGCCCGCACAAGTTATTCAGTTAGTAAGGAGCCCATACCCCCACCAATGGAAGCACGCTAGTCTTGGTTTAAGAGGTAAAGAACTCGCACCTAGGGGCAAGAACGAGACAACCCACCATCCCCGATGGCAACTCATCCAAGCCTTCTTAGCAATTTAATTAAGCACCACACGTATCCACCATGTCCGGAACATTCCATCAACATCAACAATTATGGAATTAAACAACGGACATAACTAGCATTCGAATAAGCATGGCTAAGCATATTATACAACAATTATGGATTATCTCAGGCAAACACATCAACCCTATTGTTCATAGGAGGGCAAACATGTGATGGTTCAGGGAAGACATGCATTGGTAGGATACTCTAGTATTGACCAATAATTGACATAGACTCGAATGCAATATTCTGGTGGATAAAATAAGTTTATAAAATAGTAGGATGCTAGATGCCAAGAAGGTTAGGTTAGCTCTTGCCTTGCTGATAGTACCGGTCGTGCTGATCGTCGAGGTATTATGGTGGAACCTCGACTCCTGAATCTACCGATACACAAACAATACAGGAAACGAAATAAATAACACGAATACAAAGGTGCAATGCACAATCATGATGAGATGATCAAATTATGCACTGAAATGATATTGGGCATGTCTCACAAGTTAAATGGAACTCCTAAAATAATTATTGCAATTAACGGGTTAAAACTCCATATTTAACTTAGTGAATTAGGTTATTATTCAAAATGTCCAGTACTGAAATATGGGTCCTAAATGCATGAAAATGATAATATTAGATAGGTATTGTTCTACTGATCATTTTGGTACTTCGTTTGCAATTTTCCGATTAACGATGAAGAAATGGTGATTTAAACCGTTATGCAATTTAAATCATTTTAACCAATTCCCAATATGACATCGAAGTAAAAATTGGTTACTTGCTGTGAACTTAACATAGATAGATAGCAATTGCCTTGCTGATCATTTTGACATTGTATTCACAATTTTTGAGTGATTATTTCTCAAGTTATCATTTTCCCAAAATTGGAATTAAATCTGCCATTTTAATAATTTTAAATAAACAGCAAATTAAAAGGTCCATTATTTCATGGAAATAGCACTACCAATTAGATGTTGTTTTCCTGAACATTTAAGATCTTATTTGCAATTTTTGGATCAATATTCAAATTGTTATGAATTTCCCAAAATTTGAATAACTCACACATGATTTGCATTTCACAAATAAAATTCATGTTTTTAAATTTCAGTAGCATGGATGAGTTACATAATTGGTTAGGTTATGAAATCCTAAACATTTTGATAGCTCACTCATGATTTTTGGATAATTAATTCTCAAGTTATGCAATTTACAATTTCCAAATATAATCTGCCATGTTTGTAAATTTAATTAATTAGCAACAAAAATTAATTATTTGATCATGACATTGACACTAACAGGTAGAGCCTACTTTTATGAACAACTTTCATGTATAACACTTTTAGTTTGGATTTCTGGATTAAAAGATATTTCAAAATTCAACTCTCTGTTAAAATCTGGAAATTCCAAAATTGAAGAACAATGACGTCATCATGATGTCACCGATGAACTGAGGCCATGTTGATCATGAAATCGTCATCTCGGCTCGAAATTGGACGTGGGTGCTTGCGCCATGTGCTAGAGGAGACGTAGGGGAGCACGGGGAGCGGCGGCACGCGCCATATGGTCGTCGGAGGCGAACACGGCGGTCACCGGAGCGGCGGCGGACGGCGGCACACGGTGAGAGCACGGCACGGAGCGAGAGGAAGAGGGAGAAGAGGACCATCCGGTCGAGGAGCTCACCCCGGAGGCGTTGGTGCGGACGGCGAGGTCATAGGTGGCCGGACGGCGACGCGAGCTTGCTCGACGGCGGTGACCCGAGGCGAAGGAGGAAGGACGGCGTCGGCGACTTGGGCACCCCCGCCTCGATTCCTTGGCCGGGGAGGGAGAAGGCGACGGTGCGGAGCTCGTGGGTGGCTTAGACTCGCTCGGGGAGGCAGCGGTCGCCGGCGATTTGAAGCGGACGGCGGCGGCTCAACGGCAGGAGCTCGGCAGGGATTAGGGTTAGGGTTCGTGGGGGCAGAGGGCAGGGGGAAAGAGGAGAGAGCAGGGGGAGCGGCAGCTTGACGTATCGATCCAGGGGGAGGGGGCCGCAGCGAGGAGGAGCAGGGGGGTCGACACGGCGGCCATGGCGGCAGTGTTGCCACTGTCGCCCACAGTGAAGAGGAGGAGGGAGCTGACAGGGGGACCCCACCTGTAAGAGGTTTAAACATTTCCCTTTCTTTTTCTGTTTCTTTAAAACTAGTAGCACTTTAGGGATTTTATTGAGGCCCTGAAACATTTTTATAAATTATGAAAATATTTATGTAGCCTCCCCACAACATGTATTAACTCCACAAAAATTTGTGTTGCAAAATAAAAAGTTTTGAACACCAATTGTTCATAGGGTTTGAATATGGAAATTTTTTAATAATTGCCAAAATCCATTTACTTGGGGTATTTAAACATTTCCAAAATAAGTGAAAATATTCATGGAGGCTCCCAATAATATAATGAAGCTCCCCATATTTTTATTTGGAAATTTTGAAATGTTTAACTTGGTTTCAAATTAAGAATTGGTTTAACTCAATTTTGAAGTCCCAATTTATTTAATTGTTTGGCAAGAATTTGACTTTGCCAATTAAATTTGAAAATTCATTCTTGGAACTTCCTGGACAAATATGGAAACTCAAGAATATTTGTTTTGCCAATTTGAGCAATTGCATTTGGTTTGGGATTTTTGGAAGTGTTTTGCTTCCCTTAAAGTGTTTTCCAATCTTGCTTTATTTTTATTTAGCAATTTAAATATGTATGCCATGATGCAATGGAAAGAAAAAGTGAAAATTTGGCCCATATTTTAGAATACAAAATCTGGGCTGTTACAATTCTACCCCACTTACAAGAATCTCGCCCCGAGATTCCTAGAGTAGGAAGAGGGAGGTTGTGTCAGTAACAGAAGGTAGGGTCACTAATTTCTGAAGCCATAGGCTTCATTGCCTAGCTCCAGAGCACGAGCTAGATTGGGAGACACCGATAAGATGATGAGACTTGACCACTAGAGGGGAGTCCATATCCTCAAAGGGTATTTGATGGTTGTGTGCAAATGACATGAATATGAATGAATGCGATGCTCCAGAATCGAATAAAACTGAAGCTGGATATGTATTGACTCGAAGCTTACCCATGAGAACACGTGGGTCCTCTTCAACTCCTTCAGCCGAGACGTGGTTCAGGCGACCACGACTGACGGTCATGGCCTTGGCGGCTGGTGTAGAGGGAGCCGGTGCAGGTGCTGAGGTAGCCGGTGCCTTCTGGGAACACTCCCTGGAGAAGTGCCCCGGCTGGCCACAGCTGAAACAAGTGGGCCTCGGCGGTGGTGGAGGCAGCTGAGGGTGGTACCCACTTCCAGCCGCACCCAAGGTCGAAGTATCTGGGCGAGGCGGAGGTGGCCTGTACCCTGAGGGCTTTGGCGCGGAGGGTGCCTTAGGCACAACGCTGAAGGGCACGAATACCCGACGCTTCTTGCCCTCAGAAGAAGAGGAGCTCTTGTGGTCCCCCTGCAAAGGCCTCTTGGACACCTCCAGTTCCTTCCTACCCTACTCCAGAGTGAGAGCAAGGTTGTACAGCTCCTGGTAAGACTGGAACTTGAAGGGCAGCAATTCATGACGGAGTCGCGGAGTCAGTCCCTTGCAGAACAGATACTGCTTGTCTTCATCATTGGTCACATCCCGGGGGGCGTAACGAGAGAGGTGGTTGAACTCACGCCCATAAGCTTGGACGTCCATGCGTCCCTGGGTCAGCTCCAGGAACTCCCTCCTTTTCAGGTCCATGATTGGCTGGGGAATGTAAGCCGCACGGAAGGCAGTGCGGAATTCAGTCCAAGTGAAGGTATGGCCAGCCGCAACCGTGGACACATGGATTTCCCACCAGGCCCCTGCGGCTCCAGCCAGCAGGTAGGTGGTAAAGTTCACGTGTTCCGCCACCGGAACATGCAAGGCAGTGAACTTGCGCTCGAGAGCACGAAGCCAGTCATCAGCATCGAGGGGCTCTTTAGCATAAGCGAAAGTGGGAGGCTGGGACTTCAGGAATTCAGTGAGGTGGTTGCATTCAGTGTTCCTCCGTGCACCCTGGTGCACCAACTGCGCGAGCAGATTCTCTTTGCTCACGCGGCCCTCTTCAATAATCATCAGAACCTCCGCCATAGTGGGTGGCGGCGGTGGATCAGGATTGCTTTGTTCACCATGACGGGTAGGAGCTATTCTAGAGATATGAACAAGGACACAGTTAGTAACCATAGCTGGTCATTTAGGATAGATCATTAGACTTCTTCCTGATATAGAAATTTAAAGATGGCACAAAACAGATCAAGGCAACCACGATATTGCAGAAGCCTTTGTTAGCACTCTTCCGACAACTAGTGCCGAAAGGGTTTCCTGGACGGTGTTAGTGGAGGGATCCCAAATATTGATGGACCACTTGCTAAGAGCAATCCCCCCGTGATTCATATGGTTCTGTGGCAGAAATCCTAGCTAAAGCTAGTGACAGAGAAGAGCAGCGGTGAGGAAAACAATTACGGCTGCAACCTCGAGTTTGAAGAATAACTTCAATTTTGCCACCCTGATGTAAGGTTTGAATTAACAACAGGGTTCAACGGAAAAGATCTTGGGTTAAAGATTAGCTTCATGCACTGGGACTCACGAATAGCATAGTGCTCACAAGGGTGACAACCCTCATGAATCATTACACCTGAGCCCTAGCACAATCCGGGACCTTCGGTTCAAGATCTTGGGCTAAAGCAAGGAATTTCTTGACGATCCGCAACACTTCCTTTCTTCGGGCTTTAGAATTGGCAGACGAGCAAAGTTAACCAGTAACTAAAGACAGAACCCAACCCCATGATCCTAAAGATTTAAATTTGCCAACGATCAGGAGAACCGTTAAATCAAATAGAGGTAAGATGGCACCGAGATCAGAGTGAATTGGGTAAGGAGTAAAAAGAATCCTAAGATGGTTTTCACAACTCGTTTTTAGGTTATAAATAATTTTCACGCACTAGAATCGACATCGACCAATAGAACGGGTTTCCTACAGGCAGTCCTGCTCTGATACCAACTTGTAGCGCCCCGACCCCAGAGCTATACAGTGAAACGTTGTGTAACCGGTCATGCTACACAATCGTGGGTTACTGGGTTTACCAATCCCAGGCCAAAACTCATTGGCAGGCGTGCTCGGAATACATCATCGGCACACAACACCTCGATCATGCCATAAGCTCAGACATCGCTTCCACGTATAGCAAAGAGACCAAGACTGCGGAACAACTGGCACATCATAGACTCTACGACACAAGAGATCATAGTTCAACTCATATATGAGAAAGATAGCAAATATCACAATCAGAGGTCACAGACCCATCATTACATCAAGCGGAAGCAAATATAGTTGCCTAACAACAAGATCCAAATTATGGCCTAAGAGGCCTACAATAACATATCCCAGACAGCCTGTTCCAAGACGTCCCAAGCTGCCATCTGGGAACCCCAGACTACTCGTCAATGTCAATAAAGAACCCACCTTCCAGTCCGATGACGTCCTCCTCTGAAACAAATAATAATCAACAAAGCAAGGCTGAGTACGACGTACTCGCAAGAATTAGTAGGGCGATATAGGCCCAATGCTGACGGAGGCTCTAATGCTGTATAATATAGCTGGTTTTGCATAAAGCTAGTTTTCCATTTTAAAAGACATCAGGACCCTTTGCATCGTCTACTCAGAATGTTTTCCGAAAAGGGATAAGAGAGTAAACTTTCATCTGTGGTTCTCAACGAACCATTTGTAACCAGAAGCACCTCATCTCTACCAAGGCACTCCCTCGAATCATCCTCGAGGAAAATGAACCTTTATCACACGTTGATTATGCAACCTCTAGCTGCCATATCAATTAGGTTAAATGTTCTCTATGATCTTATCGTCTATTCCCAAGTCATCCATAACTGCGGACACGGCTTTTCGAAAAGATTAAACCCTGCAGGGGTGTACTAATTTACCCATTGGTACCGTCCGGCTCGCCTAGTTAGCTCTCTTCCGGGGAAAGCTGGCAAGTGGGCACGGTTAAACCTTTACCTCGCGTGAGACTATCCAAGAATCATCTGTGGCGACAGGACAAGTTTACCCAGCCTATTTCAGCCCCTGCCCCCATCGCCACACCCTAACACCACACACACCCTCTTCATCGCGCCATCATCCACCTGCAACTCACACGCAAATGGAAAGCGCAAATCTAGAGGATCCTTGGATACGCCCGCACAAGTTATTCAGTTAGTAAGGAGCCCATACCCCCACCAATGGAAGCACGCTAGTCTTGGTTCAAGAGGTAAAGAACTCGCACCTAGGGGCAAGAATGAGACAACCCACCATCCCCGATGGCAACTCATCCAAGCCTTCTTAGCAATTTAATTAAGCACCACACGTATCCACCATGTCCGGAACATTCCATCAACATCAACAATTATGGAATTAAACAACGGACATAACTAGCATTCGAATAAGCATGGCTAAGCATAGCTAAGCATATTATACAACAATTATGGATTATCTCAGGCCAACACATCAACCCTATTGTTCATAGGAGGGGAAACATGTGATGGTTCGGGGAAGACATGCATTGGTAGGATACTCTAGTATTGACCAATAATTGACATAGAATTGAATGCAATATTCTGGTGGATAAAATAAGTTTATAAAACAGTAGGATGCTAGATGCCAAGAAGGTTAGGCTAGCTCTTGCCTTGCTGATAGTACCGGTCACGCTGATCGTCGAGGTATTGTGGTGGAACCTCGACTCCTGAATCTACCGATACACAAACAATACAGGAAACGAAATAAATAACACGAATACAAAGGTGCAATGCACAATCATGATGAGATGATCAAATTATGCACTGAAATGATATTGGGCATGTCCCACAAGTTAAATGGAACCCCTAAAATAATTATTGCAATTAACGGGTTAAAACTCCATATTTAACTTAGTGAATTAGGTTATTATTCAAAATGTCCAGTACTGAAATATGGGTCCTAAATGCATGAAAATGACATTATTAGATAGGTATTGTTCTACTGATCATTTTGGTACTTCGTTTGCAATTTTCCGATTAACGATGAAGAAATGGTGATTTAAACGGTTATGCAATTCAAATCATTTTAACCAATTCCCAATATGACATCGAAGTAAAAATTGGTTACTTGCTGTGAACTTAACATAGATAGATAGCAATTGCCTTGCTGATCATTTTGACATTTTATTCACAATTTTTGAGTGATTATTTCTCAAGTTATGATTTTCCCAAAATTGGAATTAAATCTACCATTTTAATAATTTTAAATAAACAACAAATTAAAAGGTCCATTATTTCATGGAAATAGCACTAACAATTAGATGTTGTTTTCCTGAACATTTTAAGATCTTATTTGCAATTTTTGGATCAATATTCAAATTGTTATGAATTTCCCAAAATTTGAATAACTCACACATGATTTGCATTTCACAAATTAAATTCATGTTTTTAAATTTCAGTAGCATGGATGAGTTACATAATTGGTTAGGTTATGAAATCCTAAACATTTTAATAGCTCACTCATGATTTTTGGATAATTAATTCTCAAGTTATGCAATTTACAATTTCCAAATATAATCTGCCATGTTTGTAAATTTAATTAATTAGCAACAAAAATTAATTATTTGATCATGACATTGACACTAACAGGTAGAGCCTACTTTTATGAACAACTTTCATGTATAACACTTTTAGTTTGGATTTCTGGATTAAAAGATATTTCAAAATTCAACTCTCTGTTAAAATCTGGAAATTCCAAAATTGAAGAACAATGACATCATCATGATGTCACCGATGAATTGAGGCCATGTTGATCATGAAATCGTCATCTCGGCACGAAATTGGATGCGGGTGCTTGCGCCATGTGCTAGAGGAGATGTAGGGGAGCACGGGGAGCAGCGGCACGCGCCATATGGTCGTCGGAGGCGACCACGGCGGTCACCGGAGCGGCGGCGGACGGCGGCACACAGTGAGAGCATGGCACGGAGCGAGAGGAAGAGGGAGAAGAGGACCATCCGGTCGAGGAGCTCACCCCGGAGGCGTTGGTGCGGACGGCGAGGTCAGAGGAGGCTGGACGGCGACGCGAGCTTGCTCGACGGCGGTGACCCGAGGTGAAGGAGGAAGGACGGCGTCGGCGACTTGGGCATCCCCGCCTCAATTCCTTGGCCGAGGAGGGAGAAGGCGACGGTGCGGAGCTCGTGGGCGGCTTAGACTCGCTCGGGGAGGCAGCGGTCGCCGGCGATTTGAAGCGGACGGCGGCGGCTCGACGGCAGGAGCTCGACAGGGATTAGGGTTAGGGTTCGTGGGGGCAGAGGGCAGGGAGAGAGAGGAGAGAGCAGGGGGAGCGGCAGCTTCACGTATCGATCCAGGGGGAGGGGGCCGCAGCGAGCAGGAGCAGGGGGGTCGACACGGCGGCCATGGCGGCAGTGTTGCCACTGTCGCCCAAAGTGAAGAGGAGGAGGGAGCTGACAGGGGGACCCCACCTGTAAGAGGTTTAAACATTTCCCTATCTTTTTCTGTTTCTTTAAAACCAGTAGCACTTTAGGGATTTTATTGAGGCCCTGAAACATTTTTATAAATTATGAAAATATTTATGTAGCCTCCCCACAACATGTATTAACTCCACAAAAATTTGTGTTGCAAAATAAAAAAATTTGAACACCAATTGTTCATAGGGTTTGAATATGGCAATTTTTTAATAATTGCCAAAATCCATTTACTTGGGGTATTTAAACATTTCCAAAATAAGTGAAAATATTCATGGAGGCTCCCAATAATATAATGAAGCTCCCCATATTTTTATTTGGAACTTTTGAAATGTTTAACTTGGTTTCCAATTAAGAATTGGTTTAACACAATTTTGAAGTCCCAATTTATTTAATTGTTTGGCAAGAATTTGACTTTGGCAATTAAATTTGAAAATTCATTCTTGGAACTTCCTGGACAAATATGGAAACTCAAGAATATTTGTTTTGCCAATTTGAGCAATTGCATTTGGTTTGGGATTTTTGGAATTGTTTTGCTTCCCTTTAAGTGTTTTCCAATCTTGCTTTATTTTTATTTAGCAATTTAAATATGTATGCCATGATGCAATGGAAAGAAAAAGTGAAAATTTGGCCCATATTTTAGGGTACCAAATCTGGGCTATTACATGGCTCTTCCGCCGGGTCCGCAGAGATGCCCGTGTCGCTGGGCTGCAAGCGCGCCCGCGGGTAAGGCTGCTTCTTGCTTCTTTCTTTGTCATGAATGATGTCTTCGTGCTTGCGAGTTGCGCTCCAAAGAAGGTGACCGAATGTCGCTGCAGGGGTCAGGCTTCCCTGGAGGCCAACAAGAGGCGGCGAGATGCGGAAGAGGACGACACGGCCACCAGCGCCGGAGCCCGCGGAGGGATGACGCCCCCGTCCAACTTGCAGGGAGCAGAGAAGAGACGCAGGAGCGACGCGGAGAACGCACCCGAGGCATCCTTGGTCCCCGCGAAGACGGGAGCCGCAGGCAAACCTTACCCCGCCGGGCAAGCTTCACTTTTTCCGCCTCGCTGGTCTGACGTTGTCTCTTGTTGATTCAGATACTTTGGTTGTTGGTGGGTCCCTAATGGGCGACCCGGTTGCGGCGACTCTGGACCAGGAGGTGTCCAAGGCCGCGCCAGAGGTGATGACGACCGTGCGCCCGGGAGATGGGCGCGTACCGGCGCCTTCCGGTGGTCCGGCCGGGGCCGAAACATCGAATCACACGGATACCCCAGACCTTCTGAACTGCTCGTTCATGACCGGGGAGGAGTTGAAGGCCTTCAGCGAGTTTTCAACTTGCTCCGGGGCGAGTGCCGAGATCGCCGCGCTTGCGGAGATCAAGGTTGATCTCTCCGCGAAGAGTGGCTGGAGAGCTGGTGCTTCTGGGGACCAGCAGAGAGTAGCCCCCGGGATCACGATCAGCGGGACGAGCATCATGGACACCGTGCTCCGGGGAATGGACCAGCTAGCCCAGGAGATTGAAGCCAAGGAGGGCGCCTTGGCGCACGCCAGCTCCCACATCGAGGATTTGATCTAAAAGGGGTCGGCGGGGCTGTACCGTCGGTGGAACCTGCTCATGGCACTGTGGAAAGGCCTCGAGCGGAAGAACAACCTCTGGAAGGGGGAGCGCGAGCGTTGCAAACACGATATATCCGAGCGGGAACAGCAGCTGGCGACCCGGGAGGCCGCACTGACAAGAAAGGCCGAGGCCTTGGACCTCCGGAAAAAGGAGCTGGAAAGAGAAGTCGGGCAACACCTCGAGGAGGTGGAGAAAACCATGAGGAGGTGCTCAACGAGAAGGTCAAGGACATCAAGCACTTGTAGCTGAAGGAGACGGAAACCCGGAAGGCCATCGAGGACATCAGGAAGGATCTTCTCACGGAGCAGGAGCCCGCCCGCGCCTTGCGGGAGCAAGCCCAGCTGGACAGCCAGAAGGTGGCCAGGTTGGAGGAGTCCTTGAAGCTGCAGGGGCAGGAGCGGTCGTCGCTGAAGACCAGGCACCTCGAGCTAGAGGAGGATCACTCCCGGGTGTCCTCCGAACTCGCGGAACTCCGCCGTCGGACGGAGGAGGAGTTCAAGGGCGTCGCTGCCGCCAGTGTAGACCTCGTGATGTGGGTGCAGCAGCTGGACCGAGCTGCTAAACTATCTGGGTTGTCTCCGACCTACCAAATCCTCCCAGATGTGGCAGAGTTCCTCTCGCAGACGGCCGTCTCCATCAGGTCCATCAAGAACAAGAGGTTAAAATTTGCAGACGAGCAGAAGAACCATTAAATCAAATAGAGGTGAGATGTCTTCGAGATTAGAGTGAATTGGGTAAGGAGTAAAAAGAATCCTAAGATGGTTATCACAACTCATTTTTAAGTTATAAATAATTTTCCCGAACACTAGACTCAACATCGACCAATAGAAGGGTTTCCTATAGGCAGTCCTGCTCTGATACCAATCTGTAACGCCCCGACTCCGGAATTATACAGAGAGGCTATGTAACCCACAGGCTATGATACACAATCGAAGGGCAATGGGGTTACCGCTACCACGCAACACCTCGATCATGCCATAAACACTGGCATAGCTATCAATTCATAATAAGGAGATCAAGATTGTGGAACAACTGGCACATTACAGACTCTACGACACAAAAGATCATAGTTCAACTCATATAGCGAGAAAGATAGCAAATTACACAACAGAGGTCACAGACCCAACTTTACAACAAGCGGAAGCAAATTAGTTGTCTAAACGACAAGATCCAAATTATGGCCTAAGAGGCCTACAAATAACAATCCCAGCCAGCTTGTTCCATGACGTCCCAAGCTGCCACCTAGGAACCTCAGACTACTCGTCGATGTCAACGAAGAACCCACCTTCCTGCTCGGTGACGTCCTCCTCTGAAACAAATAATAATCGACAAAGAGAGACTGAGTACGACATACTCGCAAGGTTACTAGGGCGATATAGGCCCAAAGATAACTGACTCTAAAGTTGTATAGTAGTTGTTTTGCATAAAGCTAGTTTTTCCTTTTAAAAGACAAAGGCTCATGGCATCGACTACTCAGAAGGTTTTCACAAGGGGATAAGATAGTAACTTTCATCTTTAGTTCACATTGAACAAAAGTATCCAGAATCCAACACTCATCTCCACCAAGGCACTCCCTCGAATCACCCTCGAGGAAATGAACCTTTGAATATAGGTTGCCAAATTTTAATTAAGTTCATGTTTTATATGATCTCGTAAATCAATTCTCAAGTTGTCCATAACCGTGGACACGGCTTTTCGAAAATATTAAACCCTGCAGGGATGTACTAATTTACCCATCAGTACCGTCCAGCTCGCCAGTTTAGCTCTCTTCCGGGGAAAGCTGGCAAGTGGGCGCGGTTAAACCTTTACCTCGCATGAGACTATCCAAGGATCATCGTGATGACAGGACAAGTTTTTCCAGGCCTATTTCAGCCCCCTGCCCCCATCGCCACATCCTAAACACCACCACCCTCTTCATCACGCCTTCATCCACCTGCAACTCACACGCAAATGGAAAGCGCAAACTAGAGGACCCTTGGAAACGCCCGCACAAGTTATTCGGTTAGTAAGGATTCCATATGTCCCACCGATGGAAGCACGCTCGATTCTTGGTTCAGAAGACAAGAACTCACACCTAGGCGGCAAGAATGAGACAAAACACCATCCCCCGATGGCAACTCATCCAAGCCTTTTAAGCATTTTAATTAAGTACCACAAGTATTCACCATGTCCGAACATTCCATCAATTTCATAATCATGGAAATAATCACCGGACAACTAAGCATTCGAGTAAGCATGGCTAAGCATATATTCTACAGATATGAATTAACTCAGGCCAACACATCAAACCTATGGTTAGTAGGAGGGGAGACATGTAATGGTTTAGGGAACATGCAATTCATAGGATACTCTATACATTGACCAAATAAAGAACAACTATATAAAGGTGGGAAACAATTGTTGCAACGAGTGGCCCAATCCTTTTCAGTGCGAAGGACAAGCCGGTTGTATTACTTATGATGATTAAAACGTTCCTAAGGACACACGTGAATTTCGTCTAGTTGTTTTCATCATATACCGCTGATTAATCTTGAATGTTTCGATAAGTGTTGTGTGGTGAACCTATGCTAATGCACCGCCCTTACTTGGAAAAATGCACACTTGTGATTAAACTCCTTGCAAGCGTCCCCAACTACAAGAAAGTAATTAAGATAAAATCTAACCACGATTTTAACCTCCGGGATTCTACACTCCCTAGTTGAAAGTGCATGGTTGCCCCCATGTGGGGTTTTGGTAATTAATGACAATCTCTATGGACTAATGTTTGTATTAAGCTATATTTGTAGGTGTGGTCTTACGCATTGCTTGATATCCATTTGTTGGAGTCAAGGCTAAGGGAAGAAAAGTATGTGTTGATCAAGGCTCAGTGCGTGTTGAGCAACACTCAAGTCCAAGTGAAGATATGCCGAAGAGGGGCTTCTCCCATCTTGGTGTATGGGGGAGCAACATGTGAATCTTCACCAAGCGAAGCGCAATCAAGAAAGGTGGTGCATCTTGAGGAGATGAAGATCGTCTTCATCGACCTCAAGTGGATTTTTTCGCAAGGCAAAGGTATGATCTTGATAGGGTTTCTATTTTATCGGTCTTATGATGTTTAGTGGAGAGACCGGGTTATATGATAGATAGCCGTAATATCAAGAGGGGCTCTCGACCGAGAATCTTGATCGTATCGTTCGTGGAGAGCTTAAACCTTTGCATCCTTGCATCCTTGCAATCATCCTTAATGGATTTTATCCATGTGAGAATTTAGAGCTTGTGTTCATCTCCATACCAAGCTCTAGTTCATCAAAAACGGATCTCATGAATATCTTCTTGCATTTTTGTTATTGGAGGTTTTACCCGTGTGTCTTTTCTAAGAGAGGTCAAACTCTCTTCTTGTGGTTTTCTCCTCACATGATGGACTATGATTTTTCTCTGCATGATCTTGTAGATCTATTCGTTACGAATCCAACGAGCCCAAGATCATCGAAAACGGAGTCCTGATGATTAAGTTATATTTTTCTCGTACCGGGTGTTCTGCTGTTTTTCCAGTTACTGGTACTACTGGCCCCTCGAGCGGAACTACCGCTGGCAAGTTCCGGAGCAACTTCCGGCGTCCACTTCCGCTTATGAAAATTCGGTTCTGTTACCGAGCGGAAGTGGCACCGGAACTTTTTCCGGTACTACCGCTATTACCGGAAGTATCGGGCCTTTTTACGGAAGTACCGGTGTCCAGTGCCGGGTCCACTTCCAAGGCTTCTTCCGCCTAAGTTTTTCGGTACTGGCCTCTCGTTGTCTTAACCGGAAGTTCGCCCGGAAGTGGTTCCGGTAGTACCGGATCAATTGGTACTACCGGTCCATTTCCCGGTACTACCGGTCTTGCGGGTGTTCTTCTCTAGCCGTTGGTAGGTTGTATTCGGTGGGCCGGAAGTACCGCCCTTTGGGCCGGTACTACCGGCCCTGTGGGTTTTTGTTTCTGCAGAGAGCCGTTGGTGGGCATCTTTGCGTAGGCCAGTAGTACCGCCCCTTGGGCCGGTACTACCGGCCCTGCGGGAATCTGAGCCCAACGGCCAGATTCTCAGGGCACCTTTTTAAGGGGCTCTTCTTCCCCATTGGTTCTTTAACTTTTTGAACATCTTGAGCTCACTTTTTCTCGCTCACTCCTCCATTGTTGCAAACTTGTGAGCTTTATTTCTCTCAATCCCTCCAATGATTCTTGCCCATCTTTAGGGATTCAAGAGAGGAGATCTAGATCTACCATTCCACCAATCCATTCCTCCTCTAAGTGAGGGGAACCTAGTAGATCTAGATTTTGGAGTTCTTAGTGTTTATTCTTGTTCTTACTCTTAAATCCCTCCATAGCATTAGTTGCTTTGGTTGGATTTAGGAGTGAAGGATTTGACCACTTAGTGTGCTCTTGCCTTTTGCATTTGTTGCATCGGGTTGCTCTCTCCACGGTGATACGTGAAGATCGAAGTTGAGAAGCTTGTTACTCTTGGGTGCATTGTGTTCCCAAGAGCTTGTGCCTCTTGGGTGCATTGTGTACCCTAAACGGTTGGAGGTGCTGCGAAGACTTTGAGTTGTGAAGCTTCAGCATGTTTTGGGAGCCCCCAATTGAGTTGTGGGTGTGTGCCCCAAGAAAGTTGTAAAAGGGCTCCGGAATCCGCCTCGAAGGATTCCGATAGTGGAAGGTGAACCAAACCCTTGGGTGTGGTTCATCGGAGAATAGGGTGAGGCCTTTGTGGCATCTTGAGTAGGCCTCTTGTGGCGAGCTCACACCCCTCCAACGAGACGTACTCGCTTAACAAGGAGGACCTCGGGAATACATCCTCGTCTCCGCGTGCCTCGGTTATTTCTATACCCGAGCTATTTACTTATGCAATTTACATTGTGATAGCCTTCGTGCTTGAGGTTCTATATCTAGCTATCACCTTGTTGCTTGCCTTGCTTAGCATAAGTTGTTGGTGCACATAGGTGAGCCTAGTGTATTAGGTGGTTGGCTTGTTAATTTAAACACATAGTTTTATTCCGCAATTATCAAGCCTTAAACCGAAAAAGTTTTAATCGCCTATTCACCCCCCCTCTAGGCGACATCTCGGCATAGTTTGTTCTTTCAATTGGTATCAGAGCCTCGTCTCTCTTGTTTGGCTTTACCGCCTAGAGAGTAAAGATGTCGTTTAGGGGATTAGTGCACGATCACATGATTATATTCGATGGCACAAATTTTAATGTTTGGAAAACTTATATGCTTAGTCACTTACGGGTCTTGGACCCCAATATTGAGCGTATCTTAGATATAGGTTTTTCTCCTCCAAAGGATTACGAAAGTACGACTTTAGAGGATGAGAAAAACTTATATCTAGATGCTCTAGCTTCTAATGAGTTTTGTAAATTTGTGAGTGTTGTAGTTTTCGAGTCAATCATGCCTCTCCGGGACGCTCATGAACTTTGGACCAAGCTTCAAGAAAAATATGGAGTGTCCAACTCTATTGAGGATGATTGTTCTCCCTCCACCTCCGGCCGTGACGAGCTCTCCTCTTCGTCTACTTCACCAAAATGTGGTAAGCCACAAACTAATGTGATGGTGAGTAGTGATAGGTTTTGCAATATTGATAGTGAGCTCATTTTTTATGATCTTTTATCTCTATCTTGTTGCAATGCCTCATCTTTGGACTTAAACTCTTCTAGCACTCCAAATGTCATACATGCTAGTGTTGATAGTCCTTGCATATCATCCAAAAATTGCTTAGATAAATCTCTTGATGATATGCTTGCTTTATCTTGTTCCCATGATAAAAATGCGTGTGTTCCCTCTAACTCTTGCATGAACAATAATGTAGAGCAAACCCAATCAACTATGGAACAAGATGTGAACTTGAGTAGTTCAAAAATTAATTGTTTTTCTTCATCCATCACTCATTGCCTTATGGCTAAGTCTTCTAGTAGTGATGATAATAATAATGATAATGATAATAATGATGAAGAAGATGATATGGAAAAGGTTAATGCTCTCCTTCAAAATAAAGGTCTAATAATTCTTAAAGCCCTTCCTAACAATAAAAATGCTCAAGCTATCCTCTTTGAAATTATGGAAACGCTAATTGAGCGCGGGGAAACTATTGAGGCCTTGGAAGCAAGCCTTGAAGAAAAGGGTAAGATCGAAAGAGATGATGCTATGGAGAAGGCATCGTTAGAAGATGCTCTTGAGGAAGAGCAAGAGACTTGGGCTTCTCTAGAGGAGAAACTAGAATCTATCGAGGAGTCTCATAATGATATAATTGCTAAAATCATTAAAGAACGTGACCATGCTCATGCAAAATATAAAGTGTTTAAAATGGAAAATGCTAGATTGAATAATGAGCTTGTCATGTTGTATTCTTCCATTTCTAATGCTAATGATGCTTGTGCTAATAAATCCACTTCTTGTGAAGCATCTACTTTGAAGGAGAATGTTGAGCTAAGGGCTCAACTTGAGTTGCTAACTAGCAAGTATAGGAAGTTGGAAGAAACTCATGAAAAGCTATCTAGCTCTAATGATGATCTTCTAGCATCCTATGCTAGTGTAAAGTTATCTCATGAGGCCATCACTACAAAGGTAACATCTTGTGAGCCTCATGTGGACAATGGTACAACTTTACATAAAAATGCTATATTGCCATGTGCTAGTCCTTGTAGTTCATCCACTCGTAATGTCGGCACATCATGTGATGAATTACTTTCTTTGCCTTGTTGCTCTAACAATGATGCATCTACCTCCTCTAGTTCTTGTGTTATCACTAACCATGTAGAGAAAAGAGGAGAGCTCAAGGCCCAAGCCACTTCTATGAAGAAAGGCTTGGAAAATCGTCATGAAGGGAAGCGTGCAATTGACAACATGTTGAGTGTGCAACAATCCCCTAATGACAAGAGTGGACTTGGATTCAACTCCAACATCAAGAACAAGTCCAAGGTTGAGAAGAAGAAGAAGGTCCAAGCACAAGTCAAGAACCCGGCCAAGATCACTTTCTTCAAGTGCAAGCTAGAAGGGCACCATGTTCGGGATTGCCCAATGATGAAGAAGCTTCTTAGTGAGAAGCAACTAGGGAAGCGGCCTCTTGTTCAATCTTGTGCTCAACCACGGGTTGAACAAAGGCCACCTCCTGAGAAGACTCAAGTCAATGCTCCTCGAGTTGAGGAGCCTAAGAAGAAGAAGAGTCAATGTTGCTACCTTTGTCGTGGCAAGGGTCACTTTGCTTCCTCATGCACTAATGGTACCGTATCCAACCCTATTATAGTTGAAGATGCTTATTCTCTTGAGAAGGATAGAATTGGCAATGTGATTGCCAAATATGTGGGGACTCAAAGTGGTGTCAAGAAAAGAACCATTTGGGTTCCCAAGCCTATTGTGACTAACTTCTTAGGGAGTGCGGCGTTTTGGAGGCCGAGCTCCATGGAGCTCGATTTTCAAAAAAAAAAATTAAAACCGTAAATTTTTGTTTCAAAAAATTCGGAAAAATTATGGTCGTAGATAATATTGTGATCCACCACTTTGAAAATTTTCAATCATAAATTCCTTGTATTATGTTCTAAGCAAAAAAGAGAAATTTGCAGATCTGAATCGGTGAACAGTGCGCAATCTTAAAAAATTTGAAATCTGGCCAGATTTCTCTTTTTTGCACAGATCAAAATATAACGAGTTTGTGGTTGAAAATTTTCACATTGATGGATCATAGTATTCTCCACCACTATGATTTTTTTCATAATTTTTTGAAACAAAAATTTCCGGATTCGAATTTTTTTTGGAGACCCGAGCTCCATGGAGCTCGGGCTCCATTTGCACTTTCCGACTTCTTAGGACCCCACTTGGTTGGGGACCAACAAGCTCAAACTTGATCAATAGGTGTTGGTGGAGGACATTGGTGACTTGGCTATCATTTGAAGAATTAAGGGATCTTCATGGTTATAATTCATCAAGCCAAGTCAATTGGATTTTCACATATCTACCTCATACCTAATGCTCCTCCTTGCAGTAACTTGTATTTAATTCATATATACACTGAAAGTTGCTTGCTCCCTTGCATGTGTTAGTTTTGTTCCTAGCATGTGTTTGTATATGATATGCTACCTTCCTACTTGTCTTGTGATTCAAGGTTGTGTATGATAGTTGTGTATCATGTATGTGTAACTTTCTGTTGAGCTTTATTGGATCTTGTGTGGATTTAATTTGGATCTTTTGAGATATTAATGGACGATCCCATTTTTGGGGAGTGATGTGCTTTGTGCACTTCACAAACCTAAAAATGTGTGTACATGAGTCACACCACCTAGTATTGATATTTCAATATTATCTAGTTACTATGTGGTATGTCATATTCATGAGAAATTCAAATTCTACAATGTCCATTAATTTCTCTATAGTTGGTTTTATTTGCCTCTTGCTTAGTTAAAATGAATTATCACATTATGGGGGAGTAATAAGCTATGTGCATATTACAATCTCATAAAAACGTGAACATTTGAGGTTTGCCACTTAGAGTTGATATTATAAATTATCTTATTCCTATGTGGCATGTTGGCTCGAACAAGTTCAAATTTCCTTTTTTGGTTATGTTTTGGCTCTTGTTTGCGTGAGTTTGCTTGGCGTGGTTTTTCTCTAATATCCATTTCCATATATTATGTGAGAAACCATTTGTTTCATTTTATTCTAACCATGGCTTTGCCGGTTGGTTCGAATAGTTGAAACTACCAGTAACCTTTTTCGAAATAAAACACCATATTTCATATTTCTTATTTCTTATGTTTTATTTCTTATTTCTTGCCATATGCTTGTTTGTTGTGAAGTTGGTCTTGAACATCATTCCTATATATCACCGAGAAATATCTCTATATACTCCTTGTCCATGACAAGTGATACTAGTAATTGTGGTGGATTTTGTAGACCATCTTCACATTGGCTCTTGCGTTGAATTGCCTTATTTATTGCCTTCCTTGCCTCTTGCATGGATCCTAATCTTTCAATTGGTAGTATTTAGTGTTGTAAATAAAATATGGAGAGTAATGATCCCTTGTGCGTGCATTTTGCATTTGTAACGCCCCAAGATCCGTACTATGCAGATTTTAGCGTTCCAGCCAAATCCGCATAATAACGATCCTAAAGGACGCCCACCAGGCATAACGTGCACGTCGCAACACACACGTTATACGGGTGGAATTGTGATAACATTACAACAGTTCTCGATGGAACCCACAAAAGAACATATATACAACAACGACTCACCGAGTCAAGAGCAAAAGATACAATACAAAGATCCAAATAACAACGGAAGCGAAATAGCGTCCGGCTACGGACAAGATACAAATTGGACTAAGAGTCCTGAAGATAAGCAAAGGCACCATATCCCTGCCCAGGCCAAGCCGGAGGGATTCCCAAGCTAACGTCGTCAGACTTCAAACCTGTTGGCTGCATGTGGAATAGCAGACCCGAAGGGGTCAGTACTATAAACAGTACTGGCAAGTAATACTCACAAGATATCAAAGCTGGAATTCCGGGGAAAGAGGGTTAGCGATTGAGGCGGCGGCAAGCAGCACTAACAACTTATAGAGACACGCTACAACTTTCGTCTAATAGAGAGGAGGTAAGAGAGCGCATAGGTAACCAACTATACTAACACCAAACATAACCCAGCCGATTCCTTACCAGCCCGTTTATCCTACGAGCAGCAAGCCCAAAGGCACTCACACAGTTGGCAATTTTATAATTTTATTATTGAAGTAGTTCTATCTTACTAATCAAGTTATTATCGTTAGGTGCAAGTTGTCTATGATCTTGTTAGCCAGCATCATCACCAAGTCGTCCATAACCGTGGACACGGCTTTTCGAAAAGATTTAACCCTGCAGGGGTGCACAAATGTAACCACACGCACTTCAACCCTTCGCGCCATGCAATTAGCACACTTCCTAAGGTGTGCCGGCAGGGTATCCGACGCTACACTTTCCTTCACTACCACACAAGTCCAGGGAACCACCTAGCTAAGTCTGACCCACCTTGAAAGTCCGGCCGAAGCTCCGAGGTGGACTTAACCGTTTGCGCCTATGGCTAGGTGACACAGACTACCATGAGCTGGTCACTTCGCATCATACCGCAAGCCCTACGTAAGTAACCACGTATCCATCTTACCATATCATCCGCGCTTGTAACCGTAGAAACACCCGAACTACTTGTGGCGCCCTGGACAAGGCTGCAGATCCGGTACTAGGTCGAGGGGAGTCCCATTTCCTCCCACATGTGGGTAGTGCGCTCAGTCTTGGATCAGAGGACAAGAACTCGGGTCCTAGGCGACACTAGCAGAACAAATCACCACGATTGGCCTTCCGCCGGTGCCTTATCTTTATTAATTATATCCCATCGCCAAACATTAAAGATTATCATGTGAATTTATCCCAACTATCGCTTTAAAGCATGACTAGATAAAGATAACAAGACTCGAGCAAAACAACCTAAGCATGCACTACGACTCGCAAGGCCAACAAGATAAACAAGCAACAGGTTAATAGGATGTGGGGGTGGGGCATATCATGGCTGCAAGGTAAACATGCATATAGGATCGAGACACAAGCATCGCAATATAAGGCTAGCAAGGAACAAAAGATAGGAGGTGTGAGAGGCAGAAGACAAGCAAAGATAGCAAGGGAGTATCACTTGCCTGCAATCCGGTAGAGGTAGCAGAACCTGTCGTTGCTCACATCAACTCAACGACCTATCCCGAAGAAGCAACGAACACTGGGCAACGAAAGAGATGCATTTTACTTCTATGGCAAAAGAACCGGCATGTTGATGACATGATGCATGACAAGCTAAAGGTGATCCAATTTTATTCCCTAACACATGGCAAATCATTTTAAATGGGATCGGTGCACAATATAGATGTACCGGACAAACCACATAATTAAATTGATTTAATTCGACTAAATGGATAAATGTGTGATGTTAATTTAATGGTGCATGATTTTATAAGATACGGATATATATGGCATAGGGTTAGGGTTTGGGTCACACATCGGATTCGGCGATCTTCGGATTCGGGACCACCATCTTCGGGTCGTAGTCGAAGTAATCGAAGTAGTCGTCCATCCGGAGTCGAAGTAACCGATGTAGTCGAAGTAGTCCGTTCCGTAGTCGATGTCGTGGAAGTAGTCGTACTCGGGTCGTCGTCGTTGCGGACCTTGGCGTTCCGGGCTTCGGGGTCGTCGGGGTTCCACGGTGGTCGGGGAAGATCTTGGCGTGGCACATTTCACGGTCGTCGTGGAAGTAGTCGTTCACGGAGCGTCGGGGATCGGCCTTCACGTCGGGAACGGGAAACGGGGAACCACACCGGGAACGTCGGGGAACATCTTCACGACGGGAACGGAGATCGGGAACGCAGCACCGGGGAAACGGGAAACGGAGACGGGCATCACGGGATCGGGGGAACGGTGCACGGCATCGGGAAGCAGCAACTCGCACGGACAGGAGCACGCAACGGAGGACGTCCACGGGGACGGAAACATCGGGAACGTCCGTCGGGAAACCAGCACCGGAGATGAACATCGGGGACGGACACGGGGACGGGAATGGGAGCCGGGGAACCGGGCATCGGGGAAAACGCGGCACGTAGGCGTGCAACAGCAGCAGGACGCAGGCAGCGGACGGAGACGGACATCGGGAACAACACCTCCAGGCACGGGACGGAAACGGAGGTGCAGCAGCAGCAACGACCACCGGTCGGAGAGGAGCAGCGCAGGGGAAGGGAGCAGGGGGTGCGCTGGCTCGGGAGCGCAGGGAGAGGAGCAGGCAACGGCGCAGGCAAGGCGCAGAGGAGGAGGATGGCCGGCGTGAGGCGGCCATGGAGGAGGTGCGGCGGGGCGAGGGACGCAGCGGGGCGGCGGCGCGCTGCAGGAGCTGGAGGGGAGAGGGGCGGCGCAGACGAGGTGGAGCTCGGGAGGAGGGGCGCTCGGGACGGGTGCGGGGAGGAGGTCGACGAACGAGGGCGGAGGAGGTGAGCGAGGCCGGGAGAGGAGGAGAGGGAAGGGGAGCATCGGGGCGGCCGGCCCGGTGGTGGAGGACGGGAGGCCACGAGGAGCTCGGGACGACCGGTGGCGAGGAGGAGCAAATCGACGACGGCGGCGTCGCGGCAAGGATGCGTCGGGGAGGCGCGAGGCGGAGGTCGACGGCCAGCATGGGTGGAGGGAGAGCAGGAGCCGGCGGCTGCGGCTCGACGGCCGGCAAGGAGAGCCAGGGCGCGGGGAGGAAGCTGGGGTCGACGGGAGCGTGCGGGATGTGGGGAGGAAGAAGATGAGCCGGGGTGAGGAGAGGAGGTGAGCAAGGGGAGGAAGAAGCTGCGGGAGAGGAGAGAGAGGGCCGGCGGGGAGGAGAAGCCGGAGGGGCTCGCCGGAGCTCGGGATCGAGCCGGGGTTGGGGAAGGTCGGGAGAGGGAGGATGCGGGTGAGGTGAGAGAACAGAGAGAAGGAAAAGAAAAAGAAAAGAAAGAAGGAAAAGGGAAAAAGAAGGAAAAGGGGAAAAAGAAAAGAAGAGGGAGGTGGAAGGACCGTTCCGCGAAAAGGAAAAACGAGGGGAGGGCGGCTGCAAAAAGGCAGGGGGTGGGAACAGAAAAAGCCAGGGAGAAACTAGGGCAAACCCTAGGGTTTCAGGTTAGGTTGGTTTGGGCCGGATTTTGGGCTACTCTCTCGCTCGCTCAAAACTTTTTTTTTTGTAAAACAATTTGGCAATTAATTTTAGAAAACGGAGACGACTGTCTCGATAAAATAGTTTCTGACAATTTTAGAAAAATAAAATAGGGTTCAATAAAATATCTTTTGCGGACAAAAACATGCGATGCGATGATGCTGATGTCATGATGATGCAAAAAGAAAAACAAGCAAAATCTAATTTGGGGGAAACCCCGGGCCATTACAACCGACACCACTAACAAGGGATCTCGCCCCGAGATCCACGCTACCGTCAGGGGGAAGAAGAGCAGGTTATTCTATCAAATCTTCTTCGTCGTGTTGATCTTCTCGACACCACTAACAAGAGGTTCTTGCTCACGTCGATGGCGATGACCTTCCGTCGAGGTGCGTCCAAGATCGAACCTATTACGATAAAAGGCACAGAGATCATCCAACCCACGAAGATACTATAACCGGAAGGTAGATAAGAGAGAAGATTTAAATCATAAAAGGTAAGAGGGGAAAGAAATTAGAGGTGAGGAGTAAACAAGAATTCCTATTGAGATATTTTCAAATAACTTTTAGTAAAATAGTTTGGACACTCTACAACAACGACCATTAGCTAGGGTATCCTACAGGCAGACTGGACCCACGGGGTATCGAAAAACCAGAGCTCTGATACCACTTTGTAACGCCCCAAGATCCGTACTATGCAGATTTTAGCGTTCCAGCCAAATCCGCATAATAACGATCCTAAAGGACGCCCACCAGGCATAACGTGCACGTCGCAACACACACGTTATACGGGTGGAATTGTGATAACATTACAACAGTTCTCGATGGAACCCACAAAAGAACATATATACAACAACGACTCACCGAGTCAAGAGCAAAAGATACAATACAAAGATCCAAATAACAACGGAAGCGAAATAGCGTCCGGCTACGGACAAGATACAAATTGGACTAAGAGTCCTGAAGATAAGCAAAGGCACCATATCCCTGCCCAGGCCAAGCCGGAGGGATTCCCAAGCTAACGTCGTCAGACTTCAAACCTGTTGGCTGCATGTGGAATAGCAGACCCGAAGGGGTCAGTACTATAAACAGTACTGGCAAGTAATACTCACAAGATATCAAAGCTGGAATTCCGGGGAAAGAGGGTTAGCGATTGAGGCGGCGGCAAGCAGCACTAACAACTTATAGAGACACGCTACAACTTTCGTCTAATAGAGAGGAGGTAAGAGAGCGCATAGGTAACCAACTATACTAACACCAAACATAACCCAGCCGATTCCTTACCAGCCCGTTTATCCTACGAGCAGCAAGCCCAAAGGCACTCACACAGTTGACAATTTTATAATTTTATTATTGAAGTAGTTCTATCTTACTAATAAAGTTATTATCGTTAGGTGCAAGTTGTCTATGATCTTGTTAGCCAGCATCATCACCAAGTCGTCCATAACCGTGGACACGGCTTTTCGAAAAGATTTAACCCTGCAGGGGTGCACAAATGTAACCACACGCACTTCAACCCTTCGCGCCATGCAATTAGCACACTTCCTAAGGTGTGCCGGCAGGGTATCCGACGCTACACTTTCCTTCACTACCACACAAGTCCAGGGAACCACCTAGCTAAGTCTGACCCACCTTGAAAGTCCGGCCGAAGCTCCGAGGTGGACTTAACCGTTTGCGCCTATGGCTAGGTGACACAGACTACCATGAGCTGGTCACTTCGCATCATACCGCAAGCCCTACGTAAGTAACCACGTATCCATCTTACCATATCATCCGCGCTGGTAACCGTAGAAACACCCGAACTACTTGTGGTGCCCTGGACAAGGCTGCAGATCCGGTACTAGGTCGAGGGGAGTCCCATTTCCTCCCACATGTGGGTAGTGCGCTCAGTCTTGGATCAGAGGACAAGAACTCGGGTCCTAGGCGACACTAGCAGAACAAATCACCACGATTGGCCTTCCGCCGGTGCCTTATCTTTATTAATTATATCCCATCGCCAAACATTAAAGATTATCATGTGAATTTATCCCAACTATCACTTTAAAGCATGACTAGATAAAGATAACAAGACTCGAGCAAAACAACCTAAGCATGCACTACGACTCGCAAGGCCAACAAGATAAACAAGCAACAGGTTAATAGGATGTGGGGGTGGGGCATATCATGGCTGCAAGGTAAACATGCATATAGGATCGAGACACAAGCATCGCAATATAAGGCTAGCAAGGAACAAAAGATAGGAGGTGTGAGAGGCAGAAGACAAGCAAAGATAGCAAGGGAGTATCACTTGCCTGCAATCCGGTAGAGGTAGCAGAACCTGTCGTTGCTCACATCAACTCAACGACCTATCCCGAAGAAGCAACGAACACTGGGCAACGAAAGAGATGCATTTTACTTCTATGGCAAAAGAACCGGCATGTTGATGACATGATGCATGACAAGCTAAAGGTGATCCAATTTTATTCCCTAACACATGGCAAATCATTTTAAATGGGATCGGTGCACAATATAGATGTACCGGACAAACCACATAATTAAATTGATTTAATTCGACTAAATGGATAAATGTGTGATGTTAATTTAATGGTGCATGATTTTATAAGATACGGATATATATGGCATAGGGTTAGGGTTTGGGTCACACATCGGATTCGGCGATCTTCGGATTCGGGACCACCATCTTCGGGTCGTAGTCGAAGTAATCGAAGTAGTCGTCCATCCGGAGTCGAAGTAACCGATGTAGTCGAAGTAGTCGTTCCGTAGTCGATGTCGTGGAAGTAGTCGTACTCGGGTCGTCGTCGTTGCGGACCTTGGCGTTCCGGGCTTCGGGGTCGTCGGGGTTCCACGGTGGTCGGGGAAGATCTTGGCGTGGCACATTTCACGGTCGTCGTGGAAGTAGTCGTTCACGGAGCGTCGGGGATCGGCCTTCACGTCGGGAACGGGAAACGGGGAACCACACCGGGAACGTCGGGGAACATCTTCACGACGGGAACGGAGATCGGGAACGCAGCACCGGGGAAACGGGAAACGGAGACGGGCATCACGGGATCGGGGGAACGGTGCACGGCATCGGGAAGCAGCAACTCGCACGGACAGGAGCACGCAACGGAGGACGTCCACGGGGACGGAAACATCGGGAACGTCCGTCGGGAAACCAGCACCGGAGATGAACATCGGGGACGGACACGGGGACGGGAATGGGAGCCGGGGAACCGGGCATCGGGGAAACGCGGCACGTAGGCGTGCAACAGCAGCAGGACGCAGGCAGCGGACGGAGACGGACATCGGGAACAACACCTCCAGGCACGGGACGGAAACGGAGGTGCAGCAGCAGCAACGACCACCGGTCGGAGAGGAGCAGCGCAGGGGAAGGGAGCAGGGGGTGCGCTGGCTCGGGAGCGCAGGGAGAGGAGCAGGCAACGGCGCAGGCAAGGCGCAGAGGAGGAGGATGGCCGGCGTGAGGCGGCCATGGAGGAGGTGCGGCGGGGCGAGGGACGCAGCGGGGCGGCGGCGCGCTGCAGGAGCTGGAGGGGAGAGGGGCGGCGCAGACGAGGTGGAGCTCGGGAGGAGGGGCGCTCGGGACGGGTGCGGGGAGGAGGTCGACGAACGAGGGCGGAGGAGGTGAGCGAGGCCGGGAGAGGAGGAGAGGGAAGGGGAGCATCGGGGCGGCCGGCCCGGTGGTGGAGGACGGGAGGCCACGAGGAGCTCGGGACGACCGGTGGCGAGGAGGAGCAAATCGACGACGGCGGCGTCGCGGCAAGGATGCGTCGGGGAGGCGCGAGGCGGAGGTCGACGGCCAGCATGGGTGGAGGGAGAGCAGGAGCTGGCGGCTGCGGCTCGACGGCCGGCAAGGAGAGCCAGGGCGCGGGGAGGAAGCTGGGTCGACGGGAGCGTGCGGGATGTGGGGAGGAAGAAGATGAGCCGGGGTGAGGAGAGGAGGTGAGCAAGGGGAGGAAGAAGCTGCGGGAGAGGAGAGAGAGGGCCGGCGGGGAGGAGAAGCCGGAGGGGCTCGCCGGAGCTCGGGATCGAGCCGGGGTTGGGGAAGGTCGGGAGAGGGAGGATGCGGGTGAGGTGAGAGAACAGAGAGAAGGAAAAGAAAAAGAAAAGAAAGAAGGAAAAGGGAAAAAGAAGGAAAAGGGGAAAAAAGAAAAGAAGAGGGAGGTGGAAGGACCGTTCCGCGAAAAGGAAAAACGAGGGGAGGGCGGCTGCAAAAAGGCAGGGGGTGGGAACAGAAAAAGCCAGGGAGAAACTAGGGCAAACCCTAGGGTTTCAGGTTAGGTTGGTTTGGGCCGGATTTTGGGCTACTCTCTCGCTCGCTCAAAACTTTTTTTTTTTGTAAAACAATTTGGCAATTAATTTTAGAAAACGGAGACGACTGTCTCGATAAAATAGTTTCTGACAATTTTAGAAAAATAAAATAGGGTTCAATAAAATATCTTTTGCGGACAAAAACATGCGATGCGATGATGCTGATGTCATGATGATGCAAAAAGAAAAACAAGCAAAATCTAATTTGGGGGAAACCCCGGGCCATTACAGCATTCAAATGCAAATATCTAAGATAATGCATTAATCTTGGGGGAGCATTCCTTTTTATTTAGAACACTATCCTATCTATCAATTTTTTTATCCTTTCAATTGGCATTTGATTCTTTATCTTATGTGTTGGTACCTTCAATTGGTATTAATTGGGATTTAATATCTCCTCCATAGATATTTGTTTCAATTGATATTTATTGTGGGAGTTTTGATACCTTATTGCTTTATTTTACTTTACTTGATTCCGGTCAAGTATTATCCTCTTCTTGGTATCTTTTCTCCTAGTTGGTATCTTATTTTCAATTGGTGTCTTGTCGATCATTTGTTGTGTTGATTCGATTCCTATTGATTTCACACTTCATGTGTTGATGTGTTTTGGAATCAATCATATGTTGATTTGATTTTTCCTCAATCATGTGTTGATTTGGATTTTGATATAATTTGGACAACCTTTTGTGTCACACTTTGGTGTGCTCTCCTCTTGGTTTACTTGGTGTTTTTGTCCAAATTATATCTCGTTCGGTTCTAGAAAGCCTATGCATGCTCGGTTACTAATTTATATTATTTTAGCATGCTTATCTTTCTTTATCCAATATATAGGGCATACTCCATCAAATCCTAAATCGGCTAAGATGTGCATGAAATTCAATTTCATATCTATATGCACATATTTATGTGGAGTATGTCCTATATATTGCAGTTGTTCTAACTACTATGGGACCCAATGAGTTTGGGAACCATTTTGTACTTGAATTATGTTTTAGGTACAATTGAGAAGCATTGGATGCTTGCCTCATTCATAAGGAAGGTGTTCTCACCATGTGATTTTAGGAGTCAAGCTATGATGACTAACAAAGGATCATCTTCGTCATCACCAATGCATCTCGGTAACAAGTATCAATCCCATGCATACTTTTCTAGTCTCAACCTTGTGTAGGTTGCTTCTTGGCATGAACGCTTCTAATTATATGCAATTGTTGTGGTTTTGGCTTTTTCCCTCACTTTGTATATCTTTGTGATATTTGTGATGAAATTGCAAAAACCCTTTCTTCAATTGGTATTATTTCTTTGTGATACTTGTTGCCTAACTCAAAGCATCTCCACTATCTCTTGTTCCCTTAGTGATATGTGTGATGCATTTGATATATTTGAAGTTCATTTATATACAATGAGATAAATTTGAGCTATGTGCTATGCTTTCATGCAATAATCTCGTTTGTATATTTATGACTTCCTTTTGGATACCGTGTTCTCTTCTTTATCAACCATCTCATATGTGCAAGTTTCTTTGTGGATGTAGATCATCAACGATTTGTCTACTTAGAAACCTATACATACGAGAGAGGTCACTTTTTAGTTGGTATCCTATTTCTTTTGAGCTACCTTGTTTTATCTCTAATTCTTTGGTGGCTCCAATTTTATCTCATGAGTGCCTGTCTCATTGTTTATTGGTATCTTTGCACACTCATGTGTTTGTTGAGGTTCTTTCACTTCATGCTTACCATGGTGAGTATGTTGTTTTTTATTGGCTAAATGCTCTCATTAGCTTTTGGCATTTTCAATTGGTTTTAGTTTCCAATTGGTATCCCGAAGCTTGTGAACATACCTTTAAAGATCTTCCTTTTGTCTTGGTTGGGCCTATCTTATGTTGATTTTTTGACAATTGGTATCTCCTTATGGCTCAACCATATCTTTGGTGCAAGTGCTATGATTTGCTCTTGCTTTATGCACACTTGCACTTGTTGAGTGTTCTAGATGATTTTGGAGAGCGAGGATGCCATATTTGTGCACTCCTCAATATTGCATGAACATTGGGGAGCTTCTCCATTTTTATTTAGAACTCTCGCTTTGGATCTTTTCGATTGCTTTTCTCCTTTGTGGAGATGTTTAGAATGATTTCATCTTTTTGCAATCTTTGGATCCTCAATATAGTTTGATTTCCTCTAATTATTCGTCAATGAATAAGTGCATTTGATTTCACTCATATCTTGAGAAATGCACACTTTATGGAGGAACTCATATTATATTGACCTTCTAAATTTTTCTTCCCATTTCGGCAATCGATGCCAATGGGGGAGAAGTTTAGAGGGTTTAAGGGAATTTGGGTTTTATGCTTTTGTTGCATTTGCCTTTAATGCGCTTGCATCCTTGCTCGTTTGTCTTGCAAGGTTGCTTTATTCATTATATAAACCCTCTTATAAGGGATTGTCATCAATTACCAAAATGGGAGAGATTGAAAGTGCATGGTTGCCCCCATGTGTGGTTTTGGTAATTAATGACAATCTCTCTGGACTAGTGTTTGTATTAAGCTATATTTGTAGGTGTGTCCTTAAGCATTGCTTGATCTCCATTTGTTGGAGTCAAGGCTAAGGGAAGAAAAGTATGTGTTGATCAAGGCTCAGTGCGTGTTGATCAACACTCAAGTCCAAGTGAAGATATGCCGAAGAGGTGCTTCTCCCATCTTGGTGTATGGGGGAGCAACATGTGAATCTTCACCAAGCGAAGCGCAATCAAGAAAGGTGGTGCATCTTGAGGAGATGAAGATCGTCTTCATCGACCTCAAGTGGATTTTTGCGCAAGGCAAAGATATGATCTTGATAGGGTTTCTATTTTACCGATATTATGTTGTTTAGTGGAGAGACCGGGTTATAGGATAGATAGCCGTACTATCAAGAGGGGCTCTCGACCGAGTATCTTGATCGTATCGTTCGTGGAGAGCTTAAACCTTTGCATCCTTGCAATCATTCTTATTGGTTCTTATTTGGCTTTTATCCATGTGAGAATTTAGAGCTTGTGTTCATCTCCATACCAAGCTCTAGTTCATCAAATACGGATCTCATGAATATCTTCGTGCGTTTTTGTTATTGGAGGTTTTACCCGTGTGTCTTTTCTAAGAGAGGTCAAACTCTCTTCTTGTGGTTTCCTCCTCACATGATGGACTATGATGTTTCTCTGCATGATCTTGTAGATCTATTCGTTACGAATCCAACGAGCCCAAGATCATTGAAAACGGAGTCCAGATGATTAAGTTATGTTTTTTCTCGTACCGGGTGTTCTTCTGTTTTTCCAGTTACCGGCACTACCGGCCCCTCAAGCGGAACTACCGCTGGCAAGTTCCGGAGCAACTTCCGGCATCCACTTCCGCTTATGAAAATTCGGTTCTGTTACCGAGCGGAAGTGGCACCGAAACTTGTTCCGGTACTACCGCTATTACTGGAAGTACCGGGCCTTTTTACAGAAGTACCGGTGTCCAGTGCCGGGCCCACTTCCGGGGCTTCTTCCGCCTGAGTTTTTTGGTACTGGCCTCTCATCGTTTTAACCGGAAGTTCGCCCGGAAGTGATTCCGGTAGTACCGGATCAATCGGTACTACCGGTCCATTTCCCGGTACTACCGATCTTGCGGGTGTTCTTCTCTAGCCGTTGGTAGGCTGTTTTGGGTGGGCCGGAAGTACCGCCCTTTGGGCCGGTACTACCGGCCCTGCAGGTTTTTGTTTCTACAGAGAGCCGTTGGTGGGCATCTTTGCGTAGGGCAGTAGTACCGCCCCTTGGGCCGGTACTACCGGCCCTGCGGGAATCTGAGCCCAACGACCAGATTCTCATGGCACCTTTTTAAGGGGCTCTTCTTCCCCATTGTTTCTTTAACTTTTTGAACATCTTGAGCTCACTTTTTCTCTCTCACTCCTCCATTGTTGCAAACTTGTGAGCTTGATTTCTCTCAATCCCTCCAATGATTCTTGCCCATCTTTAGGGATTCAAGAGTGGAGATCTAGATCTACCATTCCACCAATCCATTCCTCCTCTAAGTGAGGGGAACCTAGTAGATCTAGATTTTGGAGTTCTTAGTGTTTCTCCTTGTTCTTCCTCTTAAATCCATCCATAGCATTAGTTGCTTTGGTTGGATTTAGGAGTGAAGGATTTAACCACTTAGTGTGCTCTTGCCTTTTGCATTTGTTGCATCGGGTTGCTCTCTCCACTTTGATACGTGAAGATCGAAGTTGAGAAGCTTGTTACTCTTGGGTGCATTGTGTTCCCAAGAGCTTGTGCCTCTTGGGTGCATTGTGTACCCTAGACGGTTGGAGGTGCTGTGAAGACTTCGAGTTGTGAAGCTTCGGCACGTTTTGGGAGCCCCCAATTGAGTTGTGGGTGTGTGCCCCAAGAAAGTTGTAAAAGGGCTCCGGAATCTGCCTCGAAGGATTCCGATAGTGGAAGGGTGAACCAAACCCTTGGGTGCGGTTCATCGGAGAATAGGGTGTGGCCTTTGTGGCATCTTGAGTCGGCCTCTTGTGGCGAGCTCACACCTCTCCAACGAGACGTACTCCCTTAACAAGGAGGAACTCGGGAATACATCCTCGTCTCCACGTGCCTCGGTTATTTCTATACCCGAGCTATTTACTTATGCAATTTACATTATGATAGCCTTCGTGCTTGAAGTTCTATATCTAGCTATCACCTTGTTGCTTGCCTTGCTTAGCATAAGTTGTTGGTGCACATAGGTGAGCCTAGTGTATTAGGTGGTTGGCTTGTTAATTAAACTAATAGTTTTATTCCGCAATTATCAAGCCTTAAACCGAAAAAGTTTTAATCGCCTATTCACCCCCCCCCTCTAGGCGACATCTCGGCATAGTTTGTTCTTTCACTAGTGCACTATCTTGCAAATTGGGGTTCAGGTTTCTGTCACCCCGGCAACCCTACCATAAGCAAACTAAATACACCATGCATTCCCCTACTCCCATAAAGGTGAAGTGCTATGTAGTCGACGTTCACACAAGACCACTAGAGGAAGAACACCACAATTTAAATATCAAACCATTAAATATTACTCAACATAACATGACTACTTGCAAGAAGACTTCTCCCATGTCCTTAAGAACTAAACGAACTACTCACAAGACATCATATGGATCATGATCAGAGGTGATGTAAATATGGATACCAATATGGTCATAACAAGGATTCACCGATAAAACTCACAAGCATCAACTATAATCAGTAATTAACACCGGGCGAGTGATCCCAATGAACTAGACAAGTTACAATGTCAAGTGTTATAGCGGGATGAGACGAGGTGATGATGGTGCTGATGGTGGAGATGATGTTGATGACGATCACGATGATGCCCGGTACGATGGCGATGGCGATGGCGACGATCTCCCACTTCGGAAGGGAATTTCCCCGGCAGATTTATGCCTGCCAGAGAGCTTTTTATCTATGTCTAGTTTCCGCCTCGCAGAGGCGGCTGAAAAATAATTGGTGGTCTACCCCGATGATTTTAGGTCAAAGTGAAGAAGTACGCCGAAGGGGAGCCGGAGGGTGCTTACATGGACAAGGGGCGGGTCCTACCCGTGGCCCAAGACCGCCCCTGCCCCTGGTGGAACTCTTCCGTCCCATCTTCTGGTTCCGTGGCTTAATCCCGTAAATATTAACTTTCTGAATTTTCTAGAATTTTTGGGTCTTCGGAGGACAGGTGTTTTTTCCCGCTATTTCCGGACTCCGATAGATAATTCCTGGAGAATACCAAACATGCAAAATAAGATAAATAACATAAGTAATGCGTCATAATATGAAATACAACAATTAATAGAGACAAATTATGATGTAAAATAGTGATGCAAAATGGATGTATCAGGAGTGCACAGACATGATCGAGACACCTCTCCGACCAATAACCAACAGCGGGATCTGGAAACCCATGAGATGGCCCTTGTGCATTCCATGAATTAACTTGTCGCTTGAACCATAAACGTCGAGTCCCACTCCATTTGCCACACGATACCTAGTTTGTCCGAGATCCGATCTCGTTACCGACAAACACATTTACTCGTTCTCGTGATATTACATTCTCGTGATCAGATCACATGCTTGCAAGCTTCATAGATGTAATCTCACCGAGTGGGCCCAGAGTATCTATCCGTCACACGGATGGGCAAATCTTGATCTTGATACCTACGCCTCAACCTATTCCTTCGGGAACCCTATGAGACACCTTTGTGATCACCCTGTTACGGTGTGACGGTTGATGCAGTCAAATCTCCCTTTCGTAATAGTGATTAGATACGATCTCACGGTCAAAGGTTTGGGTTGCTACGTTTCCTAGTTATTGCAATGTTGAATTCTGACCTCATCGCAATACCTATGTTGGGTGTGAGTCCATCACATAATTCAACTAATGATATGACTCCATTATCAATTGATATAAATATCCATGATCAGGAAACCTCGATCATCAGTTGACCAATGGACTAGTTGAATAGAGGCTACTAGGGACTTGGTTTGTTTACATATCACACGTGTACTAATGTTTCCGCTTAATACAGTTATAGCATGATATAAAAACTTATTATGAAAATTTGAGATATGAAATAAAACATCTTTATTATTTGCCTCTAGGGCATATCTCCAACAATTTAGACACAATATCAACAAGCAGATTTACATAAACCCATTACGCGCAACATACATTAAAAGATATTTTGGTGTTCTGCGCACTGTAGCCCAACGTCACATCTGCCTCGGCGGGCTGGTGTGGTCAATCGAAGGACCAACATGGCCCTCGACGGACCCACCTCGTCGAGCATAAGTGGGTTTGTCTAGATAAAGAAAAACAATGCGTTGCCCACCCAAACCACATTTGCATGGAGGCTTGATGCGTCGCTCCCATGATAGAGATAAACAAGGTAACACTTTTGGCGCTGGGCTTGATGCGATGACGTCGCTGATCAGCAGTGCGAGCTTGCATATACTCCCTCCGTATCAAAATATAAGATGTTTTAGCATTTCTCTTTCCATCCATATCTAGACATGTTTTAGTGTAAGGTTCAAATGAATCTTACACTAAAACATGTCTACATACGGATGGAAAGAGAAATGCTAAAACATCTTATATTTTGATACGGAGGGAGTATTTATGTGGATTCCACCCGTAGGAGACATCGTCGCCCTAGACATAGGTTCCACGAAGTTGCTTCTGACGAACATCTCCAGGGTTAACAACTCAACTGGCTGCCCACACGCCGTGCTTCTAACATGATCACTCGAATAGTAGGGTTGGGACTTCGACTTTGGTGCCAACGGGAAAGCCGCCACAAGGCGACTTCGACTTTGGTGCCCACACTAGTAGGAAAATAGTTACCCGTGGCGCACCAATTTTGGTTACCCGTGGCGCAGGGCTCTGCGCCACGGACTACCACGCCACGGGTAACATTTCAGGCGTGGCGCAGGTGCCCCGGTGCGTCACGGGTAACAAATTAGCCGTGGCGCCCCTTTTCACCCTGCGCCACGGCTAACTTGCGCCACGGCTAAGCCACTGTGTGCGCCACGGCTAGCTACGACGGGGTCCAAAAAAAAACCCCCGGGGGGGCTTCGTCTTCGTCGCCGGCGTGCTCGGTTCGGCAGCAGCGCGCGTGGGGAGCCTTCGTCCACGGGGACACGTCGCCGCGCCGTTCCAGAAGGATGCGCCGGTGGCCTCGTCGTTCCAGAGGACGCGCCGCCACGGGGGAGAGGAGGCGCATCGGGCGGCTTTAGATCGGGCCGCCATGGACGCGTACCTCGAAGCGCGGGGGGGGGGGGCTTCATGCTGAACACGTGTTACGGGTGGGGCCACGGCGGAGTCGGAGCGGAGCCTCGGATAGGAGGAGGCCGGCGGCGAGGATGAGGGCCGGGCGGAGCTGGCGTTAGCGCGGGGAGTGGGGGTCTTCGTCGGGGAGTGACGGACCTCGTCGGCGGCGTCGCGCCAGGGCTGCGCACTACTAGGGAAAGGCTTATAGGTAAGCCACGTAGCCGTGGCGCACTGTCAGCATGGTGCGCCATGGCTAAGTATGCGTGGCGCACCGCTTGGTGCTGCGCCACTGACACCAACTTAGCCGTGGCGCAGGTTTCTAAGAAGTGCGCCACGGCTAAGATGGGCCCTGGCCGGCCGGCCTGTGCGCACTCAGGCGTGGCGCGACACAAATATGTGCGCCACGGGTAGCCGCGTAGCCGTGGCGCACAGTAATACCCTGCGCCACGGCTAAGTGTGGGACCCGGTGCACATTTTTGGCGCCAATTTTACCCCACTTAGCCGTGGCGCACTGTGCCCTCGTGCGCCACGGGTAAGTGTGGGTCCCATCTGCACCATTTCTGGCGCGAATTTTACCCCACCTAGCCATGGCGCAGGGAATTACTGTGCGCCACGGCTAGGATATAGTGGTGGCGCAGCCACCGTTCGTGCGCCACGGCTAAGCCTGGGTGCAATTTTTTACTTTTTGGCTGCCACCACCACCACCCCCTTTTCTCCTCTTTTCCTCTCCTCTTCCTCCTCCATACCTCTCAATTCCAGATCTGCACGCCCCCTTCCTCTCCCCACCTCATTTTCTTCTCTCTCTTCACATATTTTGCCACATAAATCTACTTATTTTCTTCATGTATATGTGAGGAAACATCTCCCACACCTCATGCTCGATCTTCCTCCTCTGGGCGCTCTCTCTTTCGACGTCTTCGTTGGAAGGTGAGTGTATGTGATGGATGAGAAGGCTTTGATGTGTGTGGTTCTATGTGATGGATGAGAAGGGTTGTGATATGTTTGTGGTTGTTGTATGCATGTGTGATGGATGAATTGGTTGCATTGTGATGGATGAGGATGTGTGTGTGGTTGCGTGTGTTTGCATATGTGTATGCCATGATCGAAATGATTAGTTGCCGATGTTTTCGCCGAAATGTAGATTCATTTCCATTTCGGCGAATTTTCCGGCACTCCTAAGGCCAAAAATTAGCAAAGGTCATGCCAAATTTTTCTGTGAAATATTTTGTTTCTAATATAATTCCTTTGTTCTATATGTAGAGCGGGGGCGACAATGGTCATCATGATGAGCGAAAGTATTGTTGCTAGATATTTGAAATATGCGACGACCGTGATGGTTAAAAACAACGACACCGGGATAAAGTGTCCGTGTCGAACATGCAAACTCGGCACCGTGCTCGATCCCTTTTCCGGCACATTGCAGGAGCATCTGCTCAGGAAAGGTTTTATGGATGACTTCACTTACGAGGATGATGATGATGACGTCCATGGGGGCGCGGCGGGAAATGATCAGGAAGATGAAGAGGCGCCTCCCGATTATGATGACGAAGAATATGTCGGGCATGATGATGAAGAAGAAGCCGACGTAAATGGTGGAGAAGACGCGGGCACGCCGACGCTGCTAACTTCAGTCGTGCGGGACCCTCATGTTCAAGAATTGCTTCTCAGAAAGTCGAGTAACGCTGCTAGAGAGGCTAAGCTGGCGCAGCTGGACATAGACTCGAATGCTCCGTTGTATGCGGGATGTCGGGCCCGAGGATACCCGCTTGAAAGTAACGCTCATGGCTCTGCAGATGAAGGCAAAACACAAATGGACAGACGCAAGCTTCGACGAGAACTTGAAATTTTGGCACGATCGTCTTCCTGAGGGGAACACGTGTCCTAGTAGTATCGAAGAGGCCAAAAAAATCGTGTGCCCTTTTGATTTACCGCACATCAAATACCACGTTTGCATCAATGATTGCTTCATTTATCCGGAAAATGACGCGGAGACAACTGCATGTCCGGTGTGCGGCGCTGCTCGATACAAGAAAGGGAAAAAGAAAGCTCCTCGGAAAGTGGTATGGTACCTTCCGATCATTCCTCGTCTGCAGCGGCTTTTCACAGATCCTAAGGAAGCAAAGTTAATGCGCTGGCACGCGGAAAGGAATAAGCCGGAAAACGAAGAGACGGATAAGATGCTGAGACACCCTTCAGATGCTAAGCAGTGGGAAGCGTTAGACTTTGAATACCCAACTTTTGGGAACGATCCAAGAAACGTCAGGTTGGGCGTGAGCACCGATGGGCTCAATCCGTTTGGCAACCAGAGCAGCACACATAGCACGTGGCCCGTGTTTGTATGGATATACAACCTACCCCCATGGTTGTGCATGAAGAGGAAGTACATTCACATGAGCATGCTAATTCAAGGGCCGAAACAACCAGGAAACGACATCAATCTGTATCTGCAGCAATTGAGAGATGAGCTACACAAGATATGGAATGTAGGGGTCAGCACATGGGACGCCGTCGCGGAAGATTACTTCCCTATGAGAGCCGCGTTGATCACGACGGTGCAAGACTATCTCGGTTACGGATATATCGCAGGCTAGGTGGCCCACGGACACTGTGCATGCGTTAGGTGCATGGACGATACAACATATATGCAGCTAGAGAAAGATCCCGGGTCTTCAAAAACAGTGTTCACGGGACATCGAAGGTGGCTTCGCAAGGACGACCCGTGGAGAAAACGCAAAGAGTTGTTCGATGGTACCGTTGAGATCCGAAGAGCCCCACATAAGAGGAGCGGCGAAGAAATCGACATGCTGTTGACAAGCTGGGATGAGTGCCCTCCGCCGGGGAAGAAGCAAAAGGCTCCGCCACCACTGCTGAAGGTATGGAAAACAAGGTCTGTTTTCTGGGACTTGCCATATTGGAAGATCCTCGAAACACCTCATAGCCTTGATGTCATGCATATCACGAAGAACGTGTGCGAGAGTCTGCTTGGCACCCTTCTCAACATGCCGGAGAGGACCAAAGATGGGCCGAAAGCAAGAAACGACCTAAGATCATTGGGCATCAGGAAAGATCTCCACGGAGGACGCCCTAACGATGATAATGATCTGTCCGAGGAGGAGGAGACGGAAGGTCGTCGGAAGGGCAAAAAGGCGAAACAGAATGACTATTACTGCCCTCCTTCGTGCTTCACTCTAAGCCAGAAGGAGATCGAACAGTTTATCAAGTGCCTTCTCGGAGTGAAATTTCCTTCCGGTTACGCGGGGAAGATAAGCAGATATCTGGACGCAGCGAAACAAAAGTTCAGCGGGATGAAGTCTCATGACTGTCACGTGCTGATGACGCAGATACTTCCGGTTGCACTCCGAGGGATAATGGACCCACACGTCCGCCAAACGCTATTGGACCTATGCAACTTTTTCGACGTCATCTCTCGAAAGTCGATCAGCATGAAGAAAGCCGTAAGGCTACAGGAAGAGATCATTGTGATACTAAATGAGCTTGAGATTTACTTCCCTCCCGCATTCTTCGACGTTATGGTGCATTTGCTGATCCATGTCGTGGATGATATCATCCAGCTCGGGCCGATGTTCCTGCACGGCATGATGCCGTTCGAAAGGATGAATGGTGTCATCAAAGGATACGTTCGTAACAGGGCAAGTCCAGATGGAAGCATCGTCCAGGGCTATCTCACCGAAGAGTGCATCTCTTTCTGCACGAATTTTCTAGACGTCGAGAACCCTGTTGGTCTGCCCGAAAATAAGCACATTGGCAAGCTCGATGGAGCAGGTCACAAAACAGGCAGGAGGGAACTACAAGTGGACGACTCTGGCCGACGCGCCGACTTGACAGTGCAAACTTTGTAGCGCTAAAACACATACAAGTGGTCGATCCTTGGTTGGAAAAGCACAAAAACTTTATTGAGAAGAAGTACAGTGAACGTGGTCAGCATCGAACGGACGTCGAAATAATCAAAGAGCACAACGCCACCTTCACGCGTTGGTTCAAACGCCACCTTCTAGATAATCCTCCGTCAATGACTTCCGCAGAAGGAAAACTCATATTCCTCTTGTCACAGGGCCCCGCGCCCAACCTGATGACATATCAGGCATACGATATCAACGGTTACACGTTCTACACGGAGGAAAAAGACAGGAATAGCGAATATCAGAACTCAGGGATAACGATGGAATCCTTCACCGGTGACGTCAAAGAAAGGTACTATGGAAGGATCGAGGAGATCTGGGAGCTGGACTACTCTGGAGACAAGGTGCCGATGTTCCGTGTCAGATGGGCTAAGAGCGTCAGTCCAAAAAAAGAAGACGGATATTTCACCACCATGTCTATACCCGAAGCCTCCAAGTCTGCTGCTACCGCGAGCGTCATCGCGAAAACTGAACCATGGGTACTGGCTAGCCAAGTTGACCAATGCTTCTTCATCACCGACCCGACAATGCCTAGCCGTGTTGTCGTGAGAAGAGGAAAAAGGAGCATCATCGGAATGGATGGAGTCGCCAACGAGCAAGATTTTGACCAGTACGGAGACCCAAAGATGGAAGATGACGACGACGACGAAGAAACATACACCACAAGAAGAAGTAGGACAACACTACCCAAGTCAGGTGGTCTTCCGTTCGCAAGAAGAAGTCGAGATGTTCCGGGTCTAAATTATTCAACCGCCACCAAGAAGGGAAAGAAGATTGTGAAACGCTAGCTAGATGGTGTGGGAAATACGACGCTTGATTTTGTAACCCTAGGAATTAATATTATAAATTAAGTATCCTAGAATTTGTAATCCAAATATTAAGTATTTTTAATATATTTGATATGCATATGTGTCTTAAAATTAAATAGGAATATGATATGTGTAATCCTTAATATTAAATTTTTTTAAAATCATAAATTGGAATACTATATCACATTAAATATTATATGAATGTCTTAAATGAAATGCACAAAAGGAAAAAAGAAAAGCAAATGAAAAATTAAATGCAAAAAGAAAATATAAAAAAACTCCTTAGCCGTGGCGCAGGGAACTGACCCCTGCGCCATGGGTAACTTACCCGTGGCGCAGGTCAGTGACCCTGCGCCACGGCTATTATACGTACCCGAGCCGCATGGAAGCGACCGTGCGCCACGGCTAATTTAACCTAGATCTAAATCGCGCGCGCGGCCGAACCGTTCCCCAACTCGATCACTCCCTTCTTCCCCGCCGTCGCCGCCGTTCCTGCCCGCATCTCCCTGCCTGCGTGCTCGTCGCTGTCGCCGCATCCTCCTCCTCGCCGCTCTGCCCTTCTCCTCCACCGCCGACCGAGCCCCTCCTTGCCGGCCTCCCTCGCCGGCCCTCTCCTCCACAGCTCTCCTCCGCCTCCCCGCCCGAGCCCCCTCCGCCTCCCCACCGGCCGAGCCCCCTCCTTGCCGGCCTCCCTCGCCGGCCCTCCCCCTCCGCACCGAGCTCTCCTCCGCCGCACCCTGCTCCTCCTCCCCGAGCCGCGACCGTGCTCCCCATCGAGCTCTCCTCCGTCGCCCTCCTCCTCCCCGATCGTGCGTTGTGAGTCCGCCCCCCTCCCTCCCCTGTTAGAGAAATTTTAATTTTAGGGTTAGTTTATATTTTAGAATTTAGAATTTAGGTAGATTTAGTGTAGATTTTAGAATTTTGACAGGTTCCTATATATACCGAATTGTGAAATTAGTATTAGTGTAAAAAAATTCGAAATGCAAAATTTTAGTGTAGCAAAATTTCGAATGTTGAAATGGTGCTTGTGTTAGTGTTAGAAAATTTCGAATTTAGTGTTAGTGTTAGAAAATTTCGAATTTAGGGTTAGTGTTAGTGTAGCAAAATGCAATGCAAAATTAAAAATGAAATGCAAAATGAAATTAGGGTTAGTGTTATTGCTTCTGCTTGCTGTTAGGGTTAGGGTTAGGGTAATGATTAGAGTTTAGGAAAAACTGAAATGGAAAATGAAATTTGAATTTTTTGGCAAAATTCTGGCTGAAATGCTCTACAATTTTTGAACAACTCAAATCAACTCTGATTAAGCTGAAATTTTTACAGTACGTCAACAATAGTTATACATTACTCTTGTAAAAATTTCAGAATTTTCAGAGCTTGTTTGGTTCACCAAAAAATTTGAAAACTGCTGCTGCCAGGTTGCTCCTCTAATTGTGTTTTTGATGTTGCTTGCAGGTTGTGGTGGGTGGTGTTGCTTGCTGCTGGTAGGGGTGCTACAGTTGCTTGCTGCTGGTTAAGTTGAAGCAAGGTAGGATGCATGTGATGGAATCCGGAGTTGTGTGCCGGTTTATTTTTCTTCAATGTTATACTGCCGGAGTTGTGTGCCGGTTTATATGTGTGATGAATGTTTGTATATTGCCGGAGTTGTGTGCCGGTTCGTCTGTGATGAATGTTTGTATTCTTGCCGGAGTTGTGTGCCGGTTTATATGTGTGATGAATATGTTTGTATCTTGCCGGAGTTGTGTGCCGGTTTTGTTGTGAACTTTGCAGGGATTTTAGATGAGTGCCGATGTTTTGCCGAAATGTCGATTCATTTCCGTTTCGGCAAATTTCCGGCACTCCTATGGCCAAAAATTAGCAAAGGTCATGCCGAATTTTTCCGTGAAAAATTCTGCATGACCTTTGCTAATTTTTGGCAATAGGAGTGCCGCCGGAAATTTGCCGGAACGGAAATGATTTGACATTTCGATAAAACATCGGCATATGTATTTGTTTGTTTCTTTTAACTAACACGTTCCATTTTGCTGTCACACGCAGAACACATGGCTAACAACGATGAGGCCGGAGCTTCTTCTCGGCAGTTAAGCGTGGAAGAACTAGCCAGAGAGAAGAACGCGGACTTCTGGAGCTACTACGATGAGCCGACCAGGGATGTTGCCGAGGGCGCCAATAATAGTGGCGCCGGGGATGGCGACGAGGGCGCCAATAATAGTGGCGCCGAGGATGACAACGATACCACTACTAGTGGCGCTGGGGATGGCGGCACGACCACTGATGGCGGAGAATGCACAGATGGTAGCCAAGCCAAAAAGGCTAGGAAGGAGAGGAGTAAGAACAAGGTCCGGGCCTTGAGGCAAGCGATCACCCAAGTGTCCGACGGTGGGGCGCCTCTAGAGCCTACAGGGGTCGCCGCAGGGTATGGCCTCCAAGTGGCATGCATCCTTCGAGAGGTCGTCCCTGTCTATGAGGATAACATAAGGGATGCTAATAAAGAGGGTGTGCGCCTCCGCCTCATCAAGAGGCTGCATGAACGGTATGAGTTCCCGCCGGCCTACAGGGCCGATGAAGACGGTAATCATGATTTGAAAAAACTCAATGCCGTCAACAACTTTGCCCTCACGAAGATGAGCACGGCCTTGTCCAGCTGGAGATCTAGGGTCAAAAAATTGATCGAAGACGATAAAAGTCCCGAGGAGATCTGGAACAAGGAGCGGGTCAACGAAGAAGACCTTAGGATTTTCCGGGGCAGGCTCGGACTACCTGTATCCAAGAAAATGAGTGAATGGGGGAGGTGGATGAACTCGAAGAATGTAGGACACCACCATCTCGGAAGTGGTGGTTACTTCGCGGCTGAGCCCAAATGGGAGAAGCAGGATGCTGAGTGGGCAGCTAAGGGCATCTCTAACCCCTTCGACAAATTTAAAGACAAGCAGACTAGAAATTTTGTCAGGGCTCGGTTCACGGAGGACCCGGTTACCAAGGAACTTAAGACGGATCCTGCTGTCGTGAAGTTCCAAAAGGCTCTGGAGGATGTAGAAAGTTCTAGAGCCGCGGATGAGAGCTCCTCCCAGGGATCGACGAAGCCCGTGTGGGACACTCCATTCAACGCGGCGTTGAACAAGGTCAAGGGGCGGGATCTGGACAAGCCACCGTCAGGTGGCCGTGTTGTCGGCCATGGCAAGGTCCTATGGTGTGACTATTATGCCGAGGACAAGGAGACGCGGAAGGAGAGGAAGAAGCGCAAGCAGGAGGATATAGTCAACGAACTAGTGGCCAAGGCGCTCGTCGGTTTCCTTCCTTCCGTCGTGACCTCGGTAACGGATTGGATCGACGGAGGTCGACAAGGGCCGTGTCCAGTGCCCAACTTTGGAGGCAACACGGCCAACACCGCGTCGGCGGCTTCGTCCGCCAACACCGCGCCGTCACCTCCACCTGTTCGGGATAATCTGCCGGTCCACACCACGCCGTCGCCTCTTCCGGAGAATTCGCCGGCCGGCAACCCCCCAAGCGGCGCCCTACTCGACTCCGTGTCGCAAGACGTCGGCGGTGTCTCGACAATGGCCGAGCTCGACGCCCTCACGGTATCTAAGCGTCGTAGGCTCAACGCATATTACTTCATCCATTTTGCCTTTGCCTTGCATCTCTAACGCCCTACATGCATGTTCTTCGCAGGGCGACACTAGATGCACTCTCCTACACCATGTGAATGGAGAGTTGAAGGATGTTGCTAGGGCTACCATCATTGCGCCCAAAAATCGCATGCACCACAACACGCCGATACCCGATGGCTGCTTTAAGGTCTCACTGATTAGGGTGTTCTCGGGCTGCAATGAGGTGGATCCTCCTTATCAACCTGTGGGAGCCGAGGACCATCTGCTCCTCCGTGAATGCATCCCCTGGGCCATGGTATGGCCAAAAACCCAGATCCGTCTAAGCCCGGACACTCCACAGGCAACACCGCAAGTCGGGTTGGGGCAAAACCCTGTCAAGGCCATCGCACCAGCACCAGCACAACTTAAAGAGCCCGCGGCACAGAAAGACGACATCTTCGATGACTGCTACATCGATGATGACTGCTGCGATGACGGAGGATTAATGGCTCCTCTTGATGAACCGCCGACTGCTCCGCACACGCACGAGCCCGCTGGTCAAACAGATAAAGCCGCGTGCACGAAGCGTCTGTTCGATTCTCAAGAGACGCCTCCAGCCGACGACTTCACGCAGAAAGAAGCAACACAAGCTATCCTGAGCCCCAACACACTACTTGGGACCTGTCGTGAAGCGCTAGCGGCTGGAGGAGGCATCCCTCCGAAGCCTAAGAAGGGGCGGAAAAGAACTAGGAAGAGCGACTATGCATCCGCCAGCCAGCCGTCGCTGCCTCCAAAGCCGCAGCAGGGTGCCAATGCCTCTAGCAGCCAGCCGGCGGCTCCGCGGCCGATCCGGTTTAAGGACGGACCAGGACCGAGCAAAGATGTTGCGCGGGAAATGCATATTGCGGGTCGACCGATGGTACCGCCTGATGTGCTCCAACTCATGAGTGGGATATGCAGATGCTGCATGAGCGTGTTCTGACACGAGAGCTGGATCTTCTTAAAATGAAAGATCCAACACACCCACACCCGCTCTTCACTGCCAAGGTGCCAGAGGCAGTTGATGGCTTTTGCTGTTCGTGCGATTTGATGACATCTTCAAGATGTTTAACTTGAAGCGGCTCCATCCTCATTTAGTCCGCTTATTCTGTCTCAGTACGGCCCACCAGGTCCTAAAAGAGAAGATCGGGGGCGTCGCGATAGCGGACCCCTACTACATGATCGAGACCAACTTCAGAAGCCATGAAGGCTGGCAATTTATGTCGAGACACCTTGAAGAAATCATGGTGGAGAATAAGTGGAAGGATTACATTCTCTTGCCTTACTATCCCGAGTAAGTAGTCATTCTCTACGCCATAATGAAGATGCTTCATTAGATTTCTATCATTATTTTTCTAACACTCTGTCTAAATTGTTTTGCCCAGAGACAAGTATTGCGTCCTGCTCGTTCTTTGCCCGAAATATTCCGTAGTCACATATTTGGACTCGGGTAGGGAGGACAAACCGAAAGACTACACCAACCTCAAGAAGGCTCTGGATAATGCTCTAGTTGGCTTCAGTATGAGGGGAGGCGTCTTCAAAAGGAAGAGACCTGGAAGAGGAGGTGTGCTATCATTCCACCACATTATCAACTTCGCGTGCGTCACGCAACCAAAGAACAGCGAGAGGGATGCCTACTACGCCATCCATCAGATCCATGCCTTCGTACGGGATAAAGAGAAACTTAAGTTGCCAGATCAACTCCAACGCTGGGCCGAAAACTTGGCAACTATCCAGGATCGTGATCTTCGACAAGAATTCTATCGCATCCAGGAGACGTTCGCGCAGATCATACTACACGATGTCTGCGCCGTTGGAGGCATGTTCTACTACGACGGCGCTCCACTCGATAATGCGGAGGTGGAACGGCGTATAAAGGCACAAGGCGACATCCGGCCCTTCACGACGAAAGAAGGCGTCCGCCCCTTCCCGGCCCCGAAGACCGTCGACGCCTAGCTTATCTACCTGTGTAGCTTATGTTCAAACAGTCGATGAAATTCGTGTTGTAATTAAACTTCCTTTAGTTTGTAATGTGATGTTCGAACTTGCTACTCGATTCCGATCGATGTGATGTATATGATGATCCGTGATCTATTTTCAGTTATAATGCATATGTGATCTATGTATTTTGTGTATTGTTCTGCAATGTGTATTATAGAATATATGTCTATATAAATACCTATATTAACATCTGTATAAATACTGTATTTTCTGTATATAAAAAAATACAGAAAATCATAGCCGTGGCGCATGTCAAAGGGTAGCCGTGGCGCACTAGTCCACCAGTGCGCCATGGGTATTTCCCCTTAGCCATGGCGCACATAGTATCCTGCGCCACGGCTAACTACTCGTGGCGCACAAAGGGTCCTGCGCCACGGCTAATTGCTTACCCGTGGCGTGGCAATTCGTGGCGCAGGCGCCTGCGCCACGGGTAGCCCAATCTGGTGCGCCACGGCTAAGCTTTTCCCTAGTAGTGTACGGTTTCTCCTATGAGCCCATATAGGTAAAGTGATATGCAGTCGACGTTCGCACAACACCATCATAGAATTACATCAAAGATAAAAACTAGACAAAATACCAACACATGTCATATAAAAATCATTGCCAATTTCATCCTATACCCCCAGGAACATGAGAGAACTACTCACAACGCCAAGACATGATATGATTCAGTGGTACAATTGATTACAACACAATCTGAAACTATGATCTCCCCACAAAACAATGACAAGTAGCAATTCACAAACATGTAGATATCACTTAGACAATAGCTAGGGATCAAACAATCTCAAACTATGAGGGGATGAAGTGGATCACGAAGATGGTGATGGAGATGGTGATGGAGATGGTGCTGGTCTTGACGGTGGTGTTGATGGAGACTCCGGAGGGGGGATGGAGAAGNGGTCACGACTACTCTAACCGGCCCAAAATGCACCTTGCATCGAGCAGTTTGGGCCGACTGAATCACCACTTTGAATTCTAAATTTCCCAGTTGATATCATCTTACAACTTTGGGTCAGAAATCCACCGGTTCAGAAAAAGTTTTTTCCAAAAAAAAAAACGCAATACCGAATCCTGAGTAAATTGGCACACAAATTGACAGTGGGTCCCCACTAGTCACCCCAGTTCACAAAAATAAATATATCAATAAAACAAAACCGAGAGTCCGGTCAACCCACCCACCCCTACCATCTCTGGTAAACCGTCCGCCACAGCGCACCAGCCACGCTAGCTACTCGTCGCCCACCAGTCCAACGTGTATAGGTGTCTCTTCGGGGCGTCCAAGGCGGTGGGGCAACGATCGCCCCGGTTCATCATCATACGGTCGTCAGCGCGGGGTCTCTTCTCCGCGCTCGGGTTGTCGGTCGCGGCCTTGCGTTTGGGTGCCTGAGCATTATGGTGCGCTCTTCCGGTGGTGACAGCAACTCCACTGTGTTTCAGAAGTGTATATGGAGCAATTTATGCACATTCAGATGGAAACTTAGCACATCAACTTAGAATCAAGCTGGCTGGCAAATACTGGCAGAACCATTTTCTATGGATAATTAATCAGTACTCTCAGGAGTTGGACGAAAACAGAGGCGAGCGAGAACACAAATCAAGACAGGGAGAGAGAAAAGGATGACAACGATGCTCGCTCTCCGTTCCCCGCCGTGCTCCCCACCCTCCTCCCACCTTCCAAGCCGGCGAGCCGCCGCTAGCCCCTACACTCCGACGCTATCTTGTAACGGTGTGCTCTCCCTGTCTGGTAGTAGGGTGGAGTCGGATGGGAGATCGCGCGCCTCGACGATCATGGGCGACTCGCCTCGATCCCCCGTTGACATCTGAGATTGGGCGTCGGTTTCGGGGGAGTGAGTCCGTGGAGGTGGGTCGGATCACTGTGCGACTCCCTGCTCGTCCGGTACCTCCATGGCCAGGGGATTTGGTTGCTTTTCCTCCGATCCCCATTGGCGCGAGTTCTGAAGCTTCAAAAAATGGCGGACCCGCAGGTTGTGATACTGTGCATGGCCCATCTGTCGGAGACCCTGGTGTGTGCGACGAGGCGGTGGAGGATTTCTATGGCCAACTGTGGGTAATTCCGTCATCTCAGATAAGGAATCTACCCCCATCTCGAAGCATCCTATGCTGGGTGCGGAAGGGGATTGCTTCGGCAGATCTCGCCATCACAGATTGTTTCCCCGCTCCTCGATCCGCCCTTCTCCACAACAAACCTCGAGTGATTCGGTTGAATAAGGGTTTGAAGGAGTCGTTCGTGGAGGTTCTCCGCCGCCAGATGCCGCCAGGGGGTGAACCTTCTCGTGGCCGTGATGGAGCTCCGTCACTGGGAGCACCTGCTTCATCTGCTCCAGCGACAGCGCCCCCTCCTCCTCTGCGTCAGAACCAAGGGAAAGCTCCTCGGCAGCAGAATCACTAAAACCAGCGATACCAACAGCAATTCCATCCAAATCAGAACAGGTATCAGGCTGCTCATCCTTCACCCCCACCAATTGTCTCTGTTGGTCTGCAACAATCTGTTCCTCAAACTCAGCCGGTACAAGGCCAGCAGCAATACCAGCAACATTAAAACTCTGATCGCACTGGCTCCCAGTCTGCGAGCTCAGAAGCCTCACCTGCTGGTGTATGTGTGGAACAGGAACTCGACCATCGCTACAGCAAGTTGATCTGCTTCAACTGTGGCGATCGTGGTCACTTTGTTGGCAACTGTGTGAAGCCCAAGCTATGTTTCATTTGCAATCTACCTGGACACCCTGTGTATGTTTGCCCAGAATGGCTGAAGGATCATCCATCTTCTGCTTATTTTGGCAGTGCCAGTTTGGGTTTTGGTTTCTACCATATTGATGTGCCAGATGTCAGCGAAACTAAGTGGCTCAATTTCAGTAACTGTGGTCTGATCACTGTCAAGAAAGGTACCATCTCTCTGTTGGAATTAGAGAGGAATCTCACTGCTATCTTCTGTAAGAATAAGAGGTGTCCATGGCAAATGCGTGAAGTGGATGCAACTTCTTTCCTGGTGAAATTCCCACCATGGAAGAATGTGAAAGAACTATGTGAATTCCCAGCATTTGACTTGGAAAAAGAAGGTGTCACTATTAAGATCACTGCCTGGAATGGTGAAGTGCATGCCTTAGGTGCTCTGGATGGAGTTTGGGTGACTGTGAAGGGCATACCACCCAAGTGGTGTGCTTGGAAAACCTTTGGCCAGGTGGCATCAATCTTTGGTATCCTGATGGATGTGGATTGGACTGTTCTATTCAAGAGTTTCTATGCTGGGGTGAGGCTGCTGATTTCCTATAAAGATAAAGCCAAAATCCCCCCTCAGCGTATTGTGGAGATGAACCAAGAGTTGTTTCTGCTGTCTTTGACAGTGGAAGACTCAGGCCTAGTTTGGTAGCAAAGTATTTTCTAAACTGAAGTATTTTAAAACCAAAGTATTTCACTGCCTGGCAAACAAATACTTTAGTTTTGGCCAATACTTCAGTTTCGAAAAAAGAGGGTCAGACCTCTTTCTCCAATACTTCAAAAAAACTACAGTTTTGGTGAATACTTCAGTTTTAAAACCACATTATTTATTAGATCCAAACACCTTGAAGTATTCAATACTTCATTATTTTTAGAAACCGAAGTATTGTCTCTATACTTCAAAAATACTTTGATGCCAAACGGAGCCTCAGCTACTGACAATACTCAATCTGGGCCTAGTGATGATCCTGGGATTTCCAATACTACACAGACTGGCAATAATATGGAGACTGATGTCAGAGGAAATGATGGCTCTTCCACTCAGCAAGCTCCCCCATCTACTGGCCCAGCCATTCCTATGGTTGGGGTTCAGTCTGCTACTGTGGTCCCTGCTGGAGTTACTGCTAGTTGGCATGGTGCCCCTACAACCTTTTCACCTGGGATAAGCTCAAGCCATGTTCATTAACTACCTGCTAAAATGGACTATGGTTCTATAGATGATGAGGTCTGGGATTGGGAAGGAACAATTCCAAATCATATTGATGTGGAAGAGGTTGAGGAAGTTTCCCTCTCTCAACTTGGGACTCAATCTGTTCATCTGGACTACTGTACTCAGGTGCTCCAAGATATGGAATCTGAAGATGAAGCTCATGAGGATGAAGACCAGGACATGGATGTACTAGATCAAGATACCTGCAACAGACTGAGCAGTGCCAAACGCACTCTCCTACCTTTCCTCGATGAGGTATCAAATGTTGCTCCTGCAACTGATATACCTCCTATAGTACCAGTGAAGAAGACTAAATGGGGTCCTACTGTGGCCTCAAGACGCAGTCAAAGGAATCATGGGCATATCAACATTGTGGAAAAAAGCGAAACAGTATCAGAAGAAAAGGAATTTGGAGGTTCCTCCATACTTCAAAGGTAATTCCTTTGCTATTCTTGATTCTGTAGTCCTTAGTGATATGTTAGAATCGGTTGACATAGTTTGTGGTGACTCTGCCACTGAAAAACAAGCTATTGTTCAACGTATGATTGATAAAGAGGTTGTTCTCAACCATGATTTTGCTATAGCTAACCCAAAAGTTCTTTTACCATCTGAGGTTGATGTGAACTGTGTTGACCAACTATCTGGTCAGCCAAGAGTTGTTTCATGTGATAGGGTTACCTGATCATGTATCTGATGTTGAAAAAACCCCTGGACTTTGGTAACTACTAAAAAAAATCTGTTGCTAATGATAGGAGGCATATGGAACATTAGAGGCACAGGAAACCTGGCCGCAAACAAGTGCTAGCTGACATAATTTCTAAACATAAACTTGAGTTTATTGGGTTGCAGGAGACCAAGAAAATCTCTTTTACCCCGGATTTTTTGAATTATATTTTTGGGCCCTGGACCTTTTCTTGGTGTTGTTTGCCTGCCAAAAATACTGCTGGTGGTATTTTGGTTGGACTTAGAGAAGATAAGTTTGCTATTCTTGGACACACCTGCTTTAAGTACTGTGTTGTTGTTGTTGTTCAAGACAAACTTGATGGTTTCATTTGGCAATTGGTTGTCATTTACGGTACCCCTTATTATGAGTTTAAATTGGAATTTATTGCTGAGCTCCATGAGGTCATGGAAAAATGCACTTTGCCTACCCTCCTAGCTGGGGATTTTAACTTAGTAAGGGGGTAAATGATGAAAATAATGGTTCAATTAATAGTAATTGGTCTCTGTTATTCAATGACTGGATTAACAGATGGTCCTTGATTGATTTTAAGTTGGCTAATCATAGCTTCATTTGGTCCAATAATCAAAACAGTCCTGTTATGGCTACTTTGGACAGGGTCCTGGCTACCCCTGACTGGGAGGCTAGGTTTCCTCTTACTTCAGTTAAAGCCCTACTGACGAGGTGGGGGCTCGGCAAATCCCAAGGTTGTACACCCCGGGTTGATTGAGGGGGAGAGAGAGAACGTTGGTGGCTGTGACGGCTAACAGGGGGCGAGTTTTACCCAGGTTCGGCCCCTCGAGGTGAGGTAAAGACCTACTCCTGCTTGTTTGGAATTATTGAGGTGGCTACAATGGCGAGATGCAATCTCGCTAGGGTTTGCTTGCTGGTTGCTTGACCTAAACGACGCACCCTCCTGGCCTTTATATCACAGGCCAGGTCTCAGGTGGACGGTGCAGATTGCACGTTACAAGATAAGGAAAACTCTCATCGGCCTAACCGACTACTTGGGCCACCCGGTATACTTCATGGGCTTCAATGGGCTTCACTTGGCGTGACCCAGGCATCACCACCGTGGGGCACCCGAAAGGTAGCCCCACGACAGTAGCCCCCGAGTGCTTAGTCGAATCGCAGAGTCGAGTAAAGGACTCCTTCCTCCGGGCACGCCAGCTGACTCCTTCGCGAGCCAATCTTCGACTGCTACTGTCTTGAATAAACGAGTGCGCTTCATGATTTTCTTGACTCGCCAGCTTTCGACTGTCGTTGTCCTTATTCATCGGGTGCGCGAACAGCGCTCCCGATGGGAGTAGCCCCCGAGATTAAGCTGAATTGCTTGCAATTGAGGTTGAACTCAATTTTTCTTCAGTCGAAAAGCCCGCTCCCGATGGGAGTAAAAAGATGACTCGAAATGCCCAAGTCAAAACTGGCCTTGTTCGACTTACTTTGTACTCAGCCTTAATGGCCTACGGAATCGACTTAAGCTCAGCTATGAAAGCTTACTGGTTGTAGTCCACTCGAATGATGTATTCGGGTGTCATCAGCTTTGTAAAGCTTACTGTGTATTTGTCTCACTCGAATGGATTATCGAGTCGACTCAGCTCTCAGAGCTTACTGTTCTTGTTGCACTCGAAAAACTGTCCGGGTGCTCCATCAGCCCGTTGGCTTACTTGATACGCCTCCGCTGATGACGTCTGGGCTGACGTTTTCGGCGTGCTCTGCGTCCGATGGGACGTAACAGAGTGGTCCCGGTGTCAGTGTTGACTGTTCTGACCGTTGGGCGCGAAATTTTCGTGGCATGATGATGGCGCCTCGATTCCCGCGCGTAGTGGGCGGCGTGGCCGGCGACGGTTGCTATCTCCGCGCGACACGTGGACGGCCAGATGTTGCCTCGAGTTGCGGCTTCGTGGAGGACGGCCAGGATGAACTAACCCCGCGGTACATAATCTTCACCGCGGTGGGGAACAGCGCACGCCTTCCTCATTTCGCCGCCATCTCGTCTGCTCTCTCCTCTAGTGCTATTCCTCCATTGCTGATCTTGCGCCCAGTTTACCAGAGACTCTCTCCTCCCCCACTAGCACCATGGGCCAGAAGAGGGTGAAGGGAGCGGAAGGCTCCGCCGCCGCCGGCGACGACGCCGGGATGAAGAAGCTGGAGGGCGATTGGGGGAAATCGTCCGTGAAGGCGGCGGAGCTGGACACCCTCCGCGAACAAGGGTTGCTGCCGCCGACGAGCACGGCGACGACGCGCGCCCCCGGTAAGGATGTGATCCCCTCTCCTCGCGATGGGGAGCGCGTGTGCTTCGTGGAGTTCCTTCCACGCGGCTTCGGGTTCCCTATCCACGATTTTGTTCGTGGTCTTCTCTACGCCTATGGGATTCAGATGCATGATCTGAATCCCAACAGCGTATTGAACATTGCGAGCTTCATTGTGTTATGCGAGTGCTTTTTGGGGATCGCACCCAACTGGAACTTGTGGAAGTCGCTCTTCATGGTGCGACGGATGGTGGGGCGGTCGAAGCAGACGTTCCCCGTGGGCGGCTTCGGAATCCAGCTGCGCGGCGACACAAGCTTCTTCCAGCTGAAGAAATCCGACTCCGTCCAGAACTGGCGGAAGAAATGGTTCTACATCAAGTGGGACCAAGAAGGCCTTCCCGAGTTCGCCGCTGATCGAGCTCTGCGGAGGACCAAGGCCTGGTCGCACCCTCTGTCAAAGGAGGACAAGGAGTCGACCAAGCCACTGCTGGCGCTGCTCCGCGGGTTGCTGACGACGCTCGGACGCGAGACAGGTGGCATTCACCTTATCGCAACTTTCCACAAGCTGAAGGTGCAGCCGCTGAGTCAACGCCAGCCAATGTGGGAGCTTCCAGTCGACACCGCGCTTGATGACGCGCAGATCGCGACTAAGGTGAAGAACATCACCAGCCTTCGGGCCGCCGATCCGTGCAACGTTAGCTGCCCAGTCGAACCATATGGGCCAAACAATCCCGTGCCTGAGGTAAGCACCTTGAATTCTCTTTACTTTGCTTTAGTCGACAGTTTCTCTTGACTCAGTTTTCTGCTCGCTGCTCGTCAGGATCGAAGGGCTTATGTGAGCCTTCCTCCGCTGATGGAGAATGGACCTCACGATGAGGCCACAGTCGTCGAGCAGGACGACGATGAAGATGAACTCCCTTCTGCTCACTCGCCAAATGAGGAAGCAGAAGAGGATGACGAAGATGAAGAGCCGCTGCGGAAGCGGCTAAGACGGAGGAATGTCGACTCCACCTCGGGGTCGTCTCCTTTGAAGGAAGTGGTTGCAGAGGACAAGGAAGCCCGCGACTCGTCCTCCGATGCGAGTGAGCCGCTTGATCCGCTGTTCGTGTCTCCACTGAATTCGGCACCGCCCGTTGGGTTTGGGGGGATGGCATCTCCTCCCATGAGCAGCGAGGATGAAGACGTCACCAGGTGAGCCTCTGCAAGTACGCCTTTTTGTCATTTGTTCTTCTTTCGACTCCTCAGACGCTTTTCTGAAGTTTTGCTTCTTTACACAGCCATCACACTCGTGGAGATGGCTCTTCGCCTCGAGAAGAGGAGCACCAATCCGCGGCTGTCCCGGAGCGAACCACCGGGGCACCCGAAGAAGCGCCTGAGGCCAATAATCCTTTGACGTTGAAGACGTCGACCTCCAAGGTGTCAGAAAGAGCTGCTGATGCGACTGCAGTGGATGCTGAGCTACTGGAGCATGTAAGTATATTCTGTCTTAGCCTTGCAATTTCTTGTGTCGGGTGCGCGAACAGCGCTCCCGATGGGAGTAGCCCCCGAAGATGTGCGTGACTAGGATAGTCGGGCACAGATTGACACTTTTGCTTCTTTGCACAGCCGTTTTGTCGCCAGCTGCTTGAGGGAGCCAAGTCCTTCATGCGCATGGAGAAGGAAGATGGTCGACTCCGCATTGCTCTGGAGCGAGCCAACAGTAAGTACCAACCCGTGCGTTCAGGAGGTGTATCGACTATCTTTGTTTTTGACTTTGATCCGGTGATTCACAGGCGAAAAGGAGACTCTGGCGAGGCGGGTCGCCGAGCTGGAGAAGTCCCTGGGTGCAGCTCAGGAGCATGAGCGAACCCGGGGCGAACTAGAGAAGACCCAGGTTGAACGCTTGCTCGGACTCGCCAACGCAATCGGAGGTGAGTATCTCGGCTCGTTGCCTACTTTGTCTTGTGTCGACTTCTGATGTGTCATAAGTGTGGTCATTCTCGTTTTTCAGGGCCGTGCGGAGGTGCTCCTCCAGAAGAGTCTTCCAGTGAGAATGTCGACCTGGAGACGGCTGTTGGCTTCGTGGACCGTGCCCATGCGTATGCTTCGACTGCACTGCAGCAATCTTCAGCGGCGCTGCAGAAGTCGAAGAATGCTCTGGCGAGTGTGCACCAGGGCATCTTCCCCAACCAGCCGTTGCCTGCCGACGTTGATGGACTTGCGGCCCCTTTTGAAGGCGAGGCGACCACCTTGGCGGACTACACGCGTGCTCAGACGGTACGCGGCTCAGAGTTCACTTTCCGGCTTTTGCTTGGTCATGAGGTTGCAGGCGACTTCGAGGCAGTTGTCAGCGACTTCCCTCGAAAGCCCGATGGCAAGACCAAGTCGCTAAACAGCGTCAAGGCGAAAGCGAGTCAGCTAGCTGTTAAGCTAATTGATACCTTTGAGAAGAAGCTTGCCAGGGCTGCAGAGTTAGCCTCCAAGAAGAGTCGCTCGCAGTCGGAATCTGCAGTGTAGTCTGTGTAGTAGGGTTCCCTTTTGCCTTAGGGTTCTTCTTTTGGTTATAGACTGTAATGAACCATACAGTTTGCGGGTCTTCTGGCCGCGGACAAACTGATTCTGAAATGTGAATATGTGTCTTCGAGTCTTTCGTCATACTTTCTTCTAGGATGTGATCTTTTCCTTGCTTGACACTGTCGAACTTGGCAGCCTGAGATGGGTGAAACTCCCGAGGTTGCTGTGGCCGCTGGTGTGGGTGAAGACGAGGATACTTCTTCGGCTGCACCCACTCGCCCTCGTCGTCGAGCGCGTCCAGCCCACGCGCGGAGCGCCAATGACCAACGAGTGTTCACCTATATGAGGAACAAGATTGTTGAACTTGAGTCGAAGGTGAGGACCGCCAAGTTGGAGTTGGAGCGCTTGAAGTCACGGCCTGCTGCGCCGTTCTCACAGCGTGAGGAATTCCTTCTTGGCCAGATGGACCTGATCAGTCGACAACTGCAAGGTTGGTCTTCTGACGCTTTGCTCTTGTTTCTTTATGCTTGCACTGTTCTAAGTGCTGGGTCTTCGTGCAGATGTGAATGCTGAACAGATGGCCGAACAGGGTCGAGTGGACGAGCGAGTGGGCAGAGAAGCCGCCGGTGACTCACTCGAAGCCCGTCAATTTTGGTCGGACAGGTCCAAGGGCAGTATACTTGCAAGAATGCTGGATCGCACCTGGCGGGCTGCTTTGCTCTTGGAAGGTTGCAGAAACACTCTATTGCAGGTCAACAAGGTGTTCTTTCCGCACAACGAGCAACCTAGCGGACTGGCTGCGCTGCTGGAGAGGTACCGTGAGGGTAAAGTCAAGGCGTTGAAGGAAGTCGTGCACACCCAGCTTGTTGCCGGGGCGAACGTGGCGCTGGCGTACGTTCGAATGCATCGGCCCCATCTTCCCTTGGACAAGGTGCTTGACGGCTTGCCTGGAGCGGATGACTATGCCGATACTCTTGCGGCTGCGCGTTAGATGATTCAGCAAGTCCAGGCCTTCAGCGAGCAGCTTGTGGGGCCGCTTGATGCGCCAAAGGAGGAACCTGGAGAGTAAAAATAGCAGTCTGTTGTTGTATGATGTTAGCTTGTAACATAAATATGCATGTATGTATGCCCATATGATGTTGTTCACTGAATGTATAATATATGTGTGATTTTGCACTCGTAGACCTGTATGGCGCGAGCCCCCGAGTGAATCGAGTGGCGGCCTAGGGTTTCTGAGTTTATGCCTGTGCGGCGCAGAACCCGAGTGATTCGAGTGGCGGCCTAGGCTGGACTTAGACCTGTATGGCGCGAGCCCCCGAGTGGTTCGAGTGGCGGCCTAGGATTTTCGAGTTATGCCTGTGTGGCGCAGCCCCCGAGTGTTTCGAGTGGCGGCATAGGCTAGACTTAGACCTGTACGGCGCGAGCCCCCGAGTGGTTCGAGTGGCGGCCTAAGATTTTCGAGTTATTCCTGTGTGGCGCAGCCCCCGAGTGTTTCGAGTGGCGGCCTAGGCTGGACTTAGACCTGTATGGCGCGAGCCCCCGAGTGGTTCGAGTGGCGGCCTAGGATTTTCGAGTTATGCCTGTGTGGCGCAGCCCCCGAGTGTTTCGAGTGGCGGCCTAGGCTGGACTTAGACCTGTATGGCGCGAGCCCCCGAGTGGTTCGAGTGGCGGCCTAGGATTTTCGAGTTATGCCTGTGTGGCGCAGCCCCCGAGTGTTCGAGTGGCGGCCTAGGCTGGACTTAGACCTGTATGGCGCGAGCCCCCGAGTGGTTCGAGTGGCGGCCTAGGATTTTCGAGTTATGCCTGTGTGGCGCAGCCCCTGAGTGTTTCGAGTGGCGGCCTAGGCTGGACTTAGACCTGTATGGCGCGAGCCCCCGAGTGGTTCGAGTGGCGGCCTAGGATTTTCGAGTTATGCCTGTGTGGCGCAGCCCCCGAGTGTTTCGAGTGGCGGCCTAGGCTGGACTTAGACCTGTATGGCGCGAGCCCCCGAGTGGTTCGAGTGGCGGCCTAGGATTTTCGAGTTATGCCTGTGTGGCGCAGCCCCCGAGTGTTTCGAGTGGCGGCCTAGGCTGGACTTAGACCTGTATGGCGCGAGCCCCCGAGTGGTTCGAGTGGCGGCCTAGGATTTTCGAGTTATGCCTGTGTGGCGCAGCCCCCGAGTGATTCGAGTGGCGGCCTAGGCTGGACTTAGACCTGTATGGCGCGAGCCCCCGAGTGGTTCGAGTGGCGGCCTAGGATTTAGGTTGATTGCTCACAAAGGAAGAAATGACAAGTGTTTTCCTTCAAATATCTTTATTGATTCTCGCAAACAGGCCGCCTCGTTAAAACCCTTCCAGTCCCCTTAGGTACCCTGGCGAGGGAAAGAGTGCGTAAGAAACCTGCTGCTACTTAACAAGGTGAAGCTTACAAGCTGGGGTTTATCAGGCGTAGAAGCGGCGTAACTGTGCCACGTTCCACGGATTGCTGCAGACTGTCCCTGTCTTCGAGTCCTTCAGGCGGTAAGCTCCGTTGCCGATTGCCTCTGTCACAATGTATGGCCCCTCCCATGGGGAGGCGAGTTTGTGCACCTTCTTCTGCTTGAGCCGGAGAGCCAGGTCTCCTGGGACGAATGCTCTAGGCCGCAGTCGCCGACCGTGGTAGTTGCGCAGGTCTTGCTGGTACACAGCTGTGCAGCTGAGGGCGATGTCGCGTGCTCATCCAGGACATCCACATCATCCTCGAGTGCTTCTTCAGCATCAGACTCGTCGTAGGCCACTACTCGTGGAGCAGTCAAATTTGATGTCGCAGGGCAGGACTGCTTCGGCACCGTACACCATGAAGAATGGTGTATACTGGGTAGATCTGTTTGGCGTGGTGCGTAGGCTCCACAGCACACTTGGTAGCTCCTCCACCCAGGCTCCTGCGGCTCGATTCAATGGTACTCGCAGACGCTTCTTGATGCCTTTGCTGACTAGACCGTTGGCCTTCTCGACTTGCCCGTTGGACTGCGGGTGCGAGACGGATGCATAGCTGAGCTTGACACCTTGTTCAGAGCAGAAATCTCTGAATTCTTCGGCTGTGAAGTTTGTCCCGTTGTCGGTGATGATGCCGTGCGGCACACCAAACCTGAAGATGATTGACCTGATGAAGTTGACTGCTGAGGTTGCGGTTGAGCTTGTGATTGGGACCGCCTCGATCCACTTCGTGAACTTGTCGACTGCCACCAGGAGGTGAGTGTGCCCGCCTGGGGAGGATTTCTTGAAGGGACCTACCATGTCGAGTCCCCATTGCGCGAAGGGCCACGCGAGTGGTATTGTCTTCAGTGCCGACGCTGGTGCATGCGGCTTGTTGGCGAACTCCTGACAGCCAACGCATTTTCTGACCAGCTCTTCTGCGTCTTGCATTGCGGTGGGCCAGTAAAACCCTGCTCGCAAGGCCTTGGCCACCAGTGCTCGACTGCTTGCGTGGTGCCCACATATGCCGGCGTGGATGTCGAGTAAGATTGCTTGGCCGTCGGCTGGATCGATGCACCTTTGGAGTACTCCTGAGATGCTTCTCTTGTAGAGCTCGCCATTGATGATGGTGAAGCCTTTGGAACGGCGGACGATGCGCTTGGCTTCGACTGGGTTCTCCGGCAGCCGCTGGTGCAGCATGTAGGCCAGATACGGGCTTGTCCATGTGGGCTCGACTAGCATTATCTCCATGACCTCCTTCTCCGTGCTTGGCGGATTGGCGGTGCTTGTTGTCGATGTAGAGGGTCCCTGGCGGGGGCCGGACCTTGATTGAGCGCTGTGTGATGCACTCGAGGAAGACTCCGGGTGGCACCGGAGCTCGATCCGATCCTAGATTGGCCAGGATGTCAGCTTCTTCGTTGCTTTCGCGGCCGATGTGCCGCAGTTCACAGCCGTCGAAGAGGCCTTCCAGCTGATTGTACAGCTCCCTGTAGGCTATCATGTTGTCAGCGATGGCATCACACTGCTTCATGGTTTGCTGCACGACCAGATAGGAGTCGCCGTAGATCATGAGGCGAGTGGCACCGCAGTTCTGGGCCATCCGCATGCCGTGGATCAGTGCTCGTACTCTGCTTCGTTGTTGGAAGGAGTTGGGAACTTCATCTGCAGCACGTACTTCAGCTTGTCGCCTTTAGGTGAAATGAGCACGACTCCTGCTCCGGCTGAGTTGAATTTCTTGGATCCATCAAAATACATTGTCCATGCATTGGACAAGTCGGGCTCGTCGGGCAGTTGTGCTTCTATCCACTCTGTGGTGAACTCTGGGAGGACCTGAGCCTTGATCGCCTTCGGGTGTGCGTACTTCAGCCCCCATGGTCCTAACTCGACAACCCACTTAGCGACTCTTCCTGTCGCGGCTGGGTTAGTGAGGATGTCGGATAGGGCAGAGGAGCTTACCACCGTGATCGGGTGCTCGGAGAAATAATGGACCACCTTCCTGGACGTCATGAAGACTCCGTATGCCAGCTTCTGGTAGTGCGGGTACCTGCTGCTTGGAATCAGTTAGCACCTCGCTGAGGTAATACACTGGTCGCTGAATAGGGTGACTCTTTCCTTCTTCCTCCCGCTCGACTACGAGTACGGTACTAACCACCCTGTTCGTGGCTGCCACATACAGGTACAGTGGCTCATTCTCATGTGGTGCCACCAGCACTGGAGGAGTTGTCAGGGTCTGCTTCAGTTTGTCGAATGCGTCTTGTGCCTCCTCTGTCCACTCGAATTTGTCTGCCTTTTTCATCAGTTGGTAGAAGGGCAGGGCCTTTTCTCCCAACTTACTAATAAATCGACTGAGCGCTGCGACTCTGCCGGCCAGGCGTTGTACTTCATGGAGCTTGGTCGGTGCAGGCATGTCGAGTATGTTCTGCACCTTCTCGGGGTTGGCTTCGATTCCTCTCGCAGAAACAAGGTAGCCCAGTAGTTCTCCGGCTGGGACGCCGAAGACGCACTTTTCTGGGTTTAACTTGATCTGGTACTCGTTGAGCGCGTGGAAGACCTTGCGGAGGTCGTCGATGAGGCTGTCCTCTGTGCGGGTGGTGACGACTATGTCGTCGACGTAGACCTGGACAGTCTGTCCTATGAGCTCCTTCAAGCAAGCCTGCATCGTGCGCTGGTACGTCGCTCCAGCGTTCTTCAACCCGAAGGGCATCATCTGGTAGCAGAATACACCGTGTGGTGTGATGAATGCTGTCTTCTCCTGATCCTCGACTTTCATCCTTATCTGCTGGTACCCAGAGTAGGCATCCAGGAAGGATAGACGTGCACAGCCTGCAGTCGAATCGACGATCTGATCAATCCGCGGGAGCGAAAATGATCCTTGGGGCAGCACTTGTTGATGGCGGTGAAGTCGACGCACATGCGGAGTTTCTTCGTCTTCTTCTTTTCCACCAGTACTGGGTTTGCTACCCACTCTGAATCTTTATTTCTCGAATAAATCCGGCGTGGAGCAACCGGTCAATCTCCTTGCTGATAGCATCTCTCTTGGGACCCGCAAAACGCCTCATGGACTGCTTGACTGGTCTGGCATCTTTGCGGACGCGTAAGGAGTGCTCGGCGAGTTCCCTTGGTATACCTGGCATGTCAGAAGGTTGCCAGGCGAATATCTTCCAGTTCTCGCGCAGGAACTCGACGAGCGCGCTTTCCTATGCGTTAGTCAGGCTTGATGACACCCTGACCGTCTTGTCGGCATCCGTCGGGTGTACCTGGTGAGCCCTTGTGTCGTCGCTTGTGTTGAATGTCGAGTCCTTGGATGATTTCTTCTTTGGGGGAAAAGGGTCTTGTCGTTGTCGACTGCCAGCATCTCCAGGTGATCGTCCATCCCAAAGAACTCAGAGATCCTGCTGAACTCGCGGTCGCAGCTGTCGGACCGGTCGAAGTCGCCTCTCACCGTGATGACACCCTTGGTCCAGGCATCTTGAGTATGAGGTAGGCGTAGTGGGGTACTGCCATGAACCTTGCAAAGTTGGACGCCCGAGGATGGCGTGGTACTGTGATTCCAGTCGACCACCTCGAAGTCGATTGCCTCCCTCCGGAAGTTGTCGGGTGTGCCGAAGATCACGTCGAGTGTGATTACTCCCATGGGCGTAACTGCTTGCCCTGGTACTATACCGTGAAAGGTATTAGATGACGGCGTCAGGTTGGTAGTTGACCTGTTCATGCGCCTGAGGGTGTCAGCAAAAAGAATGTTGATTCCGCTGCCTCCATCCATGAACACCTTTTTCAAGGTGTACTCCCCGATCTGAGCTTCGAGTACCAGAGCGGCGTGCCCGGGCCGTGGTATTGCCGGCGGGTGGTCAGCCCTGGAGAAGGTGATATCTGTCTCTGATCCTCTCAGGTACTCGGGTACTGCGGGTGGATTGGTGATTGCCTGAAAGACTTGGCGAGTAATGAGCTTCTGGGTCCTGTTGGAAGGACGCCCCTTCTGTATCATGTTCATCTGCCCGCGTGGTGCTGGGAACGCGTTGGCAGGGTCCTGTTGCTGCGGCTGCTGCTGCTGCTGTTGCGGGTAGAAGGCCAGCGCTGCTTGTGCTGGGTTGGCGACTGGAGGAGGAGGTGGCGCCTGGAGGGCCAGTTGTGCGGCTGGCTGTGCCACGGGTGCCGCCTGATTATCGCGCTGTCCGTTCTGAGGGACTATTCGCGCAAACGCCCTGTATATCTTTTGCGCCTTTCTGCAATCCTTCAACAGGTGGCGGGATCCCCACTTGCCTGTTTCTGGGTCCCTGAACATGTGATGCTTGCAAGGTTGCTCTAACTCTTCTTCCTCAGTCAATGGGCGTCTCCGCCACTCGCGCTTGCGACTTCCGTCTCTATGGTAGCTGCTGCCACCGTCCTGGTTGTATTGCCTTTCATTCTCACGGGGGGTTTCGAATCCCGCCGCTACTAACTCGATGGAGTCGTTGCCGACGTAACGCGGCTTCTTCTTCAGGCGCCCTTCTCGCCAGTTGCTGGGTCCTGCTTCTTGCCTCGGGGATCGTGGTGCATCACGAACAGAGTCTTCTCCATCTGCCCACTGGTTGGCTATCTGCATGAGCTCGATCATGTTCCTCGGCCTAAGCCTACCAACTTCTTCACGGAGGTCGCGGCGGTAAACGCCGTGCATGAATGCATCCATCACCCTGTCCTCTGAGGTGGCTCCATCCATGGTGTTGCGAAGTAAGGTCCACCGCTGGATGTACGAACGGAGTGGCTCATCTCGACCTTGCTTGCACGCCTGGAGCTCAATGAGGGTTGTTGGCCTTGCGTATGTCCCCAGAAAACTCTTCACGAAGGCGTTCCTGAATTCGTCCCAGGTGCTGAAGGCGTCCCTGGGCTGGGTGTTGAGCCACCCGCGAGCAGATCCCGTGAGCATCAACTGGATGTACTGCATGGCAGTAGTCGAAGTACCACCTTGACAGCTGCACGCGATGAGGTAGTCTTCCAGCCAGTCCCTTGGGTCTTGCTTCCCATCATACTTGGGTGTCTCTGCTGTTAGCTTGAAGCCTTTGGGCATCTTCGTGTCGCGGATGTTGAAGCTGAAGCATGCGGCTCCGCGTGGCTCGAAGTCGTCGTCGTCGTAGTCGTTGGCTTGTGCACTCGCCGCTCGCAGCCGTCGACTGCGGTCCACCCTTCTCTGCGCGACGACGTTACGGACATCTTCGCCTGGCTGCGGCTGTCGCAGTCGAATTGGGGCTGGGTCTGCAAGTGGTGCGGGTTCACGATCGCGGCGGTCTCGATTCTCGCGCACCCTTCCTGCTGGTGCTGACTTTGCCAAGACTTCCTCGACTTCCCTGAGGGATTGAATTTGTCGCCTGTGGAGGCGGGCGTGGGCGTCACCCTCCGGCGGCTGTGTTAGTCGCAGGTAGGTTTCGACCGCCATGAGGGCCGAAGCGGGTGTCTTGGGGACGGGGATTCCGTCCGCATCTTCCGTCATGAATGACGACTCCAGATTGCGAGTGAGGTGGACGCGATCAGCTTCTGGCACCCGCGGCATGCGAGGCCCTGTGACGCCCTCCTTGCGAGACTTCCTCCGATCCGGCCAAGAACGAGTGTGCTGCCCTCCTGGCACTCGACGCGTCGGCTAGTTCTTTGCGCCGAATCAGATCGGCCTTCTCTTGGCAAACTCGCTCGGACTCCTTCCAAAGCAAGTATTGGACCGCCAGTTGGTCTTCTCGAGGTTCATCTGGTGAAGGGAACGTGCCTTCATCCACGTGCTTCATGGCCTGGATCGCCATCTCCCGAGTGATGGTGAGTCTTGTCACCCTGTCCGGCATGGTCACCTCCAGCGGGTATACGTCTTCCCCGCCGTTGGATCTTGCTGGGCTGGCCATATAAACCTGCGCGGGGTAAACCCGTCGAGTGGGGCTGATGCTCCCAGTCCTGCTTTCTTCGTCCGAGCTATGCTCAGAGTCGAAGATCACAGCAACGTGGCGGGTGCCACGGTCGCTGCTACTGGCGATTCCGCGACGCAGAGGCGCGGTTGGCGTAGGCGAAATTGGCGTAAATTTTGGCTTCGTCCGAGGCGCGGACAAGAAGGTCGGAGTAGACTTGTTCCGCGCCAAGGTTGCAGTAGATGCGATTTTCCTGGCAGCCGCGGGTGTGTTCACCGCAGTCGCCTTTGACGCGGTCGTGGATGGTGCTGACGCAGTCGAAGCATATGCGATCCTCACGGCAGTCGATGGCGCGATCGCCGTGGCCGCAGTAGATGCGATCTTCGCGGCGGGTGAAGCCGCGGTCGGCGCAGTCGGTGTAGATGCTGGCGCGTCCGTCGCGCGTAACGTGGCCAGCGTGGGCCGGAGCGTTCCGCGACTGTCCACCAGATAGCGCAGACTACCAAAGGTAATCCACGTGCTCTGCTGCACCTCAGAGTACGCCGGGAGATCCGCCGGCGAGTGGTGGACGAACTCGAGGAAGCCGGTGTAGATCGACTCCCTGGCGCCGATGCCGTTCTTCATTGTTGATGAGGCCGGCGCAACCATGACTCCAACGATCCGTTCTTTCCCACAGACGGCGCCAATTGACGAGGTTAGGGCTCGGCAATTCCCAAGGTTGTACACCCCGGGTTGATTGAGGGGGAGAGAGAGAACGTTGGTGGCTGTGACGGCTAACAGGGGGCGAGTTTTACCCAGGTTCGGCCCCTCGAGTTGAGGTAAAGACCTACTCCTGCTTGTCTGGAATTATTGAGGTGGCTACAATGGCGAGATGCAATCTCGCTAGGGTTTGCTTGCTGGTTGCTTGACCTAAACGACGCACCCTCCTGGCCTTTATATCACAGGCCAGGTCTCGGGTGGACGGTGCAGATTGCACGTTACAAGATAAGGAGAACTCTCATCGGCCTAACCGACTACTTGGGCCACCCGGTATGCTTCATGGGCTTCAATGGGCTTCACTTGGCGTGACCCAGGTATCACCACCGTGGGGCACCTGAAAGGTAGCCCCACGACACCATGTATGTAGATGATCCTAGTGTGACAGCTACGATACAAAGCCTAGGGGGGACAATAAATAGGAGCATATCGAAAAGTTGCCTTAGAGCTCACTAACTCAATTCTTAGGAAATTGCGAATAAGGTCATTTCTCTTACCTCAACAATAGAAGCACCGGCCTTCTCTTTTTCTTCTTGTTCCCAATGAGCCCCTTTTTAAAATTATTTTTGAAAATGAAATTCTAGATTTTGACAAGACATATTCTACAGTCTAAATTTTCAACCCAAAATAGTTCGTATTCCGAACTACAGAAAAATAGCAAATCCTGAAAAATATGAAAATTTTCGAATTTTGCACTTTTCACTACCTCATATCTAGAAATTTATCATTTTTCCACAGTCGAGAATACTGAATATTTCGGATTGGCAGTTTTCACAATAATATAAATAATCATTGTCTACCTCTAGGATATTTTTTCTAATTTTTTTGAAAGATGGAAATATGGTTTTCGAAATTTAAAAAAGGGCTTCATGGAGCCCGTGCTGCAAAATGCTGCACTCTATCTAGAATGACATTTTGCAATTGCATTGTCGAAAATTTTCTCTAAGGTACTGTGCCGCAACCCTTACAGGCCTAGACACCAGCATGCTGGTGGGAGAGTGAAATTGTTGTACATGTACTTCAAGTATATTGTCCATCTTTCTCGGTCAACTTAAACTTTTGAGTGAACTTACTACTGCGTGCAATTATACACATGAGCGGATCTAAGGCCTCTCCAACCCCAACCCGGGCGCTCACCCAACTTGCGTTATGTACTTTTTTACTAAGATTTTGTTGAAAAAAATGATACTTTACACACGGTTTGCCCAGGCTTAAAAAATTCTAGGTCCGCCACTAATTCTACATGTTGCGAGAGTCGAGAGATGTTGAGTTCAAAATGCGGCCAGTATAAATTGGAAAAAAAATACGGCACACTTTCGGTTCACGTTTAAACCTAAGAAACACACGTGGGGGTGGGTGATACTATATAACTGCATCGCACCTTGTCCATCAAACCACCCCCTGTATTTTTCCCAATTTAATTTCCAACATATTTGTAGTAATCACTGGTTATCAGAGAAGACGATATCTGTTGGATTTGAGCTTTACTGAACATTTCTTCTTACATTTTTCGCACGTACCAATCCATGGTTCCTTCTCCGGCAGCGTGTCCTCCTAGGCGCTTTTGGAGGTCCGTGACCATATCGAGGATCACGAAATGGGCAATATAGTCGCAGCATGCATGCATCCCCCCAGAATCAGACCTTGCGCTGTTTGACGGATGGAAATCTACAAGCGTTGCAATCACACGCATCGCTGTCAGACAAGAACCAAGTTGCAGGGGAGAGAATCTTGGATGTGATCTTGCATTATGTTGTCTCCAGTAGTCCTATGTTAATTGCCGCTTGCGTTCAACGACAATCTTGCGATCAATCTCTCCGGCCGCGCCCGCGAGTCATGTGTCTGATGCGCATCCATGCATGGACTAGCACACTCTGCTAGCTTCTTCCTGCCAAAGAGTAATAGATTATCATTCTCCACGGCAGCTAGTGACCTGATACGACATGATTTCCATGGATTATATGAATTGATAAACCCTTGGATGGATCACGGGTTGATCGTGCATTCCTGGTGAGATTCCTAATGGCGCAATTGTCGTCCAAAATCAATCACGCCGGGTACAAAGGACAACAAAAAATGAAGGAACGCCAAGAAGTGGATTCTCCTTAGTCTGGCCAAGTTCGTAACGGGTGAATAGCTCCTGTGCGACGTTTTTCATCGCTATTGGATTTGAAGCGACGTTTTTCCTGGAAATAGCTCGCATGCGACGCTGTTTTGGTTGGAAATAGCTCAGGGCCACAATAGCCATATTACGGCCGTTAAGGACACAGTTAGGTTAGATGAGACAGTTGATTAAAACATGATGGTCCTAATTTGTATCAGGTGCTAACCCAGACAAACCAACCGCTTTCCCACCCAGCGCGCGCGTGACCTTCTCTGGCGGCGGCGGCGGCGGAGCTCACCTTTCCTTCTCGACGGCGGCGGTAGCGGAACTTTTTCAGAGGGCGGCGGCGCTTCCGTTCTACGGCGGACGTGGTGAGTGCCATTCGAGCGCTTCCGACCGAGCGCGCGCGTGACATTCTCTGTCGGCACCCGCGGCGGCGGGGAAACGTTCTCGACGGCGGGGGCGGCAGCGGAACTTTTTCAAAGGGCGGCGGCGCTTTCGTTCTACGGCGGACGTGGTGAGTGCCATTCGAAACCCTAATTCCTCTCCCATCATTCTCACATTAGATCTGAGGGCGCCCTTTTGAGCGTAGATTGTGGACGGCGGCGAGATGGAACCGGGAGAGGGGACAAGTAATGGGTAATTTCCCGAGGCTTGAACTTAATTTCAATTCTATACCCATTTGCTTACTACCTCGACTTCTAGCTCACCTTGGTCGCCAAAAAACAGGGGACATGGTAAATTCAAATTTTCGATCAAATTCTTTCCCTCCAAGGCAGTGTTGCTTGATGGCAGCATGCGGATGATTGAGAGAGACACGATGGTTGAATGGGATATACCTTTTGAAGAATTTGATCCCCAAGACCTAGAATTGAAGGAAGAGGAGGCCGTGAGGAATGTGGTGGAAAAAATTGGGGAGAGTGTGATTTGGGGGCCAGAACAAGAAGTTTCTTTGTTACGGTTCGATGATTGGAATCAGGAGTATGTTAGGATTGAGACAGGGGAAGAAATGGTAGAAGAAATCGATCGGCGAGACGGCTGGACAAGCAAAAGTGTTCTTTTTTTGGCAGAGCTCGTAGCTCTGAACCCTGCATCTAGGGTTGGATATGTGGCATCGAAGTTGGCTTGCCAGATTGCTGAGGATGATTGGTCTGCACAAAGGCAGATAGGGCCTTTAGTTACTGAATTGGCAGTGTTAAGAGCGGAGGCAGATGCAGAAGAGTCAGTTGATAATGTTGAGGAGGTTGTATGTATCGATTGGAATACAATTGAGATTAATGAACCGACAGATTTGGTCATTGATCCAATGTCTGACATTGAAATGGCATCTATGTTTGGTATTGCTGTAGATGAGCAAGACAAGGAAAAGGAGAAAGAAGATTCTGCAGATGATGGTAACAGACGGTCAAGGACTGCAAATACAGATGCTAATGCTGATTTTGAAATAGATTCAGAGTTGATGCAGAATGCTGCAGTTGATGTGGATGATGGCCATGATGAAGAGCTTGTATGTGTTTATGACAAAGAAAATCCAGTTATTGAAGTAGGTAAATTGTTTCCAAGCATGGATGAGTTTAGGATGTGTTTCAGGACTTATGCAATCAAACATGAGTTTGAAACCAAGACTTTGTGGACAGATACAAAGAAATTCTATGCCAAGTGCAAAGGTTATGATGGTGGTGCCATGCCATGCAAGTGGTATATATCAGCTAGACGTCAACCTGATGGAAGGACAGTAAGAGTGAATCAAATTCCAAAAGCACATACTTGTATGACAACTTCACAACAAGTTACAAAAATGACATCCCAACTTTGGGTGGCAGAAAAAATCACTCCTATTTATCCAAGAAACCAAACACGACTGCAAAGAAACTGAAAGTAGACCTGGAAAAGGATTACCCAATCCAGCTGCAATATACGACAGTGTGGAAGGCAAAGCAAAGAGTAATGAAAAGATTATTTGGTGATTGGGCAAATACCTTTAGAATGCTTTATAACTTCAAAGCAGAAGTGGATAAAAGGTGTCCAGGCAGTGTTGTTGAGATAGATACTGAGGTGACACAGATGGGAAAGTGTTCTTCTCCAAATTCTTCATGGCTTTGAAGCCTTGCATTGATGGCTTCAAAGCAGGATGCCGTCCATATTTGAGTATAGATTCATCATTTTTGACTGGCAAGTGGAATGGTCAACTTGCAGCTTGCAATGCTCTAGATGGACACAATTGGACGTACCCTGTAGCTAATTGGCTTGTTTCAGTCTGAGTCAGAAGCTTCATGGACATGGTTCATGCTGAAGTTGAAAAGTAGCATTGGTCCAGTGTTCCCTTTGGCAATCCACACTGACGCATGTAAAGGGCTAGAAAATGCAGTGAAGAATATTTTCCCACATTGTGAGCAGAGGGAGTGCTTTGGTCATATGTGGATGAATGTGATAAAAAAATTCAGAGGAGATGCATTTGGCCGCTTGTGGCCAGCAGCAAGAGCATACAAGGTTAGTGCTTGGGAGTATCATATGAATAAGATAAAAGAAGCAAGCACTGAGTTTGGCCCTTGGATGGACACATACCATTCTCTTTTGTGGTACAGGTCAGGATTTAACACTGCCATCAAGTGTGATCATATCAACAACAATTTGGCAGAAAGTTTTAACAACAAGATAAAGGATTTCAAGGACTTGCCTGTCCATGACATGGTTGACCAAATTAGGATCATGATCATGAAGTGGTGGGAATTGAGAGCAAAGATTGGTGATAAGCTGCAAGGGCAGGATAAACTGCCTGCTGTGGTGCAGCAGGTAGTCAACAGGAGCAGAGGGCTTGCACATTGTTAGTTGTGAAATCCTCATTGCATTCTGGTGAAGTTAAAGATACAAAGAATACCAGAAGGCATGTTGTTGACACTGAAAAGAAAGAGTGCAAGCTGCCTTGAGTGGCAACACACTGGAAAACCTTGTGAACATGCCATCATTTTCTTGGCATCCAAACCCAAGCTAATATGCACCCATATTTGCATGAATATTACTCAGTTGAAAAATTCAGAGCTGCATATGCACATCCAATTCCACCACTTACAGATCGTCTCAGTGGCCTGAAGTGGACATAGAATTCTCCTTGTGCGCTCCTTTGACGAGAAGGAAGGCTGGCAGGCCGAAACAGAGTAGATTCAAGCCTTGGTTTGAAAAGGTGGGAGCAGTAGTAGAAGAAGAAGGGAAGAAAGACGCCAAGCCAAAGAGGCCCCAAAAAGGTAACAAATAGATGCAAGCGTTGTGAAGAACTTGGACACCGAGCTGGATCCATCAAGTGTAGATACACCGATCCAAAGGTGACTGTCAGGAAGAAACGTGTGTTTCAGCCCCTTGAAACTGAACCTCTTTGTCCAGCCAAAAAGGCCAGAATTGGAGGGTGTAGAAAGAAGAGGAGTGTGCAGACTGTGTTCGGCTCTGTCGATGTTGCCAGTGCCTGTGCAACCTGGAGATGTGCAACCTGAATCTATTTTGGAGGAAGTTGAAGCTGTTCTGGACCAAGTTGAAACTGAAGTTGTTCTGGAAACTGAAGCTGAAGCTGTTCTGGAAACTGAAGCTGAAACTGAAGCTGAAGCTGTTCTGGAAACTGAAGCTGAAACTGAAGCTGAAGCTGTTCTGGAAGCTGAAACTGAAGATGTGGAAACTGAAGCAGCTTTGGATCAAGTTTTCCAGCCTGAAATTCCCCCTCGAAGGCCTAGTGACGGAGATTCAAAGAAAACAAGGAGCATGAATGATCTTCTTGATATAGAAGCAAAAGCAAGCAAAAGCAAGCCGAAGCCGAAGAAGAAGAAATCAAATGCTAAGAAAAATTGATGTATTGCTACTCGAATTTGATTCTTGAACACTTGTGTGATTTGTAATAATGCTACTTTGATTCGTGAAAACTTGTGTGATTTGTAATATGCTAAACTAGAATTTGAGTTTGAAATTCAAATATTTGCCGAAATTCAAATTCAAACAGAGAGCTTGAATGTATATATAACTTTTTTATAAGACCCAATAGGTAGTATGTGACATTATAAGACAATGTGCACTGGTTTTCCATTTTTTTGATTTTTTTTTGAATTTTGTTGCTCATTTCAAATTCGGTCAAACCCTTAGTTTGACTGGCATTTAAATAAGTTCTACACACAAAATTGGAAAAGTAAGCCTGGATCCTTCTTAGTCACACCAAAATGAACCTTGGTGGGGTTTTGGACAACTTCATTACCAAAACCTTAAACCACTTTGTCTTCAACCTTGACTTCATATGGCAGAGTTCTGCCGATATCACATCTCATGCATGAACAGAGAGCTTGAATGTATATATAACTTTTTTATAAGACCCAATAGGTAGTATGTGACATTATAAGACAATGTGCACTGGTTTTCCATTTTTTTGATTTTTTTTGAATTTTTGTTGCTCATTTCAAATTCGGTCAAACCCTTAGTTTGACCGGCATTTAAACAAGTTCTACACACAAAAATGGAAAAGTAAGCCTGGATCCTTCTTAGTCACACCAAAATGAACCTTTGGTGGGGTTTTGGACAACTTCATTCCCAAAACCTTAAAACCACTTGTCTTCAACCTTGACTTCATATGGCAGAGTTCTGCCGATATCACATCTTATGCATGAACAGAGAGCTTGAATGTATATATAACTTTTTTATACGACCCCATTTCTATCAACTTTTTTTTCCGACCTTGTCCAAATCACCTAGATATTATTCCTTACCTTGTGTTCGACATTAGAAGACAATGTGCGGAGGTTTTTCATTGTTTTGATTTTTTTTGAATTTCTGTTGCTGAAGACAATCTCGCTGTACACGCACCGTCGATCTACGCTTGCAATGAACTTCAGCCGTCCGATTGTTCTTGTAGAAGGAATCTTAGGCCAGGCTCTGGGCGATCCGTGGGAGGGCTGGTTCCGCTAGCTGATTGGCTAGCCTTTTTTTTTCAGAGCGTGAGAGAGGATAAGGATGCGATGCGTGGCACGGGCGCATGCAAGCGCACGCTGCCGCAGGCCTCGACCACGTCGCAGCCTAGCTATTTATTTTTTTGCAGCGTCGCATCCTAGCTATTCACGTTCAAGCCTCGGGAACTATTCACATCTGAGTTTCTCTTTTTTGTTTCTTGATGTATATTTCGTATTTTGAGATGAAAATTTTATGGGGTCACGCAAATATGTGCTGTGAACATGCATGATTTTTTCCAGATTTTTTCGCAATGTTTAAATTTGAATTTAGCCCGCATGTCACCGTGTGACATGCAAAAGGTGCATGTCACTGGATCTGTGTCCTTCAAGCGTCGCACGGAGCATTACTGCACGCGTTGGTCCGTTGCGTTAGACTTTGGACTTGCGTTAATGCACGCATGCAGGGTCACGTCGCACGTACTACGAAACGTAATTTTTTCTACGCTTTCAGACGGCATGTCTTTCACACTGCCTCCTCCTCCCTCATCCACCCCAATTAATACGCACGTCTCATCACAGTCTTTAAATGGAGCCTATCCAACCCATTGCCTCCTCTCATCCCTCTCCAGCCCCATTGCCTCCTCCTCCCTCTAGCAACATGGACAGCCCAATCTCTCTCCCTTCCAGCCCCGAGCCCTACAGCGACGAGGACAACCACCCACAGCCGCTTGGCTGGTGGGAGGCGCCGCCGAGGGATCCTCCGAGGCGTCGGCGTCCCAAAAAACGCCGGCGATCCGTCTTCGCGGAGGGCCCCTTCGTCCACAACCCCACTCCCGACGACGTCGCGAAGATGAACAACCGCTCCGAGGAGGCCCTCGAACGCGGTCTAGCCTTCCTGGAGAAGCAGGAGAGGAAGGAACTCGCCGCCGAGAAAAGGAAGGCGGCGGCCGCCGAGGAGAGGAAGGCGGCGAAGAAGTGGTACCCCCGTCCGGGAGGACAGGGCCACGAAGCGGCTTCGGGAGGAGAATCTCCGGGCCTTGTCCGACGCCGAGAGGGCGGCCAGGGCGGCGGAGTGGAGGAAGGCCGCCGGCGGCGACTAGGTTACGGCCCGCAGACGAAGGGGCGCCAACGGGTAGCGGTTAGGGTTTAGGGCCCTTTATATTTAGGGCTATGAAATGTAATTTTTCTTTTTTTAGTTTAATATATGTAACGTGTAATGTGGGTCGGGCCACTATATATATATATGTAATGTGGATGCAGTTATGGATAATATATGTTATGGATGCCAATGTTTTCTTTGACTCCTTAATGTCCTCAACAAATTCATTTGAATTTTGGGGTAATTTTCAGCAATAGCCAACATACTCTTCTCCCGTCGCTGTGTGTTAACCGCTGGACCGTCGCTGGTCTTGACGCGTGACCTGCAGTCCAACTGACTAGTGGGGCCCCGCGTCCCATCGATGTTGTCACGTCAAAACCCAGCACCGCCCCTCTGCCTGGACTATGCACGTGTCAATGGTGAAAGAAAAGGGACAAATCTCAACCAAGCGTGGGAATTCAAAACCATGGCCCTTGATAATGCTAGCATGCCTTAAAATGTCTTACAAAAGTGAACAGAGTGAGTAAACAAACTAAAATGCTGAAAAATGATAAGTAAATAATAAAAAGAAGAGAGGACATAGGGAGAGGGAGACGCATCCTATTTTTATTGGGCCCAACAAGACGTTTAGGCCTGGAGTGTGCACGTTTTTTTTTTTTTTGCCGAAAGATCACATCTTTTGACATTGGGCCTGGCTAGGTTTTACTTGGGCCTGGCCTTTTCGCCTATCCGTTGTAGTTTTTTTTCTACAAAAGAACGGAACATTTCACACACATTTCTAACGTTTTACAAATTTAACCAAACTAAATAAATGTTGGATTTGTGATGCATATCTGCCAAGTCTTAGCCATACACAAATGGCCCGAGCTAACTGCTACACTAAATACATTGTTACAATGACCAAGGATCAGCAAATAGACAACACACATTTGCAACATTTTTGGAATTGGAACAAACCAAATGAATTTGCATCTGTCATGCATTACTTCCAAGTCTTAGCCATACAGAAATTGTCCAAACTAACTGCAACACTAGTTACATTGTTTAGTGACTAATGATCAGCAAATAAACAACACCAAGAGCAATTGCACATAAATAAAAAACTACAGACATCAGATTGTCCTGCTTCTTCAGATCGACAAGCTTCTTTAGGTGCTTGTTCATCTTCTTCATCTCCTTCACTTCCGCCGCAACCCCGGCCGCTTTCCCCACCGGAGCAACCACCGTGGCTGATCCCCACTGCTCGGCCGACGGCGGCGAATTGACCTCCAGGAAGGCGCCCTCCAGTTCAATCCTATTGATGTACTCATCAAGCCACTCGAAATGGTGGCATTTCCGCAGATCCGGCTGAAAACAGAGCAAAATTTCCCCAAATCGGATGAAACCCTAATTACCAAATCGGATGAAAAACCACAAAATTGATGAAAATAAAATGAAATTGGTAGAGGGGAAACTAAGATCTCACCTTCCCTGGCTCTGGTTTGCTCTCGCATTTCACAAACTCGCGCCCGGCGTTGCCTTTCTCATCGCTCACGGTGGTCAGGCGCTTCAGGGGCGCCGTCCGTGGGCAGTCAGGGCACCGTCCCAGCGGCACTAGACCATAGCGCGGCCACCGGCAGGTTGAAGCGGAGGTCAACATCACCGCCGGCGTTGCAGCGCTTAGAGGATCGCCGGAGAAGAAGTGGGGTAGGAACGGGCGGATGCTCTGTACTGCAACGGTCGAATGAACGCTGGCTCCGGTGTGGGGACGAGATCATCTCTCTTGATGCAGCTACGTGTTCTGGGTCCCACGACGTGAGGTGGACAAGCAGTGGGTCCCATGATCTGACGTGGATAAGTTTTGGGTCCCGCTCAGCCCATGTAGTTTGAATTGATAAGCTGTCTACTGATGTTTAAGAGAAGTGTCGCATTGCAGCTATAAGCCTCTCGTCAGACGTCGCATGCTAGCTATTTCCAGCAACCCGTTCGTAACATAGTAACTTGCAAATATGCAAAGGAGTATGTCTTCGAAGTCCAAGTCCTTTCTTTCTTTATCTACTCCTCATTTATCATCTAGGCTTTTTAATGTTGGCGTTAGTACGGGAAGGAATGAGAAAAAAAATTTGGTTTCGGCAAATGCTCTAAGGCACATGGAGATTGATCGAGCTAAGGCATCTCCTAGTGCGAAGAGTAGGCCGGCTGCTCCACCCCTAGATGAGGACGAGGCGATTGACACTGTCGATGGTCAGCTTCTATCTCATCTAGTCGGGGAGGTGTCGGAAGTGGGATTAGACGAGTCAGGGCTAGGGTCTATTTATGACTGCAAGCTACTGGTCAGAAGTCTAAGAATCCACAAAAGAGAATAAGAAGCTATGAAGAGTGGCTGAGTCGCCCAAAACTCCAAAAGTTTCCCGATGAATGACATGTTTATGAATAGCAGAGGTCTTGGTGACTTGGCTAAACATCTACATATTGCTCAATGTATTCGGGATCATAATTTGGACTTTGTGGCAATTTCGGAAACGGGTAGACGGGATTTCCCGGTGAGCGTCCTTAACCGTATCTCAGGTGGTTTGGACTTCCACTAGTACTGTCACCCGCCTCGTGGTAGATCTGGGGGCATCTTACTTGGCGTTAACTCAAACTCTATGGAAGTATTGGCTGCTTCGGATGAGGATTTTCACATAAAGTTCCACATCTGGAACAAAGGTGATAATTTTACATGGAGTTTGGTTGCTGTGTATGGTGCAGCCCAGGAAGAACATAAGACCCTTTTCTTCGTGAATTGGTTAATCTAGCTAAAGATAACCCACGTCCTATTCTAATAGGAGGGGACTTTAATATGCTAAGATTCAGACACGAGAAGAGTAGAGGTCGATTCGATGGTCATTGGCCTTTTCTTTTCAATGCTGTCATTGACAGTTTGGATTTAAGAGAGGTTCATATGATGGATAGGCAGTTCACCTAGGCTAACAGTCTTTCCGAGCCAACATATGAGAAGTTAGACCGTGTACTTATGGATACCGGCTGGGAATCCAAATACCCGTTGGTGTCAGTACGCGCTCTAGAACGCATAGAGGCTTTATCGGATCATGCCCCGATTCTTTTGACCACAAGATCGACGAGACCACATGATAAACACCAATTTAAATTTGAATTGGGCTGGTTAAATCGTGAGGGTTTTGGAGAGATGGTTAAAGAGATTTGGGAAAAACCAGTTGACGGTTGTACCCCAATACAAAGGTGGAATAATAAAATGTGGAATATGCACACCTACCTACGGGGTTGGGCACGCCACATAACTGGGATACTTAAAAAAGAGAAAGATCGGTTGTCAGCCATTATTGATGAACTCGAAGAAATCGCGGAAAAACAGGCGCTAACTGCGCAGCAAATTGAACTTAAAAGTCAATCGAATGCGAGTATAGCCAAACTGTTACGCGAAGAGGAAATCAAATGGTACCAACGATCAAAGGCTCAGTTCATTCTTGAAGGTGATTTGAACACAAGATACTTTCATAATGTCGCCAATGACAGACATAAAAAAAACTTATTCATTCATTTCATTAAGAAGAAGGCCTGATTGAGGGACAGGAAGAACTAAAGAGGTATATCACTAAGTACTACAAAGGTTTATTCGGGGCTCTGGAAGAAGGAAACTTCTCTCATGATGAGACTCGGATAGATGATATACCTCAGGTTTCTAATGAGGAGAACACTTTTCTTACTGCACCCTTCTCCGAAGAAGTGGTACGAAAAGCGGTTTTCCAAATGGAACATAATAAGGCCCCAAGTCCAGATGGATTCCCTGCTGAGTTTTACCAAAACTTTTGGGACATCATAAAGACAGACCTGCTAGCTATGTTTGATGCTTTGCATGCGGGACAGCTAGAGTTTTTTTCGCCTAAACTTTGGGGAGATCATTTTGTTGCCTAAGATTGCGGATGCAGAACGGATCCAACAATACAGACCCATCTGTCTCCTTAATGTTAGCTTCAAAATATTTACCAAAGTGGCAACCATTCGATTGAATTCCGTCGCAGATCATGTGGTTAGACCTACACAAACTGCTTTTATGCAAGGGAGGGATATTCTCGATGGTGTGGTCATATTACATGAAACCGTTCATGAGATGCACCGGAAGAAATTGAATGGAGTGATTTTTAAGATTGACTTCGAAAAAGCTTATGACAAGGTCAATTGGGAGTTTCTCCAACAGACCCTGCGTATGAAAGGTTTTTCGGAGGAATGGTGTTGTAACAGCCCTAACGTGGTAATGAAAAATACGAAGAATTTTTCCACTTTTGCATTCTTGTTTGCATCATGGCATATCTTTAATTTGCTAATGTGAACAAACCACAAATGGGAAAACAATGATATGAGGGAAGCCAAAACTTCCCAAAACCCTTACTTCTTTGGAAATGCAAACTATGGTGTAAACTTTAACGTGACAGCTGACCTTATGGTTCAACAAGTTCCCCAAGTTCACCCCTTTGCACAAGAACCAAATGGTTGGCCTCTAATGTGTTTTCAACTTCAAACTCCACTTGTGATTCCTAGCCTTTGGTTCTTTGTAAGCCATGACATGTTGCTCAAAGGCCCAAGTAAGTGTGTGTTGAGCTTGTCTACCTTGTGAGGATGTTCACAGAATTGTGGTATATTTTCTGGAATTGTTTTGTGCTCCAAACAGAAAAGCCTTTTCTGTTTTTGCTGGGTCCACCGGAACTACCGGTCCCCTGGCCGGAAGTACCGGCGTACCGTCGTCCCTGTGGCGACAGTGCGCCACTGTCGCCATGGCCGCCGCACACCCCGCGCCCCAGCCCACCTGCTCCCTGGGGTTAAGTGAACCCCGTGACTACCCCCACCTGCTCCCCTCTCACTCCTCACCTTTTTCCCCACGCGCAGCCCCCCTAGCCCTAACCCTAGATCGGGCTCTGCCCTCCCGCCGCCGCCGCCGTGGCTGCCGCACACGCCGCCGTCGAATCCGGCCACACCAGCTCGAGCTGAGGCCGCCGTCCGCTCCGCCATGACATGTGCTTCATCTCCGCCGAGGGAATCGACCGGAGCCGCCCCGAATCGCCGTCGGTGCTCGTTCTTCTCCGCCAACCCCCGCCGGCCGCCAAGCACCATTGCTGCCGGTGACGGCCTCCCCAGCCTCCCATGACCTCCCCAGCGCGCTCCTGGTGAGCTCGCCTTCCCCGGAGACCTCTCCGCCCTCCTCCTCTCCCACCCTAGCTTGCTACGCCACTGTGGCCGCCGTACCTCGCCGCCGGCCGTCGAAATGCCGTCGCTCCGGTGACCCGTTTTGGGCGGCGCCGCCATCCCTTGGTTTGTCGTCTCCCCGCGCGTCTGATGCGTCCAGTTGCGCGTCCTAGGAGCCACCCTGTCGCCGAGCGCGTGCACGATGCGCGCGTGTTCACCGCGCGCGTTCCCGCCGTCGCCGTGTTCAATTTCACGACCGGAAGTAGTGTAGTTCCGATAAACCGGAAGTAGAAGCGGTAGTACCGCTAGCTCCAGATTTCGGTACTGGACATTTGAGTTCTTAAGCGGAAGTAGAAACGGAGGTGGCACCGGAAGTACCGCTAAACCGGAACTACCGGACACTCCACCGGAAGTACCGGAAATTCTCCTTTTTCGGTACTGGATGTTTCGAACCACACCCGGAACTGGAACCGGAAGTACCGCCAAACCGGAACTACCGGTCCACATACCGGAAGTTCCGGAGCTTTCTGTGTTAAGCTTGAATATTCATAACTTACTAACTGTTAAGTCAAATCCAGTGAATGTTATATCAAATTGATCAGCATTTCATAGTCTATCCAACTATGCTCATGTCACATCATGATCACAAATACTTAAGTGATGTTCTTCATAATTTGATAAAAGGAGTTAATTTCAACTAATTAATTTAACTCGCTATTTAATCATCGGTGCTCCGAAGATAATGAATAAGGTACCAAAATGATCGGAATGACAAACCCTATCCATTCTTGTCATGTCCATGCATATTTGAGCCACCTCTCTAATAATTTGATGAATTATAAGATTGTGCTCACTAAGATAAATATGGGGTTGAACCCAAATAATTTCGCTAATTATTTGGCTCCCCATTTAATTGTGACTTTAATTTATATATTAATATCCTTGCATCAATTTGACATGTCATCATGTGATTGGGCATTGCACCTTGTGTTCTTGTGATTTATGTGTGTTTTGTATTTCTTTTGGGTATCGGTAGATTCCGGAGTTGAGGTCACCCCCACTTACCCCGACAAGCAGTACTACACGTCCGGGCAGCAAGGCAAGAGATAACCTAACCTTCTTGGCATCTAGCATCCTATGTTTTATAAACTTATTTTATCCACCATAATATTGCATGCGGTTCAACATGTCCTTTTTGGCAAATATTAGAATATCCTATGAATGCATGTTCTTCCCCGAGCCAATCACATGTATCCCTACCTATGAAACCTAGGGTTTAAGTGTTGGCCGAGATAAAGATATATTTGTGGTTATATATGCTTAGTTATGCTTAGCCATACTAGTCAAATAATATATTTTTGTCCAGTGATTTAATTCCATTATTACGAATGGTGGTGGAATGTTTGGACATGATGGTTACTTGTGGTGGATAATTAATTTGCTAAAAGGCTTGGATGAGTTGCCATCGGGGATGGTGTTTTGCCTCATTCCTGCCGCCTAGGCTGAGAGTGCTTTTAGCTAGAACCAAGAAACGAGCGTGCTGCCATTGGTGGGTGTATGGGCGCCTCACTAACTGAATAACTTGTGCGGGCGTATCCAAGGGTCCTCTAGTTTGCTATTTCCATTTGCCGTGTGTGTGAGCGGAAAAAGAAATGATAAGGATGGTGGTGTTTAGGACGTGGCGATGGGGCAGGGGCTGAGGCTGGGTAAACTTGCCCTGTGGCCACAGATGACTCTTGGATAGTCTCACGCGAGGTAAAGGTTTAACCGCGCCTGCTTGCCGGCCTTCCCCGGAAGAGGGCCAACTAGGTGAGCCGGACGGTACCAATGGGTAAAATAGTACACCCCTGCAGGGTTAAATCTTTTCGAAAAGCCGTGTCCACGGTTATGGACAAACTCTTGGGAAAGGCGGATTAGCTCATAGATAACGTTAACCTAATTGATATGGCAGCTAAAGGTTGCATTAATCAACTTGTGATAAAGGTTCATTTCCTCGAGGGTGAGTCGAGGGAGTGCCTTTGTGTGAGATGAGTGGTGATGGTTGTGAGTAGGTTCGCCGAGAACCGAAAGGTGATAAAGATACTCTCTTACCCCTTTATAAAAATACTCTGAGTAGACGAATGCCATGTGTCAATTATATTTCTGTTTATGAAACTTAGCTTTATGCAAAAGAAATAAATATAAAGCTTTAGAGCCTCCGTCAGTCATTGGGCCTATATCGCCCTACTAAACTTGCGAGTACTGTCGTACTCAGTCTCTCTTTGCTGCCTCTATGATTTTGTATTTCAGAGGAGGACGACACCGAGCAGCTAGGTGGGTTCTTCGTTGACGTCGACTACTAGTCTGGGGTTCCCAGGTGGCAGCTTGGGACCGTGGAACAAGCTGGCTGGGATGATATTTATTGTAGGCCTCTTAGGCCATATTTTGCTTCTTGTTGTTAGACAACACTACCCGCTTCCGCTTGTTGAATTGTTGGATCTGTGATCCTTTTGCTTGTAATATTTGTATTCTTCTCGTTATATGAGTTGCTATACTTTTGTGTCGTAGAGTCATGCTTTGTGCCAGTTCTGTTCCACAAGTCTCGATCTTTGTCTTATGCATTGATGGTTGTGTTGGATTCATAGCCTCTCTGTATAATTCCGGGGTCGGGGCGCTACAGGTGTTCCTGGATTCGGAACTTTGTTACTGGAGGTAGCATGGCTATTAAAGTCAATAATGATATTGCCCATTACTTCCAAACAAAGAAAGTTCTAAAGCAAGGAGACTCACTATCGCCGATACTATTTAATATAGTGGCTGATATGTTGGCGGTTATGATTGATCAGGCTAAGTTGGATGGTCAAATAGAGGGTGTCATCCCACATTTGGTTGATGGTGGCCTCTCTATCCTCCAATACGCTGACGACACAATTCTATTTATGGAACATGATCTTGAGAAAGCAAGAACATGAAGCTGATCTTGTCAGCGTTCGAGCAATTATCAGGTTTGAAAATAAATATCCATAAAAGTGAATTGTTTTGTTTTGGCGAAGCCCAGGATTGTGCGACTCAATATGCTGATCTATTCGGTTGTGAGCAAGGCCAGTTTCCGATTAGGTATCTTGGTATACCTATTCACTATAGGAGACTGACTAATGCCGAATGGAAACATGTTGAGGAGCGGTTTGAGGCAAGATTGGCCAGTTGGAGGGGAAAATTGCTATCCTTAGGTGGGAGATTGGTACTCATAAATTCAGTCCTAAGTAATATGGTACTGTATATGATATCTTTTTTCCAGTTTCCCAAAGGAGTCTTGAGAAAACTGGATTATTTCTGTTCAAGATTCTTCTGGCAAGGGGATAGCGAGAAAAAGAAATACTCCCTCCGTTCCTGAATGTAGGGTGTATAGTTTTCTGGCACGAATATTAAGACATGAGAATTTTGTACACGATGGAAGAATTCACATGGAGAAAATCGTGGAGAGAGGTGTTCCTAACAGCTACAAATTGAAAACAGTCCGTCAAATCTCTCCGTGGAGGGATTTAGCTCATCTTTGGAGTGGTAAAATTGTCTAAAAATAGCAATACACCTTATATTTTGGATTTTTCTCAAAAAACTATACACCTTACATCAAGGAATGGAGGGAGTATCGATTGGCATGGTGGGATGTTGTTTGCCGACCTAAAGATCAAGGAGATCTTGGTATCCAGGATCTTCAGGTCAAGAACTCTGTCCTTCTAGGGAAATGGCTTTTTAAGCTACTCTCAGAAGAGGGGACTTGGCAAACACTCCTTAAGCGTAAATATGTCGGGTCGAAATCTCTGTCACAAGTGGTGTGGAAACCAGGTGACTCCCACTTTTGGGCCGGCCTCTTGGCGACGAAGAATTTTTTCTTCCGCTTTGGGAAATTCGCTATAAGAGATGGTTCAGAAATTAGGTTCTGGGAGGATAAATGGTTGTGAAACTCTCCTCTAAAGGACCAATATCCAGCTCTGTACAACATTGTTCGTCATAAGAGTGATACGCTAGCTGAGGTTATGCAGTAATCTCCTCCGATTATGACGTTCAGGCGAGATTTGGTCGGACCATGACTAGAGGCATGGAACGCTCTCATAGGGCGATTGGCCATGGTTCAACTCTCAACTGGGTCGGACATTTTTCACTGGAACCTTAGTGAGAACGGTAAATTCTCAGTGGATTCCATGTATAGAGCACTCATCCAATCCGACATGCCAGTTGATATAAATGAGAAACTCTGGAAGATGAAAATACCGTTAAAAATCAAAAAATTTGCATGGTATGCTCGTCGAGGAGTTATTCTCACCAAAGATAACCTTGTTAAGCACAATTGGAAAGAAAGTAAAAAGTGTGCTTTCTGTCTACATGATGAGACGATAAAACACCTTTTCTTCGATTGCAAGGTCGCACGTTCTATTTGGTCAACCATCCAAGTTGCTTCTAATTTGTATCCTCCACGATCAATTGCGAATATTTTCGGCAATTGGTTACATGGAATTGATCACAAATTTAGAACGAACGGAGCCAGGAAAAAAGTATTGGGGGTGAGAAAGCATAAAACACAACTATAAGGGGCCCAAACGAAAAGTTCATAGCCTTAGCTTAAAGGGAGCAGGGACATAGGTGCTAATATAAAATCTCATTGGGGACCAAGGCCCGTGCTGGTCCCCTGCCTGCCCCTGCGGTGATCTAAATTCATGCGGCAAGAAACATATATACCATGACTCATGGACAGAAAACACAACGCGGTGTTTTCCGGTGAACTCAGCCCCTTACTGTGTTTTGTTGGAGAACGATAACATTTTATTAGTTCACTAACCAAATCACATTAGACCGAAGAAACTGAAGGCAAAGATATAAAATAAAGCTAGAAATTGCATGCAACTATGGAAGACACGTTGCGGGGTAGCCTGCTCATGATTCACTGCCTTATCATTGGGCAAGATTCTCATCAAACTAAACTTGATATCATCACTGTAGTTTTTTTTTTTTTTTTGCATGGGTTATTATGCAAAATTAGGTTTGGATAGATGATTGCCTACCAACACGAGGACGGACGGACGAATAGCGGTCTTTGCGGGTTGTATAGGTGGCTTAGGTGCGAAGAGGAGACGGCGCCACATCTTCTCTTCAAATGTTACTTTTATCGGATTTGAAACCATGTGCGGATATGGTTAGGCCTCCCAGTCTTTCACCCCCTCTCTTTGGCACGAGTTTGGTTCGGTCAAGGAATGGTGGCTTAGTGTCTACGAACGGCATGGAACACCTAGGAAGGCGACGACCTTGATCGTTATGCTTGTTCTTGGGAGCTTTGGAATGAAAGGAATGCAACGACCTTCCGACATGTCTCTTAGATGCCTAGCGTCTTCGAGAATAGCAAGACACAAGCCGCTCTTTGGGTTAAAGCAGGCGAGGTTCACCTAGGAGTTCTAAAGCATGGAGAGTACGTAATCCCTTTGTTTTTTCGTTTGGCCTTTTGTAAAATATTTGAACCACTTCTTCTTAATCAATGAAAATGGTAAAGCTTTTCCCATGGTTTAAAAAAATGTTGGCACCATCGTCTCGGATGCTAAACCACCAAAAGTATAGCCGACGATTAGCATGATGAAACATCACATGCTCACCTGTGCCCACTGTGTTGGCCGTGCCGTTCAAAGGGCCATCTGATTTTTTATTTTGAGTGACACCGATCAATGATACACAAATCTCACACGAAATAAATTAACTATGACTCATATGTGGTGCCCCTTTTCCGTCCACTCTGTTGGTGCTACAATAGCGGCTCGAGAGGTGGAGAACCGGCCAGACGGCTAGGTTTCGCCTATAATCACCCGCGCTGAGCGAGGAGTGCGCAAAAAGTACTAGCTCATCTATTGTTTTCTTAAGCATGTAGATAATTTATTTTTAACACACATTGGAGATCTCATTTGCCACTGGTGAAAACTGCATTTGCCCCTATTAATATGGTGTCCTCATTTATTTCTGAATTAACTTTGACCATCAATTTGACTAATAATATGTGAGACATGTATCATTAAAATTTTACCATTACATATTTAAATTCAAAGACAATGGTACAATTTGTGGAATACAAGTTTTGTTGGTCAAAGTTGAATATAAATAGAGGCGGCGGGAGTAAGATAGAGTCAATTGTACCGACTTCTCTTGAGTGCCCTGGTACTAAGGGCTCAAGAATTGACTATCTACTCTGTTTGGCATCACGTTGGTTACCATAATTTTGTATGTTTTTCTCTTTTTTTGTTTATTTTATGGTTAGTTTACCTTTTTTTGCCTACTTGTATGGCTAATTTTTAATACTCTCTCCGGTCCATAAAAAATATCGCTCACTTAATATAAAGTTTGTACTAACTTAGTATAAAATGAGCGACACTTTTTATGGATCGGAGGAAATAGAAGATTGATTATAAAATGTTCAGAAAACAACAAAATTCACAAACTGCAAACTGATCCTAAGTAAAACACCACCTCTACCACCGCTGGACGATCCTACCCAAACTAATCACAAAGTGCAGTTTCTCCATCGATATCCCTGTCAAGCTCAGATCTCAGATCAAATTAAGGTGACTGATTGCAGCCTGTTGGCAAGGGCAGCGTGCGTGCAATAACCTGTCTTAGAATTTTGTTTGTAAGTGGACAAGCGTGAAAAAGTATGTGGTCGCAGAATTAGGGCTCGTAACGACAAAAATCCTTGCGATTGTTCATGTTCAGTCATACCTTCCGTCAAGCTCAGGCTGAACCACTGAGCTACTGTGTGGTGTGGCGTGGTCATAACTCTTGCAACAAACTTGAACTAATGACGCGTGACACCCAAAGCGTTCTGAGAAAAAAAGTACAGTAGAAGAAACCCTTCTCTTACGTTCGATCAGATTATCCAATTGTTGTATGGTTTCTACGTGCTTTGGTCCGCATGCGCAGCTAGTAACTTTTTTCTTTGGCGTATGGCCGCAAGCAGGGAAGTCAATCGAATGATTTGGTTGCTTATGGTTGATAGAAACATGGATTGATATCGAAGTGATGGATGGATAGTGTGTGATATTATTCATATATGTATGTACTTTGTTTGACGCTTTCAAAACCGTTTAATTGGACCGAGCAAACACATGCAACATCGAGAATGGCTCCATGCAGGGGCAGGTCCATACCCAGATTTTGGTAACTGAATAACCAATTTTCTTACCCAGATTGGGATTGGGATTGTGTGGTTAAGACAACTCCGACGGGCCGACCTAAAATGAATACTCACTCCGATTCATAAAAAGTGTGGCTCACTTAGGGCGCGTTTGGTTGTCCGGATCAAAAATGGGCCTCCCGTCTCCGTGGCTCTGGCGGGCCTGGCCCCAGAAAAACATGGCCGGAGTCATGTTCTGCAGCCCGTTTGGTTGCCCACAAATTTCTAGCCAGACCCGTTTGCGTGGAAACAGAAAAACAAAGTAGCCGCATTTGGATGCCCAGATTTCGGGTTTAAGCAATAAACCACTGCGTTTGGTTGCCCAGTTCATGGTTATTCCGCTAACCTTGCACGCCAAGTGGTGAGCTTACCAGCCTACTAGGGGTTTGCGATCATGTATACTTAGAACAAGCACAAATCAACGACGATCACAATCAGGACGACGATAATGACGTCTTTGACGCCGGCAGAAGCAGTCAGTCCTCCACCTTTGCCCTTATCAGTTTTGCTTGCTCCGGCTTGGAGAGGTTGGAGAGGGGTCTCTTCTACCTTGAACATGTAGTAGGCTTGCTGTGCCTCCTTGAGAGTGTCGAACCTTTTGCAGCAATTGTTGGGGTAATTCTCCACCTGAGCCGAGCAAGCGTTCTAGGTTGTGTAGATCCCTGGAGCCCTGCCTCTGAACACCACATACCACTACAACACAGAACATCAGCATTAGAACTTGCAAAACAAGCAACACAATCACAAGGTGGAAAAGCAACATAAGCAAAGAATGCATTGATCATCACAAACCTACCAACATCACTACAAGCAGCACAAGTGTTCGCTTCCTAGCTACTATGGTGTCAACCTAGCACCACATCAAAAGAGGGTGTAATACTACCACCGCAAGTTCGTCGTGTGGGTTAGCATATGTACCACCTCAAGCACCCAAAATATACATGCCATAAGAAGTTTTTTCCTATAGCTATCCAAAATATACATCATATCATCATCATCATGAAGCATGCTTGCACCACCGCCACCTCCAACTGACCAAGCTGTAGGAGTTATGCCCTAGAGGCAAATAATAAAGGTGTTTTATTAGCATAACTCATATATGTTCATAATCAGTTTTATATCATGCTATAACTGTATTAAGTGGAAACATTAATACACGTGTGATATATAAACAACCAGGTCCCTAGTAGCCACTACTTTGACTAGTCCATTTGTCAACAGATGATCAAGGTTTCCTGATCATGTACATTTATGTCAATTGACAATGGAGTCATGTCATTGGAGAATGACATGATGGACATCCACCCAAAGTAAGTTAAACGCAATAAGACCTGTCACGACTATCGGCATTGCGATAACTTAAAAGATACGTAGTAGTAACCAAGTCCTTAGACCGTGAGATCGTATTTAATCACTGTTCCGGAGGGAAGTTTTGACTGCATCAACCGTCACACCGTAACAGTGTGATCATAAAAGTGTCTATCAGGTTTCCTAAAGGAATACGTTGAGACGTATGCATCAAGAGCGGGATTTGTCCATCCGCGTGACGGATAGATATCACTAGACCGACTCGGTGATATTACATCAAGTCTTGCAAGCATGTGACCAGGTCACGGAGATGTAGTATCATGGAGACAAGTAAATAAGTTTTGTCGGGAACGAGATGGGGATCTCGGACAAATTTGATATCGCGTGACAAAGGGAATGGTGAACAACGATAAGGTTCAAGCGACAAAGAACTTCATGGAACACACAGGGGCCATCATGGGTTTCCAGATCCTGCTGTTGGTCATTGATCAGAGAGGAGTCTCGATCATGTCTGGAGTGATCCCGAACCGTAGGGTGGCACGGTTAAGGGTAGACGATGCTTAGGAATAGTTTCGGTACCTAAGAAATAAGAGAGACAAACTATGGAATGGTTCCGGGAATTATCCGATGGTGATCGGAGAGGTTCCGAAGTGTTTCAGAATGAGAGAGAATTATCCGATGCTGATCGGAGGGGTTCCGACGGTGTTTCGAAATAAGGGAGAAATATCTGATGGAGATAGGAGGGCAACGAAAGGTGTGTCGAAGCAAGAGGAAATTAAATAATATGTATCTAATATTAATTAGTGTAATTAATTATTAAATATAAATTTTTAATTGAATTTAAGGGGCAGCCCACCTAAATGGGTCCTAAGGAGCCCATTAGGGAAACCACCCCAAGAGGAAGCCTAAAAGGGGGCCGGCCGGCCATGGGACAACCCCCCCACATGGGGCCCACTAGGGGGTGCGGCCAGGTGTGGTTTTTTAGTCCCACATCGCCCCCCAAGGGAGTTGGACTCCCTACTCCTCCTATATAAAGAGGTGCCCCCTCCTTCCAAGGGCAACCCATCCAATTCTCTCTCTCACCTCGAGCGTGGTTCCGTCTTTTTGGAGCTGCGCACGTTAGAGGGGTTTCTCCACCATATACCACCGCCGTGATATTGGTGCTTCGGTCGAGCTATTCATCTTCCGCTGCTGCCGCTGGACCGGAGCCGGGGGATCGTCGTTACACCGTACGTGTGTAGAACTACGGAGGTGCTGAAAGTGCATGGTTGCCCCCATGTGTGGTTTTGGTAATTAATGACAATCTAATGTATGCATTGAGTTACATTTGTAGGTTTGGTCCATAGTAATGCTTGAACTCCATATGTTGGAGTCAAGGCTAAAAGAAGAAGAATACTCGTTGATCAAGGCTAGGTGCAAGTTGATCAACACACAAGATTAGTGATGTACCATGAGGGATCATGTGATCTCATGGTTGGTAAGCGTTGTCAATATAGTCTTGTGAACTAACCCATGATCTATGTACTTGGTATTTTCATGTGTGGTTAGGTACCTCGACCTTAGTATGCATGGAAAGAAAGATCCCATTAGCTCATGAAGGATTACATCGTGTGGCGATCGTCGTCAAGATAATGGCCTAGTGAAGATATGTCAAAGAGTGTCTCTCCCATGTTGGTGTATGGGGGAGCAATATGTGAGTCTTCACCAAGCGGAGTGCAATCAAGAAAGCTGGTCCAACTTAAGAAGGTCAAGACCGTCATCGTCGACCTCAAGTGGACTATGCGCAAGGCAAAGGTATGGTCTTGATAGGTTTTCTATTTTACCGGTCTCATGTTGTTAGTTGAGAGACCGGGTTATAGGATAGATAGCTGTACTATCAAGAGGGGCTCTCAAGTGAGTAACTTGATCGCATCTTTGTGAAGAGCTCAAACCTTTGCATACTTAGCATATCATCTTTCTTGGTTGTTATTTGGCCTTTATCCATGTGTGAATTTAGATCTTGTTTTCATCTCCATACCAAGCTCTAGTTCATCAAAAACGGATTTCATATGCATATCTTGTTGCGTTTTTGATGTTGGAGGTTTTACCGGCTTATCCTTTCTAGAGAGGTCAAACTCTCTCCTTGTGGTTTCGTCCTCACATGATGGATGTCGGATTTGTGGGTTCCGATGGACCTATGTTCTTCCACGGGGTTGAAAGCTAGTCTACCGACGAAATCTCTGCGACAGCCGGAGCGAGCAAAGCAAGAACACACACACAGGGTTTACCCAGGTTTAGGCCACCATTGCGGTGTAAAACCCTACTCCTGCTTTTCTGGTTATATCACGGGTGTTGATTGTTAGAGTTCCGAACCCCTTGAACTCGAGGGCTCCGGTCCTCTCCCCCACAATGGAGGCAGTGATCCGCCTTTTATAGTGACCTGGGCCTCTTCCTCTTGGCGGGAAGGGGAACCACAATTGATCAAAAGAAGACAAAGGTGGGTGCGTGACTTGCTGACGTCGTCCTCCATAACGGGTCCCTCAACGGGAGCTTTTAGCATCAAAGAGGGAAGAGTCCTCTCGTCCTTCGTCCAGTCTTGCACCGTCCCAATCTTCAATCACCAAAATGTGCAGACCGCCCTGGCATAGCTCTGCTGCATACTTTTGGCGTCATCTCGTTCCTTCACGGGGCAGCCGCAGAGGGGCCTTCATTCGGACGCCTCGCGAGGCGAGCTTGGTGTGGTCCTTAGGTCTTGATCCGCGAGGGAGTGGGGTCCCTCACGAGGCGCGTGCTGGATCCTGACGATGGTGTGAAACGTACAGACCGCTGACAGCTGGGACATGGGACCCTGGTTCCCATAGTCCCGACAGTAGCCCCCGGGCCCACGGCCCGAGTACGTTCGCTGCAAGAGTCAAGGAGGTGGAGTCTGGACGACGAAGACGAGGCGGTGGAGGCGAAGAGACGGGGGACCTAAAGGCTGTTAGGCACGGCTGCGCCATGCGTCCGATCCTTCCGCTGCACGCTCCCACGATCTCTTCGTCGTGGCACTGTAACTGTCCCATCCTTGCTTATAAAGAGGGGAGAACCATGTCGGTCCTCAACTTCCACACTTCCGAGTCTCCACCTGAGCGCCAGCCACCTCTCTTCTTCCTTCGCAACCTCAAATCCTTCCTTCAAAGCTTCATCCCGCCGCCATGTCTCCCACCAGGTCCTCCGCAAGTCGGGGCAAGAACGTGGTGGAGGAGACGGAGGCGTACGCACCCATGGCGCTCGGGGTCTCGCGCTTCCGTAGTGAGGAGGCCCTCACTAACATCCGCGGCTTGGTCACCGAAGCCTTCAATGAACACGGCTCGACGGAGGTTAGAGCCGGGTCCGACGACGCGCAGCGGCGCGGCGGGGTGCTGCAGCCTGTTTTCTCCCACGCGCTGATGGCAGGTCTGATCCCGCCTTTCTCCGCCTTTCTTCTGGAGATCCTACGACATTACCGGATTCACCTTCTTCACCTCCATCTGGCCTCGATCACCATTCTCTCCACCTTCGCGTATCTCTGCAAGGCTTTCCTTGCCGTGGAGCCGTCCGTGGCCTTCTTCCGCCACTTCTACAGTCTTCAGATGAGTTCGCTAGACATCACCGGCTGCGTCTCCTTCTGCCTAGAGCCCAAGGTGCCGGGAGACATCATCTCCATGGTGGTGACTAGGAGGCTGGATGACTCCCGCCGCGACTGGGTGTACGTGGACGTCGGTCGGGGCGACGACGCGCTGCTTGAGCTCCCCACCGGGCAGCCAAAGAAAGTCCCGGCAGTGTGGAGCAGCTCTCGCCTGTGCGGGGGCGAGGTGACGCGGCCCCTCATGGAGCGAGTCGCCCTCCTGAAGCAGAAGGGCCTCACGGGACAGATGGTGGTGGCGGAATTCCTGCGGCAGAGCATAGCGCCGCTGCAGGAGCATTCGAGGCCGATGTGGATGCTGACTAACTCGGCGGACAACATCCGGCTGTCGAGCTGCGAGCTCAACGCCGCGGCGGTTGACGCCACTACTCGCACGCTCTTCGGAGCAGGGGGTGTTGGGAAGCCCGCCAAGGAAATCTGGCCGCTGTACAAGAGGAAGCAGAGCTTGCAGGACCAAATCCGGCAAGAGATGCCGGCCTTCAATGCGCGGGGCCTGGTGGGCGTCGAGCTGCCTCAGGAGGAGGCCGAGGCGGACGCGACGACCGGGGACGACGGTGCTGAGGAAGAGACGTCCCAGGCGTTGGCCGCCCGTGAGGTGGTCGTTCTTGATGGCGACGACGATGGGAGGGCGCCTTCCCCCGGGCCGCTTTTCGCCTACGGCCCGCTCGAGGATTCGGACGCCGAGGAGATGACGGTGCCTCTGGAGGCGCGGCCGAGGAGGCGCGCCGTGTACTCTGACGAGGTACACGGAGGGGCCAATGGTGGTGACGATGGCGAGGCGACGTCCTCATGAAGGCACCGCTCGGAGGAGGTGGTGGAGGCGGGGACCTCCACCCCAGGTGGTACAACCCCGTGGATTGGGGCGTTGAAGAGGCAGTGGCTGCTCGTCAGTCCGTAAGCTCCGAACGAAGAAACCCGTGACCTTCCTTTATTTTCTTCATGTCGATCCTTATCTTGACGCCCCAAGTTGCTTGTAGGGCTATGCCAGCGAAGGTGTCGCGGAGCGACGTGGTCGCCACCGCACCATCCACTGCCAGCAGGCCGGTGCCAGAGGCCCGGGCGGCCGCGGACGGGGCGTGGCGACGGAAAGACGCAGTTGGACTCAACGGTCTTTGTTCCTTGTCGTGATGCCTCCATAAATATTATCATGTCCTTTTTTCATAGCTAAATTGGTTTTGTGTCATAATCTTGTCAATTGCCTAGCTGTAATTCGTTCACCCATCACATGCTTATTTTATTTACTTGAGAGACTCCACTAGTGAACCCATGGCCCCCGGTCCATCTTTTTACATTTTTTTCAACCTCATTTACTTGCTTTTAATTATCATTACTCCTCTGGTCACTTTTCATATTTTATCTATTAACCGTTTTGTGTTCTGCGAGACCGGAGAGATTGACAACCTCTCCGCCGTTGGGGACAAAGTATCTGGTTGAGTGTGTGCAGGTCCACGTCTGTTGAAGGTATCCCTAAGCGCCAGAGATCTTCATCATTCACCTCGTTGTTGATTTCAAAGTCCTACTGGTTCGATAAACCTCGGTTCTTAATTGAGGGAAAACTGCTACTAGCTACAATTCCGCCTTCGCTTGGGGCACCACCCAACTTATCAATATCCACCATCAAGCAGTTTTCTGGCGCCGTTGCCGGGGACTTTGGAGCTACAGCAAGGGGAGTCTCATACTCTCAATCTCTTTACTTTGTTTTTGTCTTGCTTGCTTTATATCTCGTTTAGTTTATTTTCCTATTTCAAAATTTTAAAACCCCAAAAAATTAGTGTAGTCTTTATTTTCGTTTTGTTAGTATACTTAGTTATTTACTTGTTCTCAATGGTTAACTTCTTTGAAATTAGATCTTATTGGCAAGGCGGCTTCACAGAGGAACAAAAAGAATATTATAAGGAATACCGCTTGTCTCAAAAAGGGATACACTTATGGAAAATAATAAATCAACTGAACAATTATGCTAGAGACTTGTGCTTTAAATATGACATATCTTATTGTTGTGATGAATCTTCATGCTGCTTGAATTTTGAACACCTTCCTTTGCAATGTGCTTGCAATGCTAATGAAACCTTATCATCTTATGCTAAGGGAAACTATGATGTTTATGATGTGAAACAAATTGAAGAATTCGTTGCTTGGAAGGGTGCTTATGAAATTATTTCTTTGCTTGAAAATGTTGATGATTGTCCTTATAAAACTAAAAGCTTTGCTATATTTAGCTATTGCATGGATAATTACAGAGATGATAATGCTTATATTACTGAATATCTTAAGGGTTTATTTCCCCCAGAAGAAGAGACTAATGCCATCCACGAGCCTATGGAAGAAGAAATGTTTGAAATTGTAAGCCCATTGGATGAAAAAGAGGAGGAGAGTGACGAACAAAAGGAGGAAGAATGGATCTACCCATGCCTACCTTCTAATGAGAGTAACTCTCTAACTCATACATTATTTGATTGTCCTCCTTGCTCACCAAAGGAGATTGAATGCTATGATCCTATTGATTCGTTTGAAACATCCCTTTTTGATAAAAATGATCTTGCTATATATGATAATCCGTGCTATATTGATAAATCTTATGATAATCCTTTATTAACTCCAACCATTGAGATGCATGATACTGAAGAGTTGTGCTTAGAAAGTATATATGATAAAGCTCTTGACGATGGTCCTATGTTACTTGATAATAAAAATTATAATGCTATTGAAAGTGGGTTTGATCGCAATATTTTTGAGATGGACCGAAATTATGTGCTTGTAGATCATGAAAAGCCTGTTTTAAGTGATAATTATATTGTTGAGTTTGTTCATGAAGCTGCTGAAAATTATTATGAGAGAGGAAAATATGGTTGTCGGAGTTCTCATGTTACTAAAACACCTCTCTTTATGCTAAAAGTTTTAAAGTTGCACTTGCTTTACCTTCCTATGCTTTATGCTTTATGGTTCATTGATTTATTTTCTTACAAGGTGCCTATGCATAGGAAGAGGGTTAGACTTAAATGTATTTGATATTTGCTTCATGATGCTCTCTTGCGCGTTTCAACTCTTATTCTTATGTGAGCATCATTGAAATTATTGCACCTAGCTAAAAGGCGTTAAAGAAAAGCGCTTGTTGGGAGGCAAGCCATCTTTTATTTTCAGTTTGCTTTTTGATTTTATTTAGTCATGAAGTTATTATGTCTGTAGCAACTTCATTGTATCTTTTTCTTTTGGTTTTTTTGTGCCAAGTTTGGCCTCTAATGCATTGAAAGTGCGAGGTATTGTGTTGCTGTCCAAAAACAGATTATGTGTGCCTGTTGCACGAAAATCCTAAAATCGCCAGAATTTTATCGTTTTTTGATAATTTTTTAAATCAAGCCTGATGCTTTTATCTATCTTTCGTTAGTTTTAAGTTTTTTGATTTGAGCTGCATAAATGCCTAGAAAAATTCAATCTTTACAGACTGTTCAGATTTTGACAGAATCTGCTTTTATTTTGCATTTGTCTCTTTACCATCGTCATATGTGACACTCTAGGGGTGGAGTGCCACATTGAGGCTTAGTAAACTGTAGCTAATGTCTAATAAAGTTGGTTTTCAATTTGTCATGAGTTGAACACATGTGCGTTTTAATTTATGAGCACTAACCCTCTAATCAAATTATGAGAAGTTTTGTGTGAAGGGAGTTTTTAAGTTCCAAAGGAGAGGAATATGAAGAAATCGAGGATGGATCAAAGCTCAATCTTGGGGATGCCCCCATGGCACCCCCTCTGAATATCAAGAACTATCAAGAGTCAAAGCTTGGGGATGCCCAAGGCATCCCCTCATCTTCATCGACTATCATAAGGTCGTCTTCGTTGAACTTCGTTTTTATCACTTTACATATTATGTGCTATGTTTGGAGGATATTTTTACTTTCAGTTTTATTTGTTTGTTTGCTAGTCATATCTTTGTTGGATCCTAGCTTTATTTGTGTGGGAGAGAGACACGCTCCGCTTTTTCATTTGAATACTCCTTTGCTTCGCTTATATCTTTTTGAGTATTCTTAGCTATTGTCTGTTTTCTAGTAAGCTCTCGCTTTTAGCTTTTATCTTGTTTCGAGATGCTAGTTTTTAAGTTAAACTCTCTTGTTCTTCACTTATATTTGTTGGAGAGTTTCTTTGGTTGCTTGGTTAATGTGTTAGATCGGAAAAATGCTATGCATGTGGCAGTAGTATGAAATAGAAAAAACCTGCATAGTCTTGTAGATCACTATGTGGATAATTTGATACTCTTCAATTGTTTTGAGGCACTAAAATAACTAATGGTTAAAATGTGTTGGTTGATGGTGTTAGAGCTGATTAGTGGAGAGGTGTTATTAAAGCATGGAGCTGTACTTTTCTGAACTAAACAACCTAAGTCAACAATGCTAATGTGTCATGAATTCTACTAAGTTGAAAATAAGTCCCTAGTGGGTAGTTACTGCAATGGTCGGGGAAGCCAACGGGGCACTTGTGTCGCCGCCACGATCCCTCTCGGGGTGTCTCTAACCATTTGTGGAACATTGAAACTGCTAGTTGTTTGCAATATACGAAATGCATTGTGAGCTTTGGTTTTTGGCAATTCCACTTCCATATTTTGCTAGCCTCTTCGGTGCTGCGCAATGCCCTCTCTCACATTGAGATTGGTGCATACTTCACGAGTACATCTAACTCCGTGGGAGAACTTCATCCTGTTCTCCTACACATAAGCCAACTATCTTCCTCAAAGCAGCCACCATACCTACCTACCACGGCATTTCCATAGCCGTTTCGAGATACATTGCCATGCAACATCCATTATTACATTATGACTTGATGTCATTATTCATTATCATATAGTTTGCTTGATCATTTGAGTTAGTGTGCAGCGTGGCTTGCCACATGTTCTACATTTTTTACACACTACGCTCGATCATGCATATCTTCTTTTATACATCATGTATTAGTCTTATGAGTTATGAGTACCAAAAGTGTGATGATCATCTTGTAAAAATAGAGTGTTGCCCCTACCTGTGAGCATATTGAAAAGAGTCCAAAGTGGCCACATAAAAGAATCCAAAAGAGACCAATGAGAGAAAATTTAAAAGAGCCACGGAGGCCACAAATAAAATGAGAAATATAAAAGAGAGAGGGGGCAGCACTACTATCCTTTATTCCACACTTGTGCTAGTAGCACCTACACTTCATTATAAAGAGTTTTCATGTTTCATTTGTATAACTATGTGGGGAATTAACGTTATAGAACTTGGCTTGTATATTCCAAGGATGAGCCTCCTCAAGTGAGCTCTAGGTCTTCATGAGCAAGCAAGTTGGATGCACCCCCACTAGTTTCATTGGAGAGCTTTCATACACTTATAGCTCTATGTGCATCCGTTGCATGGCAATCACTACTCCTCATATAGTGTCAACTACAGGACTTCCTTCTGTCTTGTGGTTACCTTCTCCACTGTTTGAGCCTTTCTTTTTGACCTTCCAAACCTCCATTATTGTTCTTTTTTCCATAACATCATGGTGCCAAAGCCACTTCTTACTTGCACTAGTTGAGTAGACTTCGACACAGTTGATTTATGAAGTAGATGGATTAGGACACCTGACTTGAGCTTGGCTATTTTCATGAATGACTAATTAGATGCTTTGAAGAATGATTGAGACTTTACATTGGAGACATAATTTGCAATTCTTCTTTCTAAACCTTATGCATGGTTCCTTGTCTCCAACGCACTTATTCATGAAAAGTTTCTAACATTTGTTAGCTAGTGTTTGTTAATCATTGTTTTCTTAATGTCAACTATAGACAATTGTTTTGGATCACCTTATTCACTTCATGTGCTTTGCATTACTATCTTGATCAAGATTGTGTTGGTAGCATGTCTCATCAAAAATTATTTGTTACCATTTACCTACTCGAGGACGAGTTGGAGTTAAGCTTGGGGATGCTGATACGTCTCAAACGTATCTATAATTTTTGAGTGATCCATGCTAGTTTTGTGATATTGTCACATGTTTTTACTGTCATTTATATCATTTTTATGCATTTTGTCATACTAACCTATTGACAAGATGCCCAGTGCCAGTTCCCTGTTTTTGCTGTCTTTTTGTTTCAGAAATTTACTTCTGGAAATATTCTTGGAATTGGACGAAAATTTACGGGGATTATTTTTACGCCAAGACGAAGACGGAGTCCGAAGGGCAGCCTGGGAGGCGACCCACAGGGCACACGCGGGTGCCAGCCACGGCCCAGGGGTAACCCGTGGGTGGGGCCCGCCCCTGCCCTGTGGGCACCTCCTCGCCCCCTCCGACTCCTATAAAATCACAATTAACCTAAAAACGTCGAGGCGGCGATTATTTTCCAGAAACTCGAACCCGACGCGCCGTCACCAAGAACCCTAGTTCGGGGTCCAATCTGAAGCTGATCCCGACACTCTGCCAGAGGGGAGATCGATCCCGGTGGGCTCTTCATCGACATGCCTTCCTCCGGGATGATTTGTGAGTAGTCTCACCTTGGACTACGGATCCATGGCAGTAGCTAGATGGTAGTCTCTCTCTCTTGTGCTTCATGTCTTATGATCTTGTGAGCTGCCTAACATGATCAAGATCGACAATTGTAATGCTATGTGATGTGTTTGCTGGGATCCGATGGATTATGAAGTTATGTTCAGATTGTGCATGATTCTTATATGAGTAATTTATATTATTGCATGCTCTCCGATGTGCGTAGTTACTTTGGCCAAGTGATTCTGTGTACCTCCAAGAGAGGGTATTTATCCTAGATAGTGGGTTCATGCCCCCTTTTGTTCCTGGGCACGAGTGACAGAAACGTCTAAGGGCGAGGATGTGCTGTTGCTACTAAGGGTAAAACAGTGGTGTTAATGTCTATTTTGATATTAGTATTGCTTACATCGTGCACTTTACTTAATGCAATTGTCTGTTGCTTGCAACTTAATACCGTTGGGTGACAGGCTGGATAGCGATCCCACGGTGGACTATTTAGACAAAGACGCAGTTGGACTCAACGGTCTTTGTTCCTTGTCGTGATGCCTCCATAAATATTATCATGTCCTTTTTGTCATAGCTAAATTGGGTTTGTGTCATAATCTTGTCAATTGCCTAGCTGTAATTCGTTCACCCATCACATGCATATTTTATTTACTTTTGAGACTCCACTAGTGAACCCATGGCCCCCGGTCCATTTTTTACATTGTTTTCAACCACATTTACTTGATTTTAATTATAATTACTCCTCTGGTCACTTTTCATATTTTATCTATTTCATCATACAATTAAACGTTTTGTGTTCTGCGAGACCGGAGAGATTGACAACCTCTCCGCCGTTGGGGACAAAGTATCTGGTTGAGTGTGTGCAGGTCCACGTCTGTTGAAGGTATCCCTAAGCGCCAGAGATCTTCATGATTCACCTCGTTGTTGATTTCAAAGTCCTACTGGTTCGATAAACCTCGGTTCTTAATTGAGGGAAAACTGCTACTAGCTACAATTTCGCCTTCGCTTGGGGCACCACCCAACTTATCAATATCCACCATCACCAAACAATTCTTCTGATGGAAAGATTAGCATTATGAATTAACAACTGTGAAAAACCACACAATTTCAAGCTTTCAACCATATTTCTTTACTAATCAATTCCACTCAAATAACCAGCAAGTTTAAGCATTCAACTTAACATCTCAAAACAATTGAGAAGCATCAAGTATCCACACCATGACCTACAAAACTATGCAGGCTTTTTATTTTATTCTATCATCACACAAACAACATTTTGTCGCATTGACAATTCAAGTAATTTTTTCAACAACAACTCTCCAACAAGTATAAGTGAAGAACAAGAGAGTTTAACTTAACAACTAGCAGCTCTAAACAAGATAAATGCTAAAACCGAGAGCTTACTAGAAACCAGACAGTAGCTAAGAATACTCAAACAGATATAAGCGAAGCAAAGGAGTATTCAAAAGAAAAAGCGGAGCGTGTCTCTCTCCCACACAAATAAAGCTAGGATCCAACAAAGATATGACTAGCAAACAAAACTGAAAGTAAAAATACGCTCCAAGCATAGCACATAATATGTAAAGTGATAAAAACGAAGTTCAACGAAGACGACCTTATGATAGTCGATGAAGATGAGGGGATGCCTTGGGCATCACCAAGCTTTTACTCTTGATAGTTCTTGATATTCATAGGGGGTGCCATGGGGGCATCCCCAAGCTTGAGCTTTGATCCATCCTCGATTTCTCCATATTCCTCTCCTTTGGAACTTAAAAACTCACTTCACACAAAACTTCTCATAATTTGATTAGAGGGTTAGTGCTCATAAATTAAAATGCATATGTGTTCAACTCATGATAAATTGAAAACCAACTTTATTAAACATTAGATACTGTTTACTAAGCCTCAATGTGGCACTCTACCCCTAGAGTATCACATATGACGATGGTAAAGAGACAAATGCAAAATAAAAGCAGAATCTGTCAAAATCTGAACAGTCTGTAAACATCGAATTTTTCGAGGAACGTCTGCAGCTCAAATCAAAAAACGTAAAACTGACGAAAGATAGATAAAAGCATCAGGCTTTCTGTCAAACATTATCAGAAAAATATAAAATTCTGGCGATTTTAGGATTTTCGTGCAACAGGCGCACAGAATCTGTTTTTGGACAGCAACACAATATCTCGCACTTTCAATGCATGAGAGGCTAAACTTGGCACAAAAAACCAAAATAAAAAGATACAATGAATCTGCTAAAGAGGTAATAACTTCATGAATCAAGAAAATCAAAAAGTAAAGCAAACTGAAAATAAAAGATGGGTTGCCTCCCAACAAGCGCTTTTCTTTAACGCCTTTTAGCTAGGCGCAATGCAAAATATCAAGTTTTTTCGGAGGCCTTTGCAACATCAAGAGCATAGCTTGACCTTATGATTGATTCAAAAGGAAACTTCTTTCTCTTTCTAGGGAAGTGTTCCATCCCTTTTTTAAGGGGGAACTGAAACCTTATATTTCCCTCTTTCATATCAATAATAGCACCAACAGTTCTCAAAAACGGTCTTCCCAAAATAATAGGACAAGAAACATTGCACTCAATATCCATAACAATAAAATCAACGAGAACATAATTATCATTAACAACAATAAGGTCAAAAGGGATTTTATAGGCGTCGGAGGGGCCGAGGCGGTGCCCAGAGGGCAGGGGCGGGCCTCACCCGCGGGTCAAGGGGGGCCGCGGCCGCCACCCGCCCTTGGCCCCTGGGTGGCCCCCCAGGTCGCCCTTTGGTCCACGTGTGTATTCCGTCGCATAAAAAATCTCCGTAAATTTTGAGGGCAATCCGACGATATTTCCTGTTGTGACTTTTCTGAAATACAAAAACAGCAAAAACAGGGAACTAACACTTGGCATCTTGCCAATAGGTTAGTCCGACAAAATGCATAAAAACGATATATTTGATAGTAAAAACATGTGACAATAACACAAAACTAGCATCGATCACTAAAAAATTATAGATACGTTTGAGACGTATCAGCATCTCCAAGCTTAACTCCTACTCGTCCTCGAGTAGGTAAGTGATAACAAATAATTTTTTATGAGATATGCAACCAACACATTCTTGATCAAGATAGTGATGCAAATCAAAGGATGTGAATGAAGAGATACAAAAGAATTGTCTATAATTGATAGCAAGAAAGCAATGAATAAACAAGCTGAATCATCCAAGCAAAACCTTTCATAAATAGTATGTCAAAGACATGAAAACAATGTGATCAACATATTTGACTAATTCACAAGGATAATAATTCCATGAAAAAAGTGTTTGAGAATCAACACAAAGAAAGATGTAAGCGTTAGAAAAGAGCTTCAACTTTCAACGGCTTATCTTATAGATAAAGTCAATATAAAAATTCATGTTTAATCTTGATAATGTAATATGCTCAACGATACCCAGGGTCAATGCTAGATGTTTGCTTTTGTGGAGATAGAAGGAAAAAAAAGGGAAAACTGACTCAACATTAATAGTAAAAGAAAGGCCCTTCGTAGAGGGAAGCAGGGATTAGTCATGTGCTAGAGCTTTTTGGTTTTTAAAACAGAAGTAAAATGATTTTGAGGTATGCATGCTTTCATCAGTGACTTCACAATAGAGAAACTATCTAGTCCCTCATGACAAGCAAGGGTTTTAGACTTGTGAGAGCAGCTGGTTCTTAGAAGAGCAAGTACGCTCTTCTTTCTCCTTGGTTTCACCACTGTCCAATGTTTGGGCTGATTTCTCAGATTTGCATTGCGCGGAGGAGAATTGTGAGTTATATTTATATTTTGATTAAGCTGCTCTCGGGTTGATTCAAGTGAAGACGTAATCCATCAACACCAGGTGAAAGGGGGGAAATGACCTCGCTTGTCACAAGTTATATCTAGCTCTCTACTGCTCCCTCATGAGCTTGAAAACAGAGGCACAAACAAGAAGTATTTTGAATTTTTAAAGGTAGCACATGACAAATTTACTTGGAATGGTAGGAAATACCATGCATAGGTAGATATGGTGGACTCAGCTGGCAATAAAGTTTGGCTTTGGGGATTGGATGCACGAGTGAACCATACACTCAGTACGAATTTTTAGGTTTAGCAAAAAGGTGTTTGAAGCAAACATCTAACAATAACCGGTCACAGAACAACATAAGACATTTACCGGTTGTAACCATAAAAACTCTACACCGTCTCCCTTGTTGACCAAATGATACGTCTCAAACGTATCTATAATTTTTGAGTGATCCATGCTAGTTTTGTGATATTGTCACATGTTTTTACTGTCATTTATATCATTTTTATGCATTTTGTCGGACTAACCTATTGACAAGATGCCCAGTGCAAGTTCCCTGTTTTTGCTGTCTTTTTGTTTCAGAAATTTACTTCTGAAAATATTCTCGGAATTGGACGAAAATTTACGGGGATTATTTTTACGCCAAGACGAAGACGGAGTCCGAAGGGCAGCCTTGGAGGCGACCCACAGGACACACGCGGGTGCCAGCCACGGCCCAGGGGTGACCCGCGGGTGGGGCCCGCCCCTGCCCTGTGGGCACCTCCTCGGCCCCCCCTCCGACTCCTATAAAATCATAATTAACCTAAAAACATCGAGGCGACGATTATTTTCCAGAAACTCGACCCCGACGCGCCGTCACCAAGAACCCTAGTTCGGGGTCCAATCTGAAGCTGATCCCGACACTCTGCCAGAGGGGAGATCGATCCCGAAGGGCTCTTCATCGACATGCCTTCCTCCGGGATGATTTGTGAGTAGTCTCACCTTGGACTACGGGTCCATGGCAGTAGCTAGATGGTAGTCTCTCTCTCTTGTGCTTCATGTCTTATGATCTTGTGAGCTGCCTAACATGATCAAGATCGACTATTGTAATGCTATGTGATGTGTTTGCTGGGATCCGATGGATTATGAAGTTATGTTCAAATTGTGCATGATTCTTATATGAGTAATTTATGTTCTTGCATGCTCTCCGATGTGCGTAGTTACTTTGGCCAAGTGATTGTGTGTATATCCAATAGAGGGTATTTATGCTAGATAGTGGGTTCAGGCCCCCTTTTGTTCCAGGGCACGAGTGACAGAAACGTCTAAGGGCGAGGGTGTGCTGTTGCTACTAAGGGTAAAATAGCGGTGTTAATGTCTATTTTGATATTAGTATTGCTTACATCATGCACTTTACTTAATGCAATTGTCTGTTGCTTGCAACTTAATACCGTTGGGTGACAGGCTGGATAGCGATCCCACGGTGGACTATTTAGACAAAGACGTAGTTGGACTCAACGGTCTTTGTTCCTTGTCGTGATGCCTCCATAAATATTATCATGTCCTTTTTGTCATAGCTAAATTGGGTTTGTGTCATAATCTTGTCAATTGCCTAGCTGTAATTCGTTCACCCATCACATGCATATTTTATTTACTTGAGAGACTCCACTAGTGAACCCATGGCCCCCGGTCCATCTTTTTACATTGTTTTCAACCTCATTTACTGTCTAACTTTTGTTCGTCCGTAGGATCACCCCAAGGACACTAAGTTCCTTAACAAGCCCATCAAGAACTACCAGCAAATGCAGACCATCTTCTCCTTCGGTCTTGCCACTAGAAGGCATGCCATGGGGTCTGCTGCTGTATTAAAATAAGTTGGGTGGTGCCCAAGCGAAGGCGGAATTGCAGCTAGTAGCAGTTTTCCTTCGTTTAATGAACCGAGGTTTATCAAACCAGTAGGACTTTGAAATCAACAACGAGGTGAATGTTGAAGATCTCTGGCGCTTGACCTTCAACAGACGCGGACCTGCACACAGTCAACCAAAATACTTTGCCCCCAACGGCGGAAAGGTTGTCAATCTTTCCGGTCTCGCAGAAAACAAAGCGGTTAATTGTATGATGAAATGTCAAAAGTGACCAGAGGAATAATAATAATTAAACGCAAGTAAATGAGGTTGTAAACAATGTAAAAAGATGGACCGGGGGCCATGGGTTCACTAGTGGAGTCTCTCAAGTAAATAAAATATGCATGTGATGGGTGAACGAATTACAGCTAGGCAATTGACAAGATTATGACACAAACCCAATTTAGCTATGACAAAAAGGACATGATAATATTTATGGAGGCATCACGACAAGGAACAAAGACCGTTGAGTCCAACTGCGTCTTTGTCTAAATAGTCCACCGTGGGATCGCTATCCAGCCTGTCACCCAACGGTATTAAGTTGCAAGCAACAGACAATTGCATTAAGTAAAGTGCATGATGTAAGCAATACTAATATCAAAATAGACATTAACACCGCTGTTTTACCCTTAGTAGCAATAGCACACCCTCGCCCTTAGACGTTTCTGTCACTCGTGCCCAGGAACAAAAGGGGGCATGAACCCACTATCTAGCATAAATACCCTCTCTTGTAGACACAAACAATCACTTGGCCAAAGTAACTACGCACATCGGAGAGCATGCAAGAACATAAATTATTCATATAAGAATCATGCACAATCTAAACATAACTTCATAATCCATCGGATCCCAGCAAACACATCACATAGCATTACAATAGTCGATCTTGATCATGTTAGGCAGCTCACAAGATCATAAGACATGAAGCAAAAGAGAGAGACTACCATCTAGCTACTGCCATGGACGCGTAGTCCAAGGTGAGACTACTCACAAATCATCCCGGAGGAAGGCATGTCGATGAAGAGCCCTCAGGGATCGATCTCCCCTCTGGCAGAGTGCCGGGATCAGCTTCAGATTGGACCCCGAACTAGGGTTCTTGGTGACGGCGCGTCGGGGTCGAGTTTCTGGAAAATAATTGTCGCCTCGATGTTTTTAGGTTAATTGTGATTTTATAGGAGTCGGAGGGGGCTGAGGAGGTGCCCACAGGGCAGGGGCGGGCCCCACCCGCGGGTCACCCCTGGGCCGCGGCTGGCACCCATGTGTGTCCTGTGGGTCGCCTCCCAGGCTGCCCTTCGGACTCCGTCTTCGTCTTGGCATAAAAATAATCCCCGTAAATTTTCGTCCAATTCCGAGAATATTTCCAGAAGTAAATTTCTGAAACAAAAAGACAACAAAAACAGAGAACTGGCACTGGGCATCTTGTCAATAGGTTAGTCCGACAAAATGCATAAAAATGATATAAATGACAGTAAAAACATGTGACAATATCACAAAACTAGCATGGATCACTCAAAAATTATAGATACGTTTGAGACGTATCATTTGGTCAATAAGGGAGACGGTGTAGAGTTTTTATGGTTATGACCGGTAAATGTCTTATGTTGTTCTGTTACCGGTTATTGTTAGATGTTTGCTTCAAACACCTTTTTGCTAAGACTAAAAATTCGTACTGAGTGTACGGTTCACTCGTGCATCCAATCCCCAAAGCCAATCTTTCTTGCCAGCCGAGTCCACCATATCTACCTATGCATGGTATTTCCTACCATTCCAAGTAAATTTGTCATGTGCTACCTTTAAAAATTCAAAATACTTCTTGTTTGTGCCTCTGTTTTCAAGCTCATGAGGGAGCAGTAGAGAGCTAGATATAACTTGTGACAAGCGAGGTCATTTCCCCCCTTTCACCCGGTGTTGATGGATTACGTCTTCACTTGAATCAACCCGAGAGCAGCTTAATCAAAATATAAATATAACTCACAATTCTCCTCCGCGCAATGCAAATCTGAGAAATCAGCCCAAACATTGGACAGTGGTGAAACCAAGGAGAAAGAAGAGCGTACTTGCTCTTCTAAGAACCAGCTGCTCTCACAAGTCTAAAACCCTTGCTTGTCATGAGGGACTAGATAGTTTCTCTGTTGTGAAGTCACTGACGAAAGCATGTGTACCTCAAAAATAATTTCACTTCTGTTTTAAAAACCAAAAAGCTCTAGCACATGACTAATCCCTGCTTCCCTCTGCGAAGGGCCTTTCTTTTACTTTTAATGTTGAGTCAGTTTTCCCTTTTTTTCCTTCTATCTCCACAAAAGCAAACATCTAGCATTGACCCTGGGTATCGTTGAGCATATTACATTATCAAGATTAAACATGAATCTTTATATTGACTTTATCTATAAGATAAGTCGTTGAAAGTTGAAGCTCTTTGCTAATGCTTACATCTTCCTTTGTGTTGATTCTAAAACACTTTTGTCATGGAATTATTATCCTTGTGAATTAGTCAAATATGTTGATCACATTGTTTTCATGTCTTTGACATATTATTTATGAAAGGTTTTGCTTGGATGATTCAACTTGTTTATTCATTGCTTTCTTGCTATCAATTATAGACAATTCTTTTGTATCTCTTCATTCACATCCTTTGATTTGCATCACTATCTTGATCAAGAATGTTTTGGTTGCATGTCTCATAAAAAATTATTTGTTATCACTTACCTACTCGAGGACGAGTAGGAGTTAAGCTTGGAGATGCTGATACGTCTCAAACGTATCTATAATTTTTGAGTGATCCATGCTAGTTTTGTGTTATTGTCACATGTTTTTACTATCAAATATATCATTTTTATGCATTTTGTCGGACTAACCTATTGACAAGATGCCAAGTGCCAGTTCCCTGTTTTTGCTGTTTTTGTATTTCAGAAAAGTCACAACAGGAAATATCGTCGGATTGCCCTCAAAATTTACGGAGATTTTTTATGCGACGGAAGACACACGTGGACCAAAGGGCGACCTGGGGGGCCACCCAGGGGCCAAGGGTGGGTGGCGGCCGCGGCCCCCCTTGACCCGCGGGTGGGGCCCGCCCCTGCCCTCTGGGCACCGCCTCGGCCCCCTTCGACGCCTATAAAATCCCTTTTGACCTAAAACCGAGAGGGCGGCCATTATTTTCCAGAAACTCGACCCCGATGCGCCGTCACCAAAAACCCTAGTTCGGGGTCCAATCTGAAGCTGATCCCGGCACTCTGCCGGAGGGGAGATCGATCCCGGAGGGCTCTTCATCGTCATGCCTTCCTCCGGGATGATTTGTGAGTAGTCTCAGCTTGGACTTCGGATCCATGGCAGTAGCTAGTTGGTAGTCTCTCTCTCTTGTGCTTCATGTCTTATGATCTTGTGAGCTGCCTAACATGATCAAGATCGATTATTGTAATGCTATGTGATGTGTTTGCTGGGATCCGATGGATTATGAAGTTATGTTCAGATTGTGCATGATTCTTATATGAGTAATTTATGTTCTTGCATGCTCTCCGATGTGTGTAGTTACTTTGGCCAAGTGATTGTGTGTATCTCCAAGAGAGGGTATTTATGCTAGACAGTGGGTTCATGCCCCCTTTTGTTCTTGGGCACGAGTGACAGAAATGTCTAAGGGCGAGGGTGTGCTGTTGCTAGTAAGGGTAAAACAGCGGTGTTAATGTCTCTTTTGATATTAGTATTTCTTACTTCATGCACTTGACTTAATGCAATTGTCTGTTGCTTGCAACTTAATACCGTTGGGTGACAGGCTGGATAGCGATCCCACGATGGACTTTTTAGACAAAGACGCAGTTGGACTCAACGGTCTATGTTCCTTGTTGTGATGCCTCCATAAATATTATCATGTCCTTTTTGTCATAGCTAAATTGGGTTTGTGTCATGATCTTGTCAATTGCCTAGATGTAATTCGTTCACCCATCACATGCATATTTTATTTACTTGAGAGACTCCACTAGTGAACCCATGGCCCCCGGTCCATCTTTTTATATTGTTTACAAGCTCATTTACTTGCTTTTAATTATCATTATTCCTCTGGTCACTTTTCATATTTCATCTATTTCATCATACAATTAACCGCTTTGTTTTCTGCGAGACTGGAAAGATTGACAACCTTTCCGCCGTTGGGGGCAAAGTATTTTGGTGGAGTGTGTGCAGGTCCACATCTGTTGAAGGTCAAACGCCAGAGATCTTTAACATTCATCTCGTTGTTGATTTCAAAGTCCTACTGGTTCGATAAACCTCGGTTCGTTAAACGAGGGAATACTGCTACTAGCTGCAATTCCGCCTTCGCTTGGGGCACCACCCAACTTATTTTAATACAGCAGCAGACCCCATGGCATGCCTTCTAGTGGCAAGACCGAAGGAGAAGATGGTCTGGATTTGCTAGTAGTTCTGGATGGGCTTGTTAAGGAACTCAGTGTCCTTGGGGTGATCCTACGGACGAACAAAAGTTAGACAGTTTGTGCAACTCCAACTCCAAGATGATGCTGCTAGTATCTTCATCCCAATGTGCACCACTGAGGTCCTTCAGCTTTGACACCTTGATCCACCTCACTCTCCACTTCCTCGGGTGGTTGTAGATCTGAGTAGAGGTGACGTCCTGGCCAGAGAACTCAAAAACCAGCTTGGCAATTGTGTTCAGATGTACCTCTTTGAACCCCTTGTCAGTCCTCACGCCAGAGCCAATGAGCTCGCACATCTTGTTCAACACGAAGGTGGAGAGAAATGGAGGCCACTTCATGGTCGTCACCATCTTGCTCTTCTTCTCCTTACCAGCAGCTCGTCCGGCTGAGAGTCCGAGACCAGATATAGAGCGAGCTGGCTCTCCCCCTCGAGCAGAGACTGGCTAAATTCGTCGGTGCTCATGTCCTACACCGGTCAGGACCAATATAACGATCAGAGGTCTAATGGATCTGACCGCAATTAAGAATCATCCGAAGCTACTGTCATGAACACAACGAATCTAGCAATCATGACGGATGTGAGATACAAGACCAACTCATAAGCAAGGATGTAACCTAGAAGAGCAACTCATAATCACGGATCTAAGCTAGAAGACCAACTCATAAGCACGGATCTAAGCTACAAGACCAACTCGTAAGCACAGATCTAAGCAAAAGACCTAGGGTTGTAGTGTGCTTACAGGCATCGTAGCTTGGAGGGCCGCTGTCTGGTCGCCGAGATCAAGGAAGAAGCACCCCACCACTGGCCGTTGACCACCGCCAACCAGAGTAGAACGTGCTGCCGCTTACCTGGTCGTCGTCGATGAAGCTTCTTCGTCTCCCACGGAGAGCTCGAAAAGGGGGAAATGGTGGCGGGAGGTTTGGTGGTGAGAGGAGGGGTGTGAAATAGGCGAGGCAAATCTTGGGCGGTGACCGAAAATTTCTCCCGCCACCATTTTCCCCCAAACGAGCATGCGCGCACGGCCGCGTGCCATCTCCCTGCCAGCACGAGCTCGGCTCTGGGACTCGCGATTTTGCCTTGCGGAAGGGTGGCTCTGGAGAAACGTCCGATTCGGGCGTTCCTCTCGGGCCTGGCCCCGAGTGCTTTAAGGTTCGTGCACATGCAGACTCGCGGAACGGGGCAGGCTACCAAACGGGCCGAAATTCGTCTTGAACAGTCCGTTCTGGACTACGTGGGCTACCAAAGGCGCCCTTAGTACAAAGTTTGTACTAACTTAGTACAAAATGAGCGACACTTGGATCGGAGGGAGTACAAAATATGTTTTGTTTCGGTCCGTTTGGATAGCTTAGCGGATATGCGTTTGGCTTATGTCCACCCTTTTCTGGCAATGTGACCCAATGCGGCGATCTACTTGGTCCGTTCGTTTTTATGTGTCGGTTATCATCATTTGTGGCCATTTATTCACGAAATTATAGCACATAAATATAGAAAATAATAGCAAATAAATTACCAGTACTTTGCAATTCAATTAAACCACGATAGCATACGACATGGTACCAATAAATCGCATGAGCCCCCACCCCACATGGGTGGCCTCATAGTTTATGGAAAACACATCAATATAATTCAAAAATATCGAAAGATCCCACATCTCGATCCTGGATCATCTTTTGGTTCTTGTCAAACCAAGCCCTTCTTATTGGGTTCATGATGCTTACATCGACCGTCATGATCCGGGCTTCCTCTTTAAGTAGAGCGAGCTCTACATCTTTTTTTGTATTTAAAGGAAGATCTTCATTTCCTCCTCCTTCTCCCGACATTTACTTCTCACTTGGCACCTTCTTGACGGCTCCCTTCAACGTCTGTTGCAATGCGAGTGTCGAGACCTCACACTTTCCAACTAGCTTGGAGTTGGTCCTTCCCCTTGGTCTCTTCTCACTTGGGGTTCCCACATCAAGGTCGATGATTGATGAATCGTTGCCATGTTTCTTTGCTTGACCGAGCGGCGTCGTCTGACGCCCTAGTTTTGTCCATGGCAAGCCTGGCGAGGATTTTCTTTTTGATCTACACCATGGAGATGCGTTGTGGAAGATGGCGGGGGCGACTGTGGAGCACACACATGACGAGTTATCTCTGGAATTAGCCCGTGAGCCGATGATGGCAGTGGCCGGGGCATGATGCCCGTTTGACTCCTCTATTTTTCATTTTGCTAGTGGTGGTGCTTTGTCACTTTGTTTTGGAGACTTTGGTTTGTATGATTGTCGTAAGGTATTTTATCATTCTTAGATGAATAAATGAATAAATCAAACCTTTAGGATGCAGAGGCCGGGTAACTGTCCTGAGGGCTCCTTTGATTCGCATGATTTTTAAAACACAGGAATAAGAAACACGCATGATTGGAATGGCTTGTCTTATTCAATCCTACATGATCCAAGAACTATAGGCTTTTGAATCCATGAGTGTTTGATTGCACAGGAAAAGTAAAGGAATTGTAAAAAATAGGTTGATATGAAGGGATTTTTTCTCCAAAATAGAGTGCAAAGGATTTCTTAATAGAAATTTCAAAGGATTGTAATCCTGTGATCAAATGACCTTCGTAGCAAAAAAATCCTAAGGATACAAATCCTCCAAACATGTACACAATTTCTTTGAATCAGAGGAGCCCTAAGATTAAGGATGGCAATGGGTAGGGTATGGGCAGGGTAGAGCAATACCATACCCATACTCATATAGTCTATGGGTACAAAATTCTACCCATACCCTTACCCGCGGAGATGAAAGTCTATCCATACCCATACCCGTCGGGTACCCATACCCATTGGGTACCCGTTGGATAAATAAAATAGTACGCAAATTGTTCATAATTTTATATTCTTTGGTAGCACATTTTGACAAAAAAATCAATTATCTTATCTCAGTAACACGTAGATGAATACATGACAATTATCTATTTTTGAAAATCACAATCTTATGATCATATCTAGTAAGTCAACCGAGTAGGGTACATATCCCAGTATAAACGGGTAGGGTATGGGTATACCCACGGATAAAAGGTTGTACCCATACCCTACCCACGACTTGGCGGGTAGGGTATGGGTACTACCCATGGGTATAAAAATGTACCCATACCCTCCCCATGCGGGTACGGTACCCGCGGATACCCGTACCCATGGGTAAAATTGCCATCCTTACCTAAGATTGATAGTATATAGACATGTTGAAACATACTACAGTTTTGCACTTGGTAGTCCAGAAAATCCACGCATTAATCAAAGAAGAAAAGGTGGATCAGCACTTGTCTTCAAGACCTCACACTCTCAATTGCCACCGAAACAGCTAGGTTAGGTAGGCACGTGAAGATGGACCGCTCACAAGAAACACAGACCCATTTATGCAAAAGGAAAACATAGTGCTATGTTCACTAATTATTCTATCAATTAGCAGGGACGTGGCTAGCTAGCTACATTTGTTTTACATACATCTCTTATATGCAGGCAGGCATGATTCAATGAACATGTGCATGCATGCATATAGGAAGAAACCAAATCAAGGGCCAGCAAAGATCAATCGCAGCTATAAGTATACCCATCTCTTTCTTGACAGCGAGAAGAGGCTGCCGGATGCCCTTTTCAACCCACTGCTGTCCTTGCACCCTCTCATGACTAGGGTGTTTACTGTTGGTATCTGCATCTCAAGGTCATTGGCCCATTGCAGTACCAGATACGTCAGGTATAACTCAACAACCTCTTCATTGTGTTAAGCCACTTTCATCATTTCCCAGTCCAGCCTTTGGCAGCCTAGGCAACTCTCCCTCGCCACATCGTCGATCCGAGCACCGGTGTCATAGACCTGCCCTGGCTGCCAATCCGCCGGGAGGACCTCTTTGTCGGCCCACACCCACTTGCCATCGTACCCTCCGGTCACCACCGCCCGGAACTGCAGTGGCCCGGTGGGGGCCCGGTCGGTGCTCCATACGGGTCCGTGGACCCGGCTCATGAACCGCCAGTCCGATGAATCCATCTGCATAGTCATACAGACAAGTTCCATCATGTTGTAGACAAATTTGGTGTATGTGTTAGATAATTACAATTTTTCCCTATTTTTGTTCTGCGTTGATCGGGTCTTGCTTTTACCTGAGTAACATCCACCGCTAAGATATCAGTTTGACCACCTTGGTAAAGGAACTTAATGACCAATTTGCTTGGCTTCTTGCTCTGCTCTTCCACTAATATGGACAGGTTCTTGTCATTGTAGTCACAAGGAATTCTGCAAGAAAACAATACAAAAGATATTTAGGGTACTGCACTAGTACTAGAGCCATTATTTTGGTTGTATCCATACACACTCTGAAATCAAGATTTTGTCTTTGCCATGAAAAGCATTGAAAAATCTCTTCATCTCAGTCCTACCCAAAACTAATTTTTTTTGTCTGCGAGAGAATCTAAACTAAATTGTGTTTGCACTTCAGCTAAATAATATATATATAGTAGGACATGGCTGGAATATTAAACATAAACATTGTTTGATGATGGAGATTTTCTGTTTTAAGCATATTATTTGAGTTTAACATAACCTAAAATTTTCATTCAGTGGAAGTGAAGCCAGAAAGAGTGACTTCATGTTCAAGTAGCTGACATTTAAGATTCCAATTTCTAAGATACATTCCAGATTTTTTTTTGCGAAAAACAATCCAATCCAGATATTTCTTGTTTTTTGTGAAAAACAATTTAATCCAGATATTTCGACAAAAAAGTGTCCTTTTTAGGGAAAACAGTAGGATATTCTCCTACTTCATTGATTTTATAAATAAATAAATAAATAAAAATGATATCTACATGGATTCCTTAACATTGCGGTAGACCCAGGTTTGCACTAATTGGAAATTGCATGACTCTACTAATCCATTTACGAACGTTAGACAATCCAATGATAATGTGTAGTATCGAGATATCAACTGAGAGGGCTAAATTCTATTTCATTACCACTATTTGGAAAATTAGATATATCAATTACAGTTTTTTTAATGACAATTATAACTAACCAGTATATAAAAATATGGATAATTGGTATTAATTTAAACTCTCTCTACCTGTCTTCATTTCAATACTGCTTAAAAAATTCCAATCAGTTTTATGAAAAATATGAAGCATGGTTCATTACTTTTTGAGAATCATGAGGAATTGCTTTTACCTTTTGTACTCTACGGATAGAAGGTCCAGGCTCCTGAGCTGCTGAGCCATCCCTGGCTTGGCCAGACCCACAAAAGCCGGCCCACCCAGCAGGAAGTCTGTATGATTGTTCCTGTGGAAGTCGGTGAGCACGACCCGGACTCCCCTGCTGCTGCATACATTTGCATCTCCGCATCTCACCTGTTTCCCAAAACCAAGATAAAAATAAGTAAATCTCCAAAAGAAAGAATAAATAAGACAGTATAGTCTTGCTTGAAACGAAGAAAAGCTAATGTAATAACCAAAGCATACACATAAACAGAGGAGAGCCTATACATTACTGTGTGCACAGTACTACTTATTAAGTTGTTTGTGAGCTACAGTTGAAAAATGGAACAGGCAACTAGCTCTCACAATTACTACTACCACGTGTCTTCTTACTTGTTCAGTTGGCAACAAATGTAAGTAAATACGGAGTAGAAAACTACCACTGAAGAAAAGAACATGTAAAAAGGCTCAAGTTCTTGAATCGCTAAAGAGGGGAATCGAAAATGGGAGTAGAAATGAAGAGCTAATCTGGACACAAATTAGCCTGGTGCAGTACCTGGAAGCATCCTCCGCAGCCAAGCCCTCCTCTGTGCTGCCTGGGACCCCCGGCGGCCAGGAATCCCCCATTGGTCTCCACGGCCATGGCTCCATAGCCACAAATCCCACCACCTGAATGATTAACCAAGCCGAGAACCACACCCCCCACTCAGAATATTGGCAGCAAGAAAAAAAAAATCCACAGCCTGAGTTGATCTGCGAGGAGCAGAGTTGTTACCAGTAGGTGTGGTGGAGGGCGTGTAGGCAGCCTTGCCCTGACGCACGCACCTCTCGCACGCGGACGCGCAGGAGGCCAGGAGCAGCAGGAGGCAGGAAGAGAGGGCTGGTAGCAATACAGCCATAGCGAATGATGTCGAGCAGCTAGCTAGCGGAGATCGCCAGAAAAGAAGAAGAAGAGTACGGATGGGGGAAGAAGAGGGCTCGGTTTGCTTTTTCCTCCTCCTCAGCACATGCCGGTGTGTTAACTGACCTAAAAGCGCCGATATTATATAGCCACCCAAAGACGAGGAGGCACAGTTCGAGAGAAAAAGGACGACGAGAGGGAGCGCATACGGATGGCCGAAACTGTCGCTGAAGCGAGGGCCCCGTCGAAGTGTCGTGTACAGGTTTTTCGGGGGGAAATAGTTTCGTGTACAGTTTTACTATGTGGCAGCGACTACTCCTCATGATTTCTACCGTGAAAGATGGATCATGTTTGGAGGGTTCTCCTGGGTGTGTACTGTGGGGCATGAATGTTTGTGCACTTTTTTCTCGCGCCTTTTGTCACTTTTTTCCTCCCGCGCTTGTGCGCAGTGGACAGTGGACTGGACTAGATCACTGGAGTGATGGTGGTGGAGGAAAACGACGGAGCTAGCTTTAGCGCGTGCTAAGAATCGGTCAGAGGGTACCCAGTCAATCCATCGGCCTTGCGCAGGACGGCAGGACCCGTAGTTGGAGATTGCCATTTCTTCTTTGAAAAGAAGATTGATTTCTGGCGTCCACATTAACTTAACGTGGGTGGGTGGGGGTGGGTGTGTGTGTGTGGGTGGGGGGGGGGGGGGGGGGGGGGGGTCGGGTGCTCGCCGGCGACCGGAGTTAGGGTTAGGGTTCCGTGTGTGTGTGTGTGTGTGTGTGGGGGGGGGGGGGTAGGTGTTAGAGGGATGGCCGGCTGGGGACGGCGGACCGACAGAGGTGGCGGCTCGAGCAGGGTGGGGGCAGCGAGGCGGCGCGATAGCGACGCCGGCCGCGGGTGATGGCAGACGACGTTTAGGCCGGTGGCGGCGGGCGGGTCGACGACGACGGGGAAGAAGAAGGGAAGAGGAAGGAGACGATGACGTCTACGGATACGCCATCCATAGGGCGCCGTGGGTGTAGTTGCTTCCTTCTTATTAATAAAAAATCACAAAGGCTTATAAAGAGATATATCAATCAACCGGTAGGCACCTTTGTGACGACACTTTCGTTATACCTACAAGCTTCATAACAGGGTGGACCTGTTCGGAACCGTGTTTCCTGACCTCACGCATATGCACACATCATCTAAATCCGGAGGTCTCACCAAGCAGCCCAATAGCGAGTCGGGAGCACAGACCGGTCCAATGGACTCTCACCTGCACCACATGCGCACCCTCATAAGTCGCCGACTTCCGTCAACACATCTTCAGGAGAGATCAACGCAATGACGTTGTCAGGGTTGTCGTCGATGCCGCCACGGCGCCAAACACCACAACTATCCTGCACGGGTCCATCATCACACGTCCACGCCGCCGAGACCCGCCGTCGGCGATGCGGAGAATGAAACGCCGCTCCACCTCCTGGTCCCTCCTACCAGCATATTCTCCAAAACGATGCCCTCGGAAGGGAGAACGTCACCGCTAGCGCCACCATCGCCCGATCCGGGAGACCCAGATCAAGGGTTCCCCGAAGCATCCCGAGCGAGGAGACGAAGACTGCATCTACGATGCCTTCACCAAGGTAACGACACAAATACATCGCCATCGCCTGCCATGACCGAAGTCAGAGCACGGTTTTCACTTGCAGCCTCGCTTGTGGAGATTGTGAATTAGTTTACTCTCATTTTCTTTTCTCACAAAATTGCAACTTACCCGTGGTGGGATATCTTGCAGTCACCTGCCTAGAAAGGAATCAACGGTCACTCTCCAACGATATTTAGGACATACTCTGTCATAAACCGCCTCACCTGCTGAGCTAGACCCTTCGTCGCCTCCACAATAATAAACTTTCCCCCAAGGCGGACCCCTCACCAGTGCATGCCTCGACACCAGAGGCCCCCCCAGACAAGAAGCGCCACCAATGACGAGCGAAGACGCCAGTCGCCAGCCGGGCAAACACCACTGCCCAGGCTCGGGTGCTGAAAGGAAGCGAGCATGACCGACTCTGGCACCCAGGCGCTCTGACCAGTAAAAAACGGTAGAGTACTAGGGTTTTGGGGTAAGAACCGTACCACCCTCAATGGGCTGGTATTGTAATATATAGGGGTAAGATTACAGGTACAGAGTTAGAGGTAGAGACAGATAGGGGTGGTTTATAAGAGACCATACCGTATATCTATACTAGTCAGACTACAATGTTATCACCCTCCCTCAATCTCAACAACACCATGTAAGTTGAGATTGCGCTTACAAAAAGTAAACATCGGTAGTGGAAGAGGCTTGGTGAATATATCTGCTAATTGGTTCTTGGAGGAGATGAACCTGATTTGAAGCAACTTCTGAGCAACCCGTTCACGAACAAAATGAAAGTCAACCTCTATATGCTTAGTCCGTGCATGAAACACTGGGTTGGAAGAAAGATATGTTGATCCAATGTTGTCACACCATAAAATAGGTGGACTAGCCTGAGAAACCCCAAGTTCACCAAGGAGCGATTGTACCCAAATTAGTTCAGCAGTGGCATTAGCAAGTGCCTTGTATTCAGACTCTGTACTAGAGCGGGAAACTGTAGCCTGTTTTCTCGCACTCCAAGAAATAAGATTGCCACTGTAGAAGACAGCAAAACCCCCCGTTGATCGCCGGTCATCAGAGTTCCCGCCCAATCTGCATCTGAGAAGGCAGAGAGAAGGCTTGGGGCTGTGGTAGAAGGCCGCAGTAACAATCCATGTGAAAGAGTAGCTTTGATGTAGCGCAATATGCGTTTGACCGCTGACCAATGAGAACACCGAGGGGCATGAAGGTACTTACAGACTTTATTCACAGAAAAAGAAATATCTGGACGAGTCATTGTGAGATACTGTAATCCTCCAACGATGCTGCGATAGCGAGTAGAATCATCAGCAGAAAGAAGTGTACCGTCAGTAGCAGAAAGTCTGTCAGACGAGGCCATAGGAGTCGACACAGATGTGCATTTGTGTAATCCAGCACGCTATAGCAGCTCAGACGCATACTTCCGTTGACACATAAGAAGATCACGACCCTGTGTATGTACCTCAATACCCAAGAAGTAATGGAGAGGACCAAGATCTTTGAGAGCAAACGAACTCCCAAGCTGATGAACAAGGCGATCAACAGCAGCAGTAGACGAGCTAACCACTATGATGTTGTCGGCACAGTGGAAACCAGGGTACCACGGGCCAGCCTGCCAGGGCCCATAACATTCTTCGGAAGATTTCGCTAAGGACCAGGCTCTCCAAGCCTGGCAAGCCTCGCGAGGGTTTTTCCCTCACGAGGGACCTCTCCTCCTCGCCAAGGGTTTTTCCCTCGGCGAGGGACCTGTAGCGCCCCGACCCCAGAACTATACAATGGAACGTTGTGTAACCGGTCATGCTACACAATTGAGGGTTACTGGGTTTACCAATCCCAGGCCAATACTCCTTGGCAGGTGTGCTCGGAATGGATCATCGGCACACAACACCTCAATCATGCCATAAGCTCAGACATCGCTTCCATGTATAGTAAAGAGACCGAGACTTGTGGAACGAACTGGCACATCACAGACTCTACGACACAAAGATATCATAGTTCAACTCATATAATTGAGAAAGATAGCAAATGACACATCAGAGGTCACTGACCCATCATTACAACAAGCGGAAGCAAATTAAAGTTGTCTAAACAACAAGATCCAAATTATGGCCTAAGAGGCCTACAGATAAACATCCCGTGCCAGCCTGTTCCATGACGTCCCAAGCTGCCACCTGGGAACCCCAGACTACTCGTCGAAGTCAACGTAGAACCCACCTTCCAGTTCGGTGGCATCCTCCTCTGAAACAAATAATAATCAACAAAGCAAGGCTGAGTACGACGTACTCGCAAGAATTAGTAGGGCGATATAGGCCCGATGCTGACGGAGGCTTTAACGCTGTATGAGTAGTTGTTTTTGCAGAAAGCTAGTTTTTATCCTTCCGAAGACTAAGACTCATGGCATCGACTACTCAGAGGTTTTTCATAAGGGGATAAGATAGTAAACTTTTCTTCTTCGGTTCCCACGGAACCTACTGTCATTCAGAATCACCACTTATCTTCACCAAGGCACTCCCTCGAATCTCCCTCGAGGAAATGAACCTTTTATCACACGTTGATTATGCAACCTTTAGCTGCCATATCAATTAGGTTAAGGTTCTCTATGATCTTACCTATCTCACCAAGATTTGTCCATAACCGTGGACACGGCTTTTCGAAAAGATTAAACCTGCAGGGGTGTACTGTTTTTACCATTGGTACCGTCCGACCCCTTGCCTGTACAATTAGCTCTCTTCCTGGGAAAGCCGGCAGGGCAGGCGCGGTTAAACCTTTACAAAGCATGAGACTATCCAAGGGTCATCGTGACGACAGGACAAGTTCAGCGCCTATTTCAACACCCTGCCCCATCGCCACTCCTATCAACACCACCACCATCATCATCATCATCATCATCTTCATTGTCATCCACCTGCAACTCACACGCAAATGGAAAGCGCAAACTAGAGGACCCTTGGATACGCCCGCACTAATTATTCGGTTAGTAAGGGATTCCATACTCCCACCTTTGGAAGCACGCTCGGTTCTTGGATCGGTCGATAAGCACTCACACCTAGGCGGCAAGAATGAGGAAAAACACCAACAACCTTGTTGGCAACTCATCCAAGCCTTTTAGCAATTTATTATTAACACAAGTATCCACCTCTGTCCGAACATTTCATCCACTTCACAATTATGGAATATAATCAGCGGACAACTTAAGCATTCGACGAAGCATGGCTAAGCAGAGCTAAGCATCTATACAACAGTTATATCTTTACTCAGGCCATCACATCAAACCTATGGTTCATAGGAGGGGGAACATGTATTGGTTTAGGGAAACATGCATTTCATAGGATACTCTAGTATTGACCAAAAGCTAACATTAGAATCGAATGCAATATTATGGTGGATAAAATAATTGTACTAATAGGATGAGATATGCCAAGAAGGTTAGGTTAGCTCTTGCCTTGTTGATAAAGAGGGTCGCACTGGTTGTCGAGGTATTGTGGTGGAACCTCGACTCCTGAATCTAACGGAACACAAACACAACAAGAGACAAAATAAATAACACGAAGACAAGGTGCAATGCACAATCATGATGAGATGATCATATTATGCAATTAAAAGTATTTGGGCATGTCCCACAAGTTAAATGGAACCCCTAAAACAAATATTGCAATTAACGGGTTAAAACTCCATCTTTAACTTAGTGATTTAGGTAATTAACCAAAACATCCAGTACTGAAATATGAGGTATATATGCATGAAAATGACATTATTAGATAGGTATTAATTCACTGATCATTTTGGTATATCGTTTGCAATTTTTGAATTAATATTCAACAAGTTATGGCATTTCCAATATTTGATTTAATTCTGCCATTTTATTTAATTTTAATGAACAGCACCAAAATTAATCTACAAGTCTCTAAAATGATATAAACTTGTAGTTTAATACTTACTGAACATTTTGAGGCTATTAAACACAATTTTTGAATAAGCAAAGATCAAGTTATGAATTATTTAAAGTTTGGAATTAAATCTGCCATTTTAATTATTTTAATTAAACAGCCATTTAAATGTTCATCAGGCATGGAAAATGGAACTAACATTTAGATATTGTTTTCCTGAACATTTTAAGATCTTGTTTACAATTTTTGGAACAATAATCATGAAGTTATGGATTTTATAATTTCCATTTATTTTCTGCCATTTTATTCAATTTATTTGAAACTAGGCAATTTAAGTTTAACCAAAAATCCAACTAATGGCACTAACATTTAGAGTTTATTTAGCTGAGCATTTTGACATATTATTTGCAGTTTTTCTGAATTATAAAACTCTAGATATGAATTTCCTAAATTTGAATAACTCACAGATGATTTGCATTTCACAATTGGAATTCAAATTCAAAATTCATTTGCATGTGTGAGTGACATATTTAGGTAGGTTATGAAATTCTAAACATTTTGATAGCTCATCTGCATTTTTCTGAGTTACCAAAATTTAGATATAGCAATAACCATCTCTCTGTTATTTCTGGAAAATTAAAAACAGAGGAATGCTGACGTCAGCATGACATCACCGAAGAACAGGCGGCATGTTGATCTTCAATTCGTAGCCTCCAGTTGGAATTGAGCGCGGGCATGAGCACTAGGAGATAGAGGGGAAGGAGACGAGCACAGGGGGCGGCGGCATGGACCATATGGTCACCGACGGCTCGCCGGCGACCAGGTTTGGCGGCGGCCGACGGCGGTGCACGGTGGTGCAGTGCATAGAGCGGGAAGGAGAGAGGGAGGAGAGGTCCCAGAGGACCAGTGGCTCACCAGGGAGCTCATGCCGTGGTCGGAGAAGCAAGGGGAGGTCGGCCGGCGGCGATTTGGTGCTCGGACGCCGGCGGCAGAGGCGGAGACGAACGGGACGATTCCGGCGAACCCCCAGCATCCTAGCACGCGCGAATCGACGGGGAGGCAGAGAAGAGCTCGGCGGAGCTGGTGGCGGTGTCGGCTTGGCTCCGGGCGGCCGGAGTCGATGGCGGGCGCGACGGCGAGCGGCGGACCGACCGGAACGGGCGAGCACGATTTGCTCGATTCCGGGCCTCCCCGCAAGAGTGTGTTGGTGCCGGAGGTAGAGGACGATGCGGCGGAGGCGATGGCGGCGTTGGTCTGCGTCGGGGCAGCCGGACTTGACGGTGGCACGGCAATGGCGGCGGCGGCAGGAGCCCGGTAGCAGAGAATTAGGGTTAGGGTTCTTCGGTGCGGGGAAAGGAGAGGGGCGCGAGTGGGAGAGTGAGGAGAGGGAGGCACGGCTCGGGTTCCTCCTTGTCGACGCAGGGGCAGGGGGGCCCGGCGGCGCGCAGCACGGCCACGGCGGCATGGCGCGCCAGTGCTGGCCCTGTCGCCACAGTGAAGATGGAAGTTTTGCGAAAACCCCCCTGTGGCCTTTTTCCTTTATAACTTTTCTGGAAATCTTATAAAACAGCAACTTTGGCAATTAAATTCTGGCCTTTAAACATTTTTATAAAATCTGCCAAAATTCATGTTGCCTTCCCATGACATGTATAAGCTCCACAAAAATTGGTGCTGCAAATTAAAATGTTTTGCAACATATTTGTTCATAGGATTTGAATATGTTCATTTTTGATAAATTGCAAAATGTATTTAGTTGGAGCATTTATATATTTCCAAAAATAATGAAATTATTTATGGAGGCTCCCAATATAGTTATGGAGCTCCCTATGATTTTAGTTTGAATTTTTGAAAAGGTTTAACTTGGGTTCACAATAGGAATTGGTTTAACTCAAATTTGATGTCCCAATTTATTTAATTGTTTGGTAAAATTTGACTTTGCCAAATCATTATGAAATGCATTCTTGGAACTTCCTGGACAAATATGTAAGCTCAAGAATATTTTATTTTGCCAATTTGAGCAATTGCATTTGGGTTGGATTTTTAGGAAGTGTTGGTAAGGGTTTGCTTCCTTTTAATGTTTTCCATGTTTGCAATATTTAATTTAGCAATTTAAATATGTATGCCATGATGCAATGAAAAACAAAAGGTGAAAATTTGGCCCATATTTTAGGGTACCAAATCTGGGCTGTTACAAATCTACCCCCCTTACAAGAATCTCGCCCCGAGATTCCTAGAGTAGGAAGAGGAAGAGAGGGAGACATGGCAACCCTTAACTTCAACGATCTTCTCGATCCCACGATGATCTTCCTTGTTGCAGAGAGTGAGGTAACAAGCATGAAGTGCCGACGAGAAAGCAGAAGATAGTTCAAGGTGATAGACAAATTTTCACCAAGGGTTGGAAATATGAACTTTGCACAAGACCATAAGCCATTGGGGAAAACTAGGAACAACTTGACCAAACAAAGGTCGAGCAGAGGATAGGAGAAACGACCGAGAGACATGTTTAGCAACACCACGTTAATATTCTCCTCAATGTTCTAGATACCACTATCAGGCTTCAGAACAGCCTTCAATAGGTCATCAAGTAGAGGTCGGACCCCTTAAGATTGGAAAGAGACCATAAGGGCAACTTCTAGAATAAGTAGCACAATATCCTCATGGAGAGTGGTTGATTTTACGAAAGGCAAGAGGATATCACAATAGACCTTCCAGTTAAGTAGGGCAACCACCACCTCAAACTTGCCGGATTTACACAAGGCCTATGTCATACTCTTAAGGAACACCAACCATCATTTCTGCTTGAGATTCAGATTTGGTTAAGCGTGCGGATATTCCAGACTTGACATGTCCGAGGGAGGAGTTAGAACAGCTAACGAGGGTTAAGGATTCTCAAAATTGACTACAGCGTCAAGCTCCAGGACACGAGCTAGATTACGAGAGGAAGATTTACTTTTCCAAGCGAAACAGATGTGGTCTTGGAGTTTCGACACGAATCTAACTTATTGACCGAAGGTGGGCACCTGAACAAAATGGACTTGGTAGCACAGTCAAACTCGGCTTGATGATCAGATTACCAATCATGCTAAGAATGACATCACAGTCCTTGGATTTCAAAGCAATATCAGTTGCTAAGAATATCCGATTACCACCTCAATATGCATCCTCAACAATCTCGAGCCCGAGTAGCTCGGAGGTAGATGGATAAGGAAGGGTAAGAGCATCACTTCATCAAGTACGTCATGAGACTAAGCACGACCTCTTGATATTAAAGAGTGTGACACTCTAAGGTTGAACAGAACAAAAGCTAGGCAAGCCTCTTATTCTGCGGATTACAATACTTTGACCTGGCCGACAAGGTACCGGAGTTTGTTTCTCCTAACATCCCGATGTGGAGTGTATTGACGGGCCACAAGGGTAACATGCATCGGAACACACCAATGCACGATAAACACTTGACTGTCAACTGACAGATAAAGGTCGGACAACAGATTAAGAGTAAGGAACATGCTTCAGGAGAAATCCCAAGATGTTGCAGAGCACAAGGTAGCACTCTTCCAACAACTAGTGCTGAAAGGGTTTTACTAGCAAGTGTTTTTGGAGGAAACACAAACATTGACAGAAAACTCGCTAAGAGCAATCTTGTCGTGATCCAGACGGTTTCAAGACAGAAAGTCCAGATACGGTTAGCGACAGAGAAAAGCATTGCTGAGCAAGTCAATTACGGCTGCAAGCTCGAGCTCGAGGATTAACTTCGGATTTTGCCAAACTGATGTAGGGTTTGACCACTAATATCAGGATTCAACGAAAAGATCTTGGGTTAAAGATCAGCTTCATGCACTGGGACTCACGAATAGCATAATGCTCACATGGGTGACAACCCTCATAAATCATTACACATGAGCCCTAGCACAATCCGGGACCTTCGGTTTAAGATCTTGGGCCATAACTCAAAGAGAGGAATACCCGATTAGGTGCGAAACGTTTTCAAGGCTTCGGATGTCTTGCACCTTCTTATTCATTGGGTGAGAACAACGGAGTTTACTTCGGTTTCTAGAAACGGAAACCACATAACCAGTAAACTAAAGGTAGGAACCAACCCCGATGAACCTAAACTTTGACCCAACTGCAAAATCAAATAGAGGTAAGGTGACTCAGAGTTAGAGCGAGTTGGGTAAGGAGTAAAAAGAATCCTAAGAGGGTTTTCACAACTCATTTTCAGTTCATAAATAATTTTTCACGAACACTAGACTCGACATCGACCAGTAGAACGGGTTTCCTACAGGCAGTCCTGCTCTGATACCAATTTGTAGCGCCCCGACCCCAGAACTATACAGTGGAACGTTGTGTAACCGGTCATGCTACACAATTGAGGGTTACTGGGTTTACCAATCCCAGGCCAATACTCCTTGGCAGGTGTGCTCGGAATGGATCATCGGCACACAACACCTCAATCATGCCATAAGCTCAGACATCGCTTCCATGTATAGTAAAGAGACCGAGACTTGTGGAACGAACTGGCACATCACAGACTCTACGACACAAAGATATCATAGTTCAACTCATATAATTGAGAAAGATAGCAAATGACACATCAGAGGTCACTGACCCATCATTACAACAAGCGGAAGCAAATTAAAGTTGTCTAAACAACAAGATCCAAATTATGGCCTAAGAGGCCTACAGATAAACATCCCGTGCCAGCCTGTTCCATGACGTCCCAAGCTGCCACCTGGGAACCCCAGACTACTCGTCGAAGTCAATGTAGAACCCACCTTCCAGTTCGGTGGCGTCCTCCTCTGAAACAAATAATAAGCAACAAAGCAAGGCTGAGTACGACGTACTCGCAAGAATTAGTAGGGCGATATAGGCCCGATGCTGACGGAGGCTTTAAAGCTGTATGAGTAGTTGTTTTTGCAGAAAGCTAGTTTTTATCCTTCCGAAGACTAAGACTCATGGCATCGACTACTCAGAGGTTTTTCATAAGGGGATAAGATAGTAAACCTTTCTTCTTCGGTTCCCACGGAACCTACTGTCATTCAGAATCACCACTTATCTTCACCAAGGCACTCCCTCGAATCTCCCTCGAGGAAATGAACCTTTTATCACACGTTGATTATGCAACCTTTAGCTGCCATATCAATTAGGTTAAGGTTCTCTATGATCTTACCTATCTCACCAAGATTTGTCCATAACCGTGGACACGGCTTTTCGAAAAGATTAAACCCTGCAGGGGTGTACTGTTTTTACCATTGGTACCGTCCGACCCCTTGCCTGTACAATTAGCTCTCTTCCTGGGAAAGCCGGCAGGGCAGGCGCGGTTAAACCTTTACAAAGCATGAGACTATCCAAGGGTCATCGTGACGACAGGACAAGTTCAGCGCCTATTTCAACACCCTGCCCCATCGCCACTCCTATCAACACCACCACCATCATCATCATCATCATCTTCATCGTCATCCACCTGCAACTCACACGCAAATGGAAAGCGCAAACTAGAGGACCCTTGGATACGCCCGCACTAATTATTCGGTTAGTAAGGAGCCATACTCCCACCTTTGGAAGCACGCTCGGTTCTTGGATCGGTCGATAAGCACTCACACCTAGGCAGCAAGAATGAGGAAAAACACCAACAACCTTGTTGGCAACTCATCCAAGCCTTTTAGCAATTTATTATTAACACAAGTATCCACCTCTGTCCGAACATTTCATCCACTTCACAATTATGGAATATAATCAACGGACAACTTAAGCATTCGACGAAGCATGGCTAAGCAGAGCTAAGCATCTATACAACAGTTATATCTTTACTCAGGCCATCACATCAAACCTATGGTTCATAGGAGGGGGAAACATGTATTGGTTTAGGGAAACATGCATTTCATAGGATACTCTAGTATTGACCAAAAGCTGACATTAGAATCGAATGCAATATTATGGTGGATAAAATAATTGTACTAATAGGATGAGATATGCCAAGAAGGTTAGGTTAGCTCTTGCCTTGTTGATAAAGATGGTCGCACTGGTTGTCGAGGTATTGTGGTGGAACCTCGACTCCTGAATCTAACGGAACACAAACAACAACAAGAGACAAAATAAATAACACGAAGACAAGGTGCAATGCACAATCATGATGAGATGATCATATTATGCAATTAAAAGTATTTGGGCATGTCCCACAAGTTAAATGGAACCCCTAAAACAAATATTGCAATTAACGGGTTAAAACTCCATCTTTAACTTAGTGATTTAGGTAATTAACCAAAACATCCAGTACTGAAATATGAGGTATATATGCATGAAAATGACATTATTAGATAGGTATTAATTCACTGATCATTTTGGTATATCGTTTGCAATTTTTGAATTAATATTCAACAAGTTATGGCATTTCCAATATTTGATTTAATTCTGCCATTTTATTTAATTTTAATGAACAGCACCAAAATTAAATCTACAAGTCTCTAAAATGATATAAACTTGTAGTTCATCACTTGCTGAACATTTCAAGCTATTAAACACAATTTTTGAATAAGCAAAGATCAAGTTATGAATTATTTAAAGTTTGGAATTAAATCTGCCATTTTAATTATTTTAATTAAACAGCCATTTAAATGTTCATCAGGCATGGAAAATGGAACTAACATTTAGATATTGTTTTCCTGAACATTTTGAGATCTTGTTTATAATTTTTGGGTCAATATTCATGAAGTTATGGATTTTATAATTTCCATTTATTTTCTGCCATTTTATTCAATTTATTTGAAACAGGCAAATTAAGTTTAACCAAAAATCCAACTAATGGCACTAACATTTAGAGTTTATTTAGCTGAGCATTTTGACATATTATTTGCATTTTTCTGAATTATAAAACTCTAGATATGAATTTCCCAAATTTGAATAACTCACAGATGATTTGCATTTCACAATTGAAATTCAAATTCAAAATTTCATTTGCATGTGTGAGTGACATATTTAGGTAGGTTATGAAATTCTAAACATTTTGATAGCTCATTTGCATTTTTCTGAGTTACCAAAATTTAGATATAGCAATAACCATCTCTCTGTTATTTCTGGAAAATTAAAAACAGAGGAATGCTGACGTCAGCATGACATCACCGAAGAACAGGCGGCATGTTGATCTTCAATTCATAGCCTCCGGTTGGAATTGAGCGCGGGCATGAGCACTAGGAGATAGAGGGGAAGGAGAGGAGCACAGGGGGCGGCGGCATGGACCATATGGTCACCGACGGCTCGCCGGCGACCAGGTTTGGCGGCGGCCGACGGCGGTGCACGGTGGTGCAGTGCATAGAGCGGGAAGGAGAGAGGGAGGAGAGGTCCCAGAGGACCAGTGGCTCACCAGGGAGCTCATGCCGTGGTCGGAGAAGCAAGGGGAGGTCGGCCGGCGGCGATTTGGTGCTCGGACGCCGGCGGCAGAGGCGGAGACGAACGGGACGATTCCGGCGAACCCCCAGCATCCTAGCACGCGCGAATCGACGGGGAGGCAGAGAAGAGCTCGGCGGAGCTGGTGGCGGTGTCGGCTTGGCTCCGGGCGGCCGGAGTCGATGGCGGGCGCGACGGCGAGCGGCGGACCGACCGGAACGGGCGAGCACGATTTGCTCGATTCCGGGCCTCCCCGCAAGAGTGTGTTGGTGCCGGAGGTAGAGGACGATGCGGCGGAGGCGATGGCGGCGTTGGTCTGCGTCGGGGCAGCCGGACTTGACGGTGGCACGGCAATGGCGGCGGCGGCAGGAGCCCGGTAGCAGAGAATTAGGGTTAGGGTTCTTCGGTGCGGGGAAAGGAGAGGGGCGCGAGTGGGAGAGTGAGGAGAGGGAGGCACGGCTCGGGTTCCTCCTTGTCGACGCAGGGGCAGGGGGGCCCGGCGGCGCGCAGCACGGCCACGGCGGCATGGCGCGCCAGTGCTGGCCCTGTCGCCACAGTGAAGATGGAAGTTTTGCGAAAACCCCCCTGTGGCCTTTTTCCTTTATAACTTTTCTGGAAATCTTATAAAACAGCAACTTTGGCAATTAAATTCTGGCCTTTAAACATTTTTATAAAATCTGCCAAAATTCATGTTGCCTTCCCATGACATGTATAAGCTCCACAAAAATTGGTGCTGCAAATTAAAATGTTTTGCAACATATTTGTTCATAGGATTTGAATATGTTCATTTTTGATAAATTGCAAAATGTATTTAGTTGGAGCATTTATATATTTCCAAAAATAATGAAATTATTTATGTAGGCTCCCAATATAGTTATGGAGCTCCCTATGATTTTAGTTTGAATTTTTGAAAAGGTTTAACTGGGTTCACAATAGGAATTGGTTTAACTCAAATTTGATGTCCCAATTTATTTAATTGTTTGGTAAAATTTGACTTTGCCAAATCATTATGAAATGCATTCTTGGAACTTCCTGGACAAATATGTAAAGAATATTTTATTTTGCCAATTTGAGCAATTGCATTTGGGTTGGATTTTTAGGAAGTGTTGGTAAGGGTTTGCTTCCTTTTAATGTTTTCCATGTTTGCAATATTTAATTTAGCAATTTAAATATGTATGCCATGATGCAATGAAAAACAAAAAGTGAAAATTTGGCCCATATTTTAGGGTACCAAATCTGGGCTGTTACAGGACCTCTCCTCGAGAGGGCATCTCGGATGCCACCTGCAAATTCAGCTAAGAACCAAGCCGAAGGGCTCGGCGAGGCCTTCGGCCTCGCGAGGGTTCCTTCCTCTCGAAGCTAGCTCTGCCTCCGCGGCAGAGCGCACATGGGCTCTACACCCTTCGCAGAGTGACGACCGTGCCAGCGCGCGGTGACGGCAGTGCCACAGTTGCCGTTCTTATGTATAAAGGAGTCAACAAAGTTGCACCAAGCAAAGGAGCCCCAAGGATTGCCACTTTGGTGATAAGGGAACCGTCTGCAGCTACCCTCCAAGGGCGACATCACCGTGGGACCCATCCCATCTCCGCAGCACCAGCCTACCGTCCTGGTTGGACGGTGGCTTTTCCAGCTTTGGTGACATCGCCCCTGCCGTGGACCGCGTCCATGGACTTTACCTTTATGGTGGACTCTACCTTTATTGTGCACCGCACCTCCTCCTTCGTCGCCATGTGGTAGCCCTTCCCGCCAAGATATTTGGGGGGAAGAGGCCCGAGACACCTATAAAAGGAGGGGGAGCACGCTCGAGCAAAGGGTTCCGTTCACATCTTCCAAACCCTAGGTTCGGCAGTAGCCATTGTAGCCACCTTGAGCTCGCCAAGCTCGCTCTGTACTAAAACCTCTCCAAGCAAGTGCAATACAATCTAGGCAGGACGTAGGGGTTTTACCTCTCCAGAGGGCCCTGAACCTGGGTAATACCGTGCGTTCATCTCTGCAGTGTTGTCCCAGAGTGAGTTCGACGAGCACCGTCGCCGTGGCACGTTGAGGGTTGTTTGATTCCGTGTTCAGCCCCTTACTCGGTCCTTGTGAGACACACCCAGTTCCTGGGACAGCCCTCCGACATTTGGCGCGCCAGGTAGGGGGCTGAGGCGCATCTTCAACCTCGACACCGCCATGGCCGGCATCTCTCGCGCCGAACGTCTCGCTCGCTGGACGGCCAGCGCCGCCACCGCTCCCGCTGGCAACCCGCGCGGCCGCCCGCGCGGAAGTGCTGCTCCGGAGCGCCACGTCGACCCCGAACCCCGCGTCGAGCACCCGGAGGACGACGACATCGACCACGCTGAGGATGGCCTCGGAGAAGAGGAGGCTTCCTCCCTGCACCCGTCGCGGGACTGCGCCGCTTCCTCACTGGGCCGCCCTGCGCCCAGCCCGGCGACTGCGCTTCTCATGGCGCAGGAGCTGCTGCAGTACCGTCCCACGCCGGAGGCCCAGGAGGCCTGGCTCAACCGCCTCTCCGAGCTCGTCGGCGCCGCTCGCGTCGCCGCTCCTGCACCGTCTCGTTCGCTGGTTCTATCTGCACGCGCAGGGGACGTGGCGCATGGCGCGCCGCATGCACCTCCTCGTCACCCCGCGCCCGCTCCAGCTCCACCGGTTCCACCGCAACCTGCTCCGGCCAGGGCCCCTCCTCGCGACAACGGCGCTGCATCGCACGCGTCGTCGCCGCACGACTGCCAAATCGTGCAGCGAGCCCCGGAGGACGCACGCGTGAGCATCGAGCGCCACCAGGATCGCCACAACCACGCCGTCCATGACGTCGCCACCGCGGGGCGCCACCTCCGCGCCACCCTCGCCAATGGCCCGGTCACCTACGGCACGACGGCCGTGTTCACTCGCAGCCTCCGTCGCGTCGTCTGGCCGGTCAAGTTTAGGCCGGATCTTCCTCCGCGCTACGACGGAAAGAACAACCCCCTAGAGTTTCTGCAGCTGTCGTGGGGTTGTCACGGCAAGTCCTTCCTCTGGTAAGGTGAGTTCTGGGGCCATCGATGCACGAAGTACGTAGGAAAGGTTAATCTCGCCGAAAGACACAGATTTACCCAGGTTCGGCCCCCCTTGATTAGAGGTAAAGACCTACTTCCTGCTTCTCTTTATTGCTCTAGATCAGATATCGATTACAGGGCTCCGGCTCCTCTCTGGGGAGTCGGCGACTAGGTATCTCTCTCAAGGCTTAGCCCCAATCTGAGGTCCAGGACCCCGCTTATAAGGGTCGACGGGTCCCTGGACTTACAACCTACACCAAGTCACACTAGAATACGAAGTCCTACTCTACGTCTTGGCCTTCCAAGTTAGGGCTCCGGGTTGTACTTGAACTCCTTGCTGACGAGTCCCTTCTCCATCATGGGCCTTGATCGGCTTGTCTTCAGCCCAGCCCATGCGACTTGATACGTGACTCGGCTGTGGCCTTCTTGGTCTTGGCGGGTCTACTTTCCGGGTCCATGGGCCTACATATAAAGTATCCCCCCATCAGTAGCCCCCGAATTTATCTTGGGCGCAGCTTTGCGGCTTCCTCTGACTCCTTAGGTCGACTCCCTGGCTCGACTTCTTCAATCTGAGTCACCAACTCAGGAGTCGCCTGCTGCTAGCTCCAAGATGAATTCCTGCATAAAAACATAACACACATATAAATGAGTCCATCCCCATACCTTGTCCAAGCCACCACTCTTGCCTTTGCACCAGCTGGCCGAGATTGTTTTGACTCTTGCGAACAAGGACTGAACAACTTGACTCTCACTGTCACAGGACTCGCCATTCTGAGACAAGCTGGCTCCTTCCACTTCTGTGACTTCAGTTTTTCTCTATTTATAATTTCCTGTCTAACCTTTAGCTGCTGAATCATTATCCACAGTTTACTGTGGACCACCTCTGTAACTCTCTAGGGTTTTTACCCCTTTATAAATTGCGAAGGGTTAGGTCTCAAAACCCTCACTTGCCCCTTCAGCTCAAATCTCCCCTTTCTCTTTGCGCTCAGCTCTTCCCGCGCTCAGCACGCACCGCCCGCTCGCCATGGCACCCAGGCGCGCAAAGGCTGCTCCCAAGGCCAAGGCTTCCTCATCGAGCAGGACAGTGGACATCGCCGCCGCGGCCGCCGCCGCCGCCAAATCTTCATCGAAGCGATCGATTTCCGCCGATTGGGGTGGATCCACGATTACCTCCGAGCAATTGAAGACGCACCGGTCGACTGGCCTTATTCCATCCAATGTGAAGGCTCGGGCCCCAGGAGATGAAGTTGTGCCCGCCCCCGCAAAGGACGAGGTCGTGGTTTTCACGGAGCATCTGTTCCGCGGGTTCACTCCCCCCGGTAACCTCTTCTTCCGCCAACTCCTTGAGCTTTATCAGCTACGGATTCACGACTTGGCTCCCAACTCTATCCTCACTCTGTCCAACTTCATCACTCTATGTGAGGATTACCTCCAGATCAAGCCCGATCTCAACCTCTGGCTCAAACTTTTCTATTGCAACCCCCAGCCCGAAACTTCTGGGGGCCCTCTCCTTCAATGCGGCGCCGTTGCTCTTCAACGACGCCTTCATTCCGTCTTTCTCAAGCCTGTCTTTCCTAATCGCATCAAAGATTGGCAAAAAACTTTCTTCTATTGCAAGGATACCTCCCCTGCGGGTGAACCTAAACTCCCTTTATTCTCTGAGGACCGCCTCCGGGCGACTCCCCTTATGAAGGCTAGATGCTCAGAGGCCGCCCGGCCAAGGGTCGAGTCTTTGATAACTCGGATTCGGGCCCTCCTATCCCACAATCTGGAAAACATGGACTTAGTCCGCTGCTGGACAACTTGGAGGATTCAACCCCTGAGTCCTAGGACTCGGCTTATCTGCTCATATACTCGCTACGCGGGTGATGATCTCCGGGTGACAGAACAGCTGTCCGATGGTCCTGAGCTCGGTCGGCTCATCAAAAAGCTGACTGGGCAGCCTGTGAAGGACCAGGCACACTTCGGGCTCCAGCCCTTCTGCTCCACCAACCCAGCTCCCGATGTAAGCTTTAAACTTTACCTCATTTCTAACTTGCTCTTGCTTGTATCGCTTACTAACTCGCTTCTTCTGACTCTGTTACAGCTCACCGACTCCTTCTGGAAGCCGGCCTCTGGAGCTGGCACTGAGAATAAAACTGAAGCTGAGGCTGAAGCTGAAGCCGAGGTTGAGGAGGAGACTCCTGTCACAGAACGAACTGCTGTGGCAAAAGAAACTGATGACGATGACGAGGAGTCCTCTCAGGAGGCTCCTGTTGAAGATGATGTTGATGATGAGGAGTCCTCGCCAGAGGCTCCTACCAAAAATGTTGTTGAAGAGGAGTCCTCTCAAGAGGCTCCCATTGTGGAGGATACTGATGAAGACGAGTCCTCTCCAGAGGCTCCTGTAACTAAACAAGCTCGCACCACCTCTGGGACTGCTGCTGCTCAGCCATCTTTGTCTGAAGAGTCCTCAGCCAAAAGCCACTCTTCTTCCTCCCCAACTTCCCATAATGGGTCTCGAGAGGCTGTTCCCAAGGTACCACTTTCACGAGTCCTTGGGTCCACTCGCTCACCTGCTAAACCTGAAGAACGTGTGCAGAGTGTTGTTGCTGCTAGGAAGAGAAAACTGCGCTCCGACGGGCCTGCAGAGGCTCCTGAGCCTCTGCCTGTTTCGCACCAATGGAAGTCAGCTTCTCCTCCTAGCAAGGGCGACTCCTACCACTCCGGCATGTCTATGCCTTCTTCAGACTCTCAGGCCTCCTTGGACCTGGAAACCAATGTTGGGTAAGACTCCTCTGTTTACTCTACTTGCATTCAAACAACTTCTGCTTTTTCCCTTTTCACTAGATTTATTGCTGACTTCTGTCTTTGTATGTTTCAGGGCTCGGCCTTGTGTCAAGGTAACCAAGCTCCCAGGCATGGCTGACGTCACATCTGGTCGTGGACCTGTCCCTCCTTCGGCTTCTCAAACAACAAGCATGAGGACAGGTCCCTCCACTGCTGCATCTGCTGGTGCAACCACAACTCCCACTATTCCCGAGTCCCCTTCAAGGACTCGGGAGGTGACTCCACTGATAGTTCAGCCCTCCTCTGGGACTGAGACTCCTGACGCCGCGCCTCAAGATCAGCCGGCTCCTTCGAAGGCGACTCCTGCAGCTCCACCAAACATCAAGACCAAGTCATCTACTGACTACAGCCGACTTCGGGTAGCTGATAACATGTCCTTCTCTGAAGCCTATGCTGAAGCAGTTGACTTGAACAATCAATCTGCCAGGCTAAAGGATGATGAGCAAGCGGCTCTTAGATCTCTTCACATGATTCACACCGTAAGCCTTTTGACTTCTGCCTTTTATGATTTCTAGCACCCTCCTATTGCAGTAGCCCCCAAGCACCTGTCTGCGGTGACTTGTGACTAGGATAGGTGCTTTGCTTTGAAATTGAACTCAACTGCTGTGTAGGAAAAATTTGCACACTGTAGCCCCCAAGCACTGAGTCCTTAGCTCTACTAGGACTCGGGGCTGCTGATTTGTTATCTGTCGGGTTTTTGAACCAAAAAACTTTTCCACGAGTAGCCCCCAAGCGCCGAGTTGTCAGCCTGCGACGACTTGGAGCTGCTAATCCATGTAAATTACTGATACTTAATTTGAGAAAAAATTCTGATCTGCGAGTAGCCCCCAAGCGCCAAGTTGTTGACTTGTGACGACTTGGAGCTGATGACTTGTTGTCTAGGACCCATGCCTGCTGGTTGTAAGAGAAAAACTGACTCCTGAGTAGCCCCCAAGCGCCAAGTTGTTAACTTGTGACGACTTGGAGCTCATGAGTTCTCTGCTTGACTAGTAAAGCTGACTTGCAAAAATTTGACTTGTGATTGCAGTGCATTATCTCCAAGATGAAGAGAGATATGAAGGAGCTTGAGGACCAGGCAGCTGCTAGTGCCAGTGCTGCTATAGCTGAAAAAGAACGCTCCCTTCAACTTGAAAAGGATCTGAAGGTCTTGTCCGCTCAACTGGAGCAAGTAAGGAAAGAGTCGGCAGATGCGAAGAGGGTTGCCCAAAAGGCACACAGTGACCTGAAGGCTGTCTTTGACACCTGCCGCAAAGGCATTGGGGCCATGTGCCAACATATATTTGGTAAGTTTGTAACTCTTTGCTTACTTCCTTTCTGCACCTTTCTGACCTGCTTTTAGGCTGACAATCATTGATTTCTTTTCTGCAGGGGCTGACTCCCCAAAACTCAAACTGCCCGCTAGCAAGCAATTGCACGAGATGCTTGACCACTGTCATGGGCTACAAGAGGGAGCCTGTCGGAGAATAGGCCCAGGAACCGGGCGTATCTCACGGGGTAAGAATCGAGCAAGGGGCTGAACACGGAGTCAAACAACCTCCAACGTTCCACGGCGACGGTGCTCGTCGGGCTCGCCGGAGGGGAACACTGCAGAGAGGGGACGCACGGTATTACCCAGGTTCAGGGCCCTCTTGTGGAGGTAAAGCCCCTACGTCCTGCTTGGCTGTATTGCTTGTAGAGGTTTTTGGTACAGGGTGAGCTTGTGGAGCTCGAGATGGCTGCCAATGGCTAAAACCCTAGATCTGCCCTAGCCAAAGGAAAAATGGAACCGAACCCCTGGCACGGGAGTGCCTTCCCTCCTTTTATAGTCGTCTTGGTCCTCTTCCGCCCAAACATTTGGGCGGGAAGGGTTGCCACATCCCGACGAAGGAGGAGGCACGGTGCACCATAAAGGTGAAGTCCACCATAAAGGTAGAGCCCATGGATGCGGTCCACGGCAGGGGAGCAGCGTCACCAAAGCTGAAAAGAGGCACCGTCCAGCCAGGACGGTGGGCTGGCGCAGCTGGCGTGGAACGGGTCCCGCGGTGACGTCGCCGTTGGAGCGTAGCTGCAGGCGGTCTCCTTATCACCAAAGTGGCAAGTCTCGTTGTCCGCTTTGCTTGGTGCTGCTTTGTTGACCCCTTTATTCATCAGAACGGCAACTGGGGCGCTGGCGTCATCGCGCTTTGGCGCGCCAGTGACTCTGCGGGAAGCGCAGAGCCCATGTGCGCTCTGCCGCGGAGGCAGAGCTGGCTTCGAGAGGAAGGAAGCCTCTCGAGGCGAAAAGCCTCGGCAAGCTTCACGGTCTAGTCCTTAGTCGAATTCCTGGTGGCGCCTTGGGGCGCCTTCTTGTGGAGAAATCTCCTGTCGAGACTCGACAGGCTTGGAGAGCCTCTACAGGCTGAGAGCCTGGTCCTTAGCGGAAATTAGACCGAAGAGTCCCTTGGGCCTTGGCAGGCCGGCCCGTGGTACCCTGGTTTCCACTGTGCTGACAGTAGCCCCCGGGCCCACGATGGGCACGCCGGAGTTGCCGACGGAGGCGAAGCGTCGAGGGCCCAACAGAGCCTGCCAGGGCCGCGACACGTGGAGCGCGACGGTTGCGCCCGCGGCCACGATCTCCTCGGCTTCAACGGGCGTCGTGGTGGGACCCGCCACGACCAGGCGCCCGGTCAATAAAGTCTGGGCGCGCAGACTGCGCCCGTCACTTCTCCCATTGCTCCGCCGCCCACTTCTTCCAAACGACTCCTTCTTCCCAGAGCGCTCCTTCTCCACGGTTGTCTTCTTCCTTTTCGGCGAGCGATGGCACCCAAGAAAGCGGGCACCGACGCGAAGGGCAAGGCCACGGTGCAGGCCGGCTCGTCGGCCGGCGCGTCGGCGGTGGCGTTGCGCGGTGCGGCCCTCACGGCGGCGATGCCGCCGACCCGCGTCTCCGCGGCGGCGATAGCCAAGGTGCGTCACATGGTGGCGGCGGGCTCCAACGAGCATGGGGCCACCGAGATGAGGCCAAGCGGCAGCAGGCTCGCCGACGAGTTCTACCCCGTCTTCCTCCACACTCTCTATGCTGGCCTCGTGCCGCCATTTTCTGACTTCCTTCTGGCGATTCTGGAGACGTACCAGATCCACTTGCTCCATCTTCACCCCAACTCCATTCTCATTCTTTCCATCTTCGCCTACTTTTGCGAGGCCTACATCGGCATTCGCCCTTCGGTGGAGCTCTTCCGCAGCTTCTACTCCCTCCGGAGCAGCGCCGCCGGCGAGCACCTCGGCTGCGTCTCCTTCCGCATCGCCGCCGCCAGGAGCGAGAACTACATCCCCATCGCTTGGCAAGGTGAGAATGCCATCACCATGGTGACGAAGAAGGTGGATGGCTTCCGCGAGCGGTGGCTCTTCGTCGACGCTAAGATGAGGAACCCCCTCCTGGAGGTGCCTGAGGGGCCCCCGGCGAAGTGGGCGCGCTGGGGGAGTGCAGAGTTCACCGGCCGAAACCTCGACGCGGTGTACACATACATCCAGCGTGTCCGCGAGGCAGGGGTCACCGGCCAGATGGTGGCCAGAGACTTCTTGAGGCGCCGGATTGCCCCCCTCCAATGGCACTCTGAGCCGATGTGGAGCTACAAGGACAAGATGGACGCGATGAGGCTGAGCCGAGACAGCCTCCAGCCTGAGGTGCTGAGCCAAGTCCTGGGGGTCCTCTTCGTCTCCAAGACAACAATCCCGCTGCCTGCCGTAGACGACGCACGTCCGCTCATCGCCTTTGCTGAGGAGAGCATCTCGGAGCATCGCCGGGGCATGCCGGTGTTCGACGAGTGGGGAATAGTACCCGCGGGCCACCGCGGGCCCCGCCCCAACCCGTTGGCGGCGGAACCGGAGAACATGGATGCGCCCCCGGAGCGGGAGGAGGCGGAGGAGGCTGGAGAGGACTCGGGAGCCGAGGACGCACCCACCGAGGGCGAGGCCTTGAGGGGCGCCAGCTCTGCGGGCGGGGACGAGGCGTCGACAGGCGCCAGCCCTGTTGGCGAGGACGAAGCGGGGAGGGGCGCGGACCCCTCGAGAGGCTCCGTCAGCTCCTCGAGGAGCATTCCCGCCGACGTGGACCTCCAGGTGCTCTCCTCCAGCGATGAGGAGGATGCCTTCTACGTCGCTCGCTCCGAGCGCGTCGAGGAGGAGAAGGAGACGAGCGGCGGCGGGGGTGGGCGCAGCGAGCCCCGCTCCAAGGCTGTCCACGACAGAAGCGCCGCGACAGCGAGGAGCGCTTCTCGCGAGGAAGCAAGGGTGCCTCCAGAGGAGGCCGGAGCAAGCAACACCCAGCCACCCAGGGTGAAGAAGAGGGTGTGGGCGAGGACAAGCTGGCCCGGGGCGAGGCCACCTACTCGGAGCGCATGAACAAAGCCAACGCCGACCTCGCCAAGAAACAGAAGAAGGCGGAGGACGACGCCGACGCCAAGTTCAAGCTCGCCCGGGAGGAACTCTCCGCAGAATACAGGGCCAACCTCGCGAAGCAAGAGGAGCGCTTCACGACCAAGCGCCAGGAGCTCCTGGACCGCATCGACGTCCTCGAGAAGGAGGTGCAGCAGGCGGCTCCTCTCCTCCAGAGCGCCCAGGAGGCCCAAGCCTGTGCTGAATCCAAGGTCACGGCCCTGGAGGAGGACCTGCTCGAGCTCCAACAGCAGGTGGGGCCGGTCGCCAACCTTGTTGAGCAGGCGCGGGACAAGGAGAGCCACGGCCGGGCCATGTCGCGTCAGCGCCGGCTCATGTTCGAAAGCCTGGTGCAGCGTGCGCGCGCGATCGCGGACAACTTCAGGATCGAACTTCCTGCATTCGACGCAAGAGGGGGCGATGACGGAGCGGCGTACAACCTCTTCTTCGAGCAGTTCCTCGGAGGGGTCGAAAAGACCGCGAAGGAGTTTGACGCGCGCGTCGTGGGGGAGAGCCGCGACCTCCTCGTCGTCGCCACCGCCAACATCTTCTGCAACCTTAAGCAGCTCGATGCCTCCATCGACCTCGCGGCCGTGACAGGGCCCAGCGACCCCAGCTTCCGCACGAAAGCGATACAGGAGGCTGCGGAGGCGTACGCCAAGAAGTTCGACCAGGCCGTGATCTTTGAAGGCGATGGCGGCAGCGAGGAGGACGCCGAAGAGGAAGAGGAGCGCACCGCGGGCGGCGCGAGCACCTCAGGGGGCGCACAGGCCTGAGCTTCTTCCTGCAGCTGGACGTGCACAGGGCGCCCAAGTGTCTTAGCCTTTTGCTTGTATAAACTTTTGTAAAGACTTATTGATGCTTTAATTAGATGTGCTTGGCGTGTGCCCCTCGAGAGGCTTTTGTCTTCCCTTTCATGTCTTTTTTGCTCTACGTTTTAGGACCCTCTCTTAGCGCTACACCACCGCCGCTTCGGTATGTGAGAGTCAGGGCTCCACAAGGCCGGGGGGTGCGTGAGGCCTCGAGAAGTAAGATCCCGCGAGGCGCGATGCCTGGGGTTCCCCTTTAACGCGCAAGCAGCCCATGAGGCATAGGAGAGAGAAAAGAGGTTCGAGGGACAAAAGCCAGCGAAGGGAAAAGTTGACCAAGTGTTTGGACTTAGCTTTGCGAGGCATTGTCTGCCTTGGAGGGGGTGTTGGTTCCCTGGAGAGGCGTTTTGGCCTTGTAGGGGGTGTTTAGTTCCCTGTCGAGGCATTTTCTTCTCGAGGTTTTGCCTGAGGCTTGCTTGGACCTGCTTCCCTGCGTTTGGACAGATAGGTGCACCCACAAGCAGTACATAGCTAGGTAACTTATGCGCGCTCGTAGGTTCCTTCATGTGTGTCTTGCGAGGAGAACAGGCACCAAGGTTTTGGTGATCCTTGGTGAGTTGACGTGCACGGGAGCTGACCCATGAGTTCAGAGCTCCCTGGGAGTTGACATGCATGAGAGCTAACCCGCGAGTTCAGAGCTCGGATCCCTTGGGTTTAAGATGCTGCTGGGATGCTCCCGAGGCACAGGCACCATGCTAGCCCCCGCTCGCGAGATGCACATGAAGGATCATACGAGCAAGGACAAGATGCAAATATCATAAATGCTTACCAAAGCAGAATAAAACTGCAGGCGCGAAGCACAAAAGGTTCAAGTTGACCTGAAATAGAGGTTCATTACACTGGCGTGGCCAGAATTACAAAAATCCGCCATGCTCTGGGCATGGGGTCCACATGCTGTGGCTGAGACTCTCGAGGGGGCGTGCCCGTGGCAGACGCATGTAGAGAGAGCTCAGGGGGCCCCTAGGCGGGGGTGGCTTGAAGAGCCTGTGTCCCGCCATGTCTGGGCATGGGGGTCCACGTCGCCAGGGCATGGTGCTTGAAGAAGTCACCTTGCCGAGGCTTGGTGGCTTGGGAGTCTTCTCGAACGGCCCGCGGCAACGTATAGTAGAGAGGGGAGCCCGAAATTTTTCCTCGTGGAGGATGTTGGTGCTGAATTCTCCCTTGGCGCAAAAAGTTGCTTGCAAAAAGTTGCTCGTCGAGGACGATCAGGGGTAGAACTTGCGCAGGTGCTGGATGTTCCAGGGGTTGGCGATGGGGACGCCGTCCTCCGTCTCGAGCCGCGCAGAGCCAGGCCTGGCGATGTGCACGACTCTGTAGGGCCCTTCCCACATTGGTGAGAGCTTGTGGAGACCTTCCCTGGAGAGGATTCTCCTCAGGACAAGGTCCCCTGCTTCGAGAGTGCGCGGGCGGATGTGACGGCTGTGGTAGCGGCGGAGATCTTGCTGGTACCTTGCCGCTCTCAGGGCCGCATTGCGGCGGAGCCCTTCAAGCAGCAGCAGGTCGTCGTTGCGGAGCTCATCCAGCTCGGCCTCCTTGAAGGCCAAGACTCGCGGAGAGCCGTGGGTGATCTCGCTGGGGAGGACGGCTTCGGCGCCGTAGACGAGGGAGAATGGCGTTTCGCCAGTTGGCTTTGTTGGCGTGGTGCGGATGGACCAGAGCACCGAGGGGAGCTCGTCGATCCAGTTCTTGCCGCTGGCCTTGAGGCGGTTAAAGCTTCTCGTCTTGAGGCCCTTGAGCACCTCAGCATTGGCTCGCTCGGCCTGTCCATTGCTGCGTGGGTGAGCCACCGAGGCGTAGCAGATTTGGGCGCCGAGGCTGCCGCAGTAGGACTTGAAGGCGCCGCTGGTGAACTGTGAGCCGTTGTCGGTGATAATGCGGTTGGGCACGCCGAAGCGGCAGACCAAGCTCCTGATGAATTTCACCGCTGATTTCGCCGGAATGGTGCGCACGGGTTCCACCTCGGGCCACTTGGTGAACTTGTCGATGGCGACGTAGAGGTAGCGGTAGCCCCCGAGCGCTCGCGGGAAAGGTCCCAGCAGGTCCAGCCCCCAGACCGCGAACGGCCAGGAGAGCGGGATCGTCTGGAGTCCTTGTGCGGGCTGGTGGATCTGCTTGGCGTGGAATTGGCAGGCGTCGCAGGACTGGACAATTTCAGCTGCATCTTGAAGGACAGAGGGCCAGTAGAAGCCGCTTCGGAAAACCTTGCCTGCCAAGGTGCGCGAGGACGAGTGATGGCCGCATTCTCCGCTGTGGATGTCGTTGATGAGCTGGCGGCCTTCCTCGGCAGGGACGCACCGCAACGCAACCCCATTGGGGCGCTTACGGTACAGGTCTCCGTCGTGGAGGCAGTAGGACTTGGCCTGGCGGGCAATTCTCTCAGCTTCTGCATCTTCTTCGGGAAGGACTCGGTCTTGCAGGTAGCGTTTGATCTCGTCGATCCAACCAGTGTCTTGGCGTACCAAAGTCATCAACAAGCGATCGCCTGAGGGCAACCCACAGTTTGGTGCTCCACTTGGCGGGGCTGGTGGGAGCTCCTCTTGAACGCTTATGTTGGCCACTGGTTGCTTGACGGAGGCCTTGGCGAGTCTCTCCTCAAACACTCCAGGCTGCTGGGCTTCTCTCTTTGCTGCTCGCTTGGCGAGGTCATCGGCTTCTTGGTTCTCTCCTCGCGGAATATGCTTGAGTTCCATGCCCCTGAAGTGCTTCTCGAGCTTGCGTACCTCTTCAAGATAGGCCACCATGTAGGTGTCCTTAGGCGTGTAGCTTTTGTTGGAGAAGTTGACGAGGAGCTGAGAGTCGCCCTTGATGAGGATGCGCTTGATGCCGAGGGCGATGGCGGCTCTGAGCCCAGCGAGGAGGCCCTCGTATTCGGCGATGTTGTTGGAGACCTTGTCGTGGTCCTTGAAGCACAACTGGACGGCGTAATATAGCTTGTCGCCTGTTGGTGAGGTGAGGACAGCCCCAGCCCCTGCACTCCGGGCCGCGAAGGCGCCGTCGAAGTGCATGGTCCAGTAGCCGGGCTCTGTCTGTCCTGAGGTTGTAGCTTGTTCTTCTTGAGGCTCTTCTACGCGTGTGTCCGTCCATTCAGCCATGAAATCAGCTAGCGCCCTGCCCTTGATGACTCTTGTGGTGTCAAATTCCAGCTCGAAGGGTTGCAGCTCGATGCCCCAGCTCGCGACGCGATCTGTCGCGTTTGGGTTGCGCAGGACTTGCTCCAGGGGATATGAGGTGACCACCTTGATGGGGTGACCCTGGAAGTAGTGGCGCAGCTTTCTGGAGGCGCTGAGGAGCGAGAAGAGGAGCTTTTGCTGCATGGAGTAGCGCTCGCGAGCATCTCGTAGCACTGTGCTGACGAAGTACACGGGATGCTCGACGAGGGTAGTTGTAGGCGTGGCAGCAGTGGGCTCCTCTCGAGGCCCGGTGGAGTCCTTGTTGAGGGTCTCTTGAGGCCCTGCTTGTAGAGGCTGGGTGCTTGTCGAGGCTGCTTCCTTGTCGTGGAGTTCTGGGCTTGTCGAGGCGTGGCTCTGCTTGACGAGAACTGGCTCTTCCCTTTCAGCCACCAAGACCGCGCTTGCCGTCTGAGGGGTGGCTGCAAGATACAGCTTCAGAGGCTCGCGAGGGCGTGGGGCAACCATGATGGGTGGGCTCGCCAGGTATTTCTTCAGATCCTCGAAGGCTTTTGCCGCTTCAGGGGTCCACTTGAAAGGACCAGACCGCTTCATAATCTTGAAAAATGGCAGCGCCCTCTCGCCGAACTTGGAGATGAACCGGCCGAGGCTGGCCATACATCCCGCCAAGCGTTGCATGTCCTTGAGGCGACGAGGAGGCTGCATTTCTTCTATGGCCTTGATCTTGTCGGGGTTTGCTTCGATGCCGCGATGGGACACCAGGAACCCGAGGAGCTTGCCTGAAGGGACCCCGAAGACGCACTTGGCGGGGTTCAGCTTGATGTTCACCTTGCGCAGGTTGGCAAAGGTCTCCTCGAGGTCCTTGATGAGCGTGTCCTCCTCGCGAGTCTTGACCACGATGTCGTCGACGTAGGCCTCTGCGTTCCTCCCCATTTGAGCCCCCAAGGCGATCCTCATGAGACGCTGGAAAGTGGCGCCGGCATTCTTCAAGCCGAAGGGCATGCAGACGTAGCAAAACACACCACAAGGGGTGAGAAATGCTGTCTTCTCCTCGTCTTCCTTTGCCATCTTGATCTGGTGGTAACCAGAGAAGGCATCCAGAAAACAGAGGAGTGCGCAGCCGGCGGTGGAGTCCACGATCTGGTCGATCCTCGGGAGGGGATAGGGGTCCTTGGGGCAGGCCTTGTTGAGGTCGGTGAAGTCGATGCAGAGGCGGCTTCCTCCGGTGTGCTTGGGAACGACAACACCGTTGGCGAGCCAAGTGGGATGGACAACTTCCTTGATGATGCTTGCTTTCTTCAACTTTTCTACTTCCTTGACGATGAAATCTTGCTTTTCTGGCGCTTGACGTCGCGCCTTTTGCTTCACGGGGCGTGCGTTTGGACACACGGCTAAGTGGTGCTCGATCACCTCCCTCGGTACGCCGGACATATCTGACGGTGTCCATGCGAACATGTCAGAGTTTGCCCTGAGGAAGGCGACGAGCGCGCTTTCCTATTTGGGAGGCAGGTTGGCGCCGATGGTGACGCTAGCCCCCGAGCCGCTTGCCTCCAGAGACACTTGCTTTGTCGCGGCCTTCTCCTGAGAGAACAGCTGCTTCTTCTTCGCGGGGGGCCTCGGGAGGGGTTCTTCGTCCTCGTCAGCAGGGGACGCCACCGCGGCAGCCTTGTAGGCCGCTTGCGCAGCGTACAGGGCGTCAGAGACCACGCCGCGGATGACGATGGTGCCGCCCGAGCCAGGGAGCTTGACGAGGTTGTAGGCGTGGTGGGTGACTGCCATAAACTTGGCGAGCGCGGGGTAGCCGAGGATGGCGTTGTAGGGCAAGCCGATGTGCGCGACGTCGAAGTCGATCAGCTCGGTGCGGTAGTTGGCCTGCGTGCCAAAGGTGACTGCAAGCCTCACTTGCCCCAGAGGGGTCGTGAGGCCCTCTGTCACCCCTGAGAAGGGCCTGGTGGGCATGAGCCGCTCGTAAGGCACCTGGAGCTTCTCGAAGGTCTCGACAGAGATGACGTTGAGGCCTGCACCCCCATCGATGAGCGTCTTGGAGACGGCGATGTTGTTGATGGTGGGGGTGCAAACCAGCGGGATGGTGCCAACAGCTGAGGTGGACTTGGGGTGGTCGCCGGAGTCGAAAGTGATGGGGTACTGGGACCACTTGAGGGGCCTGGAGGCCTCAACCCCGGGAAGCGCTGCCGCGACCTCGCGAGCGAGTTGCTTGAAGTGACGGTTGGAACTGGGGGCCTGGGCCCCGCCGAGGATGCAAGCAGCGCCGCGAGGCACCTGGTAGCCCTCAGGAGTCTCGGCAGGGAGGTTATCGTTCGCCGGTTGAGCGGCGTTGGCCTGGGGGTTCTGCTGGTAGTTGTTGTCGTAGTTGTTGTTCCAGCGTCGCCCCCTGCGGCCGCCGCGGCCGCCGCCGCGGCCACCGCGGCCTTGCTCCCCCTCGCGTGCCTCGCGAGCCTCGCGAGCCTCGCGAAGCCTCTTGAGGTCGTAGCAGTCCTCGGTGGCGTGTGAGTGCCTGTTGTGGTAGATGCAGAAAGGGCGGTCATCCTTCTTCTCGGTGCCTGCGGCTGAAGTGGTAGCGCGAGGCTGCTTGGCGTCGGGTTCGGCCGCGAGGACCGCGGTGGTCTTGCGCTTCTCGGAGGATTTCTTCTTCTTCTTGGAGCTCTCAGTGGGGTCCTCAGGCTCGTTCTTGACGAACAGGCGGCCCTCTTCCGCCTTGGCGCACTTGTCCGCCAAGTCGAAGAGCTTGACGACGGTGGTGATGTTGTCGTGGATGCCAAGCTTCTCGAGCATCCGCACGTCCGTGACTCCAGAATGGAAAGCCGAGATGACCTGTGCGTCTGTGGCGTTGGGAATCTTGTTCCGCACCTGGCTGAAGCGCTGGATGTACTTGCGGAGAGTTTCGCCAGGCTTCTGGCGCACGCCGCGGAGATCGTTGTACGTGAGGCCGCGCTCGTACGTGCCCTTGAAGTTGGCGATGAAGCACTTGCAGAGGTCCTCCCAGGAGCCGATGGACTCGGCGGGGAGGTTGGTGAGCCATGAGGACGCAGAGTCCTTGAGAGCCATGGGGAACCAGTTCGCCATGACTTTGTCGTCGCCCCCGGCGGCCTGGATGGCCAGGGTGTAGAGCTGCAGGAATTCCAACGGGTTGTTCTTGCCGTCGTAGCGTGGAGGGAGGTCCGGCCTGAACTTGGTCGGCCAGACGACGCGGCGAAGGCTGCGGGTGAACGCAACCGTGGTGCCATAGGTGACCACGCCGTCGGCGAGAGTGGCGCGGAGGTGACGCCCGGCGGCGGCGACTTCCTGGACGGCACGGTTGTGGCGTTGTTGGCCGCGCTCGATGTTTACGCGGGCGTCCTCGGGGGCTCGCTGCACGATTTGGCAGTCGTGCGGCGACGAGGCGTGTGAAGCAGCGCGGTTGTCGCGGGGGGGAGCCCCCGCCGGAGCAGGTTGCGGTGGAGCTGGAGCGGGCGCGGGTTGGCGAGGTGGTGCAGGAGGAGCGCCTGGCGCTGCGTCTCCCGCACGACCAGAGGGGACCAGCGAGCGAGACGGCGCGGGAGCGGCGACGCGGGCGGCGCCGATGAGCTCGGAGAGGCGATGAAGCCAGGCTTCGTGAGCCTCCGGGTTGGGACGGTACCGCAGCAGCTCCTGCGCCATGAGGAGCGCAGTTGCCGGGCTGGGCGCAGGGCGGCCCAGCGAAGAGGCAGCACCGTCGCGAGACGGGTGAAGGGAGGAGGCTTCCTCTTCGCCGAGGTCGTCCTCGGTGTGGACGTCGTCGTCGTCCGCTGGGTGCTCGACGCGGGGCTCGGGGTCGACGTGGCGCTCCGGAGCAGTGCTTCCACGAGGGCGGCCGCGCTGCCTGCCGGCGGGAGGGGCAGTGGCAGCGCTGGCCGTCCGGCGAGCGAGACGCTCAGCGCGAGAGCCAGCCATGGTGGTGTCGAGGTTGAAGACGCGCCTCAGCCCCCTACCTGGCGCGCCAAATGTCGGAGAATAGGCCCAGGAACCGGGCGTATCTCACGGGGTAAGAATCGAGCAAGGGGCTGAACACGGAGTCAAACAACCTCCAACGTTCCACGGCGACGGTGCTCGTCGGGCTCGCCGGAGGGGAACACTGCAGAGAGGGGACGCACGGTATTACCCAGGTTCAGGGCCCTCTTGTGGAGGTAAAGCCCCTACGTCCTGCTTGGCTGTATTGCTTGTAGAGGTTTTTGGTACAGGGTGAGCTTGTGGAGCTCGAGATGGCTGCCAATGGCTAAAACCCTAGATCTGCCCTAGCCAAAGGAAAAATGGAACCGAACCCCTGGCACGGGAGTGCCTTCCCTCCTTTTATAGTCGTCTTGGTCCTCTTCCGCCCAAACATTTGGGCGGGAAGGGTTGCCACATCCCGACGAAGGAGGAGGCACGGTGCACCATAAAGGTGAAGTCCACCATAAAGGTAGAGCCCATGGACGCGGTCCACGGCAGGGGAGCAGCGTCACCAAAGCTGAAAAGAGGCACCGTCCAGCCAGGACGGTGGGCTGGCGCAGCTGGCGTGGAACGGGTCCCGCGGTGACGTCGCCGTTGGAGCGTAGCTGCAGGCGGTCTCCTTATCACTAAAGTGGCAAGTCTCGTTGTCCGCTTTGCTTGGTGCTGCTTTGTTGACCCCTTTATTCATCAGAACGGCAACTGGGGCGCTGGCGTCATCGCGCTTTGGCGCGCCAGTGACTCTGCGGGAAGCGCAGAGCCCATGTGCGCTCTGCCGCGGAGGCAGAGCTGGCTTCGAGAGGAAGGAAGCCTCTCGAGGCGAAAAGCCTCGGCAAGCTTCACGGTCTAGTCCTTAGTCGAATTCCTGGTGGCGCCTTGGGGCGCCTTCTTGTGGAGAAATCTCCTGTCGAGACTCGACAGGCTTGGAGAGCCTCTACAGGCTGAGAGCCTGGTCCTTAGCGGAAATTAGACCGAAGAGTCCCTTGGGCCTTGGCAGGCCGGCCCGTGGTACCCTGGTTTCCACTGTGCCGACAGAGCCCGTGCAGTGGTGAAATATTTGAACCCCAAGGGCAAGTGCCCAAAAGAGCCTGAACGTCTGGTGGACGAGTTGTCTAGGGCACCAGGTTATATGCGGCTGTGGAAGCAATCTTCTTTGAGGAGAGCGTCCATCAGAATCCTTGCTCTAGCCCACAGCTATTACCCCACTGTTTTGGAGCCAGCTATGCTTACTATGGGGAAGCCAGAGCAACATGAGGATGGCAAACCCTTCACCCAAGACGATTTCAAGGCTGAGGAGAAGCTGGTGCGGCCATATGCTTGTGAGATTGCCAACAAGATGGACCCTGAGGTATGGGTTCATCACTATGACTTGGAGAACAAAAGAGTTGCTCCAGAGACTCCTGAGATCGTAAACTTTGGCCGCCCCTCACAGGACCCAGCTGGTGTCCCATCCTCTTCTACTGGGCCGAGCTCCTCATCGCCGGCGGCTCCTGTTCCTGGTGCCGAGCCCACACTGAAGACTCCTGCTGCGCCCACTCCTTCGAGAGCTATCTCTGGAGACGCCCAGAAACAAGCAGAGCTGGCTAAGCATATGAAGAGTCCCAAGGGCACTGGTTTTCAAACGAAGAGAGTCGCCACAAGGCCTCCTGTGAAGCCGGCTCCTGCCTCTACTGCTCAGACAAAGGACAAGTCTCCTGCGAAGAAGGACTCCCCAACTCCAACTGAGAAGTTGGCTCCTCCACAGGATCATCCTTTAGATGATTTTTGAATTTGTGTAATGATGTGCTACTGGCACTTTAAATTTTGTAAAGATGTACTGCTGGTGCTTAAACCTTGTTAGGTTTTTTGAACTACTTGTTCTGAAATTGCGCCAATCGGCTTATGATGACTTGCTTGTTAAACTATGAGATTAATATGTACTATCTATGCAAGTCATTCTGTGGTTCTTATAACCCGTCTAATTATCTACTGATGAATAAGTAGGCCCTACATGACTCCTCTTACAGCTTGTGCTGACAAACTCCTAACACCTCATGTCCTTTAGGATTCATAAGAGCCAGAGACGAGTCATGCCTGTAGATTAGTCATATTGTGCAGGATGCATCTAACTTACCAATAAGAAAATTAGGTAAAGTTTGGCTACTGAGCCAGGTTCAAGAGTCTAAGCTTAACTTTTTTTACTGAAAAAGCAAGCCCCCAAGAACCTGATGATCAAAGTTAAAGAATAAAGCGCACTCACTGGGTGACTTGACTAAAGGACTCATATTCGCAGAAGCCGGCTTTATTTCATTTGATCATAATAATTTGATTACATCTAGGCATGGCTCACTGGGCTCTTTGCCTTTCAACTCACAAAACTATTACAACTTAGGTATAATAAGGACGCAACTGAGCTATGTTCCATGGCCTCTTTGCCTCTGCATAGGGATCTAGCGTATGAGCTGTGTCAGCTCCTTTACTTTCACTTGCTGGCTCTCGTACATCCATTAGATAGTACGACCCATTGTGCAAGTTCTTGCTTACGACGAACGGTCCTTCCCATGGTGGAGATAGCTTGTGCATCCCTTCCCTGTTCTGGACAAGGCGACGCACTAAGTCGCCTTCCTGGAAAGTCCGAGTCTTAATTCTGCGTGCGTGATATCGCCGCAAGTCCTGCTAATAAACTACTGATCTCTCAAGGGCTAACTCCCTCGCTTCCTCGAGTGCGTCAACCGAGTCTTGGCGAGCGAGTTCATTCTCTGTCTCGACGTAATTGGTGACTCGTGGCGAGTCATGCAGCAAGTCGCTTGGCAGGACAGCTTCTGCTCCATACACCATGAAGAAAGGTGTGAAGCCCGTGGATCTGTTAGGAGTCGTCCTTATACTCCAAAGTACTGCTGGTATCTCCTCAACCGAACACCCGGCAGCTCTTAGCAAAGGGACTCGGAGCCGAGGCTTAATTCCCTTCAACAACTCCTGATTTGCCCTCTCTGCTTGTCCATTGGACTGTGGGTGTGCCACTGAAGCTAGGTCGAGTCTAATGTTGTTCTCACCACAGAACTTGGCCATCTCTCCAACTGATAAATTGGTACCATTATCTGTAATGATGCTGTGAGGGTATCCAAAGCGTGTTGCTATTTTCTTGAAGAATCTCACTACTGATGCTCCGTCGACTCTGCTGACGGATTCTACTTCCACCCACTTGGTGAACTTGTCAACTGCTACTAGCAGGTGAGTCTTCTGACAGGGCGACTTTGAGAAAGGACCTACCATATCAAGCCCCCAAACTGCAAACAGCCAAGTGATAGGAATAGTTCTGAGCTCTTGGGCTGGCACGTGGTCTTGCCTTGCGTACCTTTGGCATCCATCACAGACTCGTACTATCTTTTCTGCGTCCAGATGTGCTGTTAACCAAAAGAACCCGTGCCTGAAAGCTTTTGACATCAACGATCTAGTGGATGCATGATGACCACAATCACCTGCATGAATCTCTTGCAATATTTGCCTGCCCTCTTCTGGAGACACACACCTCTGGTAGACTCCAGTGACACTCCTTCTGTACAACTCGCCATCAATGACTGTGTAGGACTTGCATCGTCTGATTAGCTGTCTCTGTTTGACTTCATCCTGTGGGAGTTCACCCCTAAGGAGATATGCAAGATAGGGCTCTGTCCATGCTGGTATTGCTCGTACTGTTGCCACCAGTGCCAACTCTGGGTCTGGGGAGGCTAACTCCTCCTCTGAGGGCAACTTGACTGATGGATGGTGAAGCTCATCCACAAATACATTTGGTGGTACTTTCTCTCGACGAGAGCCGAGTCGTGATAACGCATCTGCGGCCTCGTTCTTGCGTCTGTCAATATGCTCCACTTGATAACCAGAAAAGAACCCAGCTATCTGTTCGACTGCTCTTCTATAAGCCGCCATGTTTGCATCCTTCGAGTCCCAGGTCCCAGATACCTGCTGGGCTACGAGGTCCGAGTCCCCAAAGCATCTGATACGCTTGATGTTCATCTGCTTGGCCAGACGCAGGCCGTGCAGCAAAGCCTCATACTCTGCCATGTTGTTTGTGCAATCAAAATGTAACTGAAGGACGTATGCTAACTTATCTCCTTTTGGTGAAGTTAGAACCACGCCGGCTCCTGAGCCCTCTAGCTGTCTGGACCCATCGAAGTGCATTGTCCAATATTTGGTGCAAGATGAACTCGGCGAGGATGTGCAATCAGTCCAATCGTTGACGAAGTCGACCAAAGCTTGAGATTTGATTGCTGTCCTGGGCTCGTATGTGATATGGTAAGGACCCAACTCGATTGCCCACTTGGCAACTCGACCTGTTGCATCTCTGTTGCGTATGATGTCTGCTAGCGGTGCTGAACTCACCACTTTGATTGGGTGCTCTTGGAAATAATGCTTAAGCTTCCTACTTGCAAGGAAAACTCCATAGACTAGCTTCTGCCATTGAGGGTACCTTTGCTTTGACTCTGTTAGGACTTCACTGATGTAATAAACAGGTCTCTGCACTGGATACTCTTTTCCTTCCTCTGATCGTTCCACAACTACTACTGCACTGACCACCCTTTCATTGGCAGCCACATATAATAGCATGGGCTCCTTATCTGTAGGAGCTGCAAGTACTGGCGCTGATGATAGAGTTTTCTTCAAATTCTCAAAAGCATCATCAGCTTCTTTATCCCATATGAACTTATCTGACTTCTTCAAGAGTCGATAGAGAGGACCCGCCTTCTCTTCGAGTCTTGAGATGAATCTGCTGAGAGCTGCTACACAACCAGCAAGTTTCTGAACGTCCTTTAGACAAGTCGGCTTCTGCAGATTGTGAATAGCCTTGATTTTCTCTGGGTTTGCTTCAATGCCTCTCTCTGAAACAATGAAGCCAAGGAGTTTGCCTGCAGGGACTCCAAAAACACACTTGGTTGGGTTGAGTTTCATCTTGTACTTACGCAGGTTATCAAAGGTTTCTGTCAGGTCTGCTATCAGAGAATCAGCCTTTTGAGACTTGACAACTACATCATCCACATAAGCGTGAATATTTCTTCCAATCTGTTCCTTGAAACAATTCTGGATGCACCTCTGATATGTAGCTCCTGCATTCTTCAGCCCAAAGGGCATTGTTGTATAACAAAATGCTCCAAAGGGCGTGATGAAAGACGTCTTCAGTTCATCCTCTATGTTGAGTCTGATCTGGTGATACCCTGAATAGGCATCCAAAAAACAAAGTAACTCTGACCCTGCTGTGGAGTTAATGATCTGGTCAATACGAGGCAATGCAAACGGGTCCTTAGGGCAATGCTTGTTAAGACCCGTGAAGTCGATGCACATCCGCAACTCTCCTGTTTTCTTTGGCACTAACACTGGATTGGCTACCCACTCTGGGTGAAAGACTTCCTTGATGAACTCAGCTGCGAGGATCCGAGCCACCTCTTCTCCGATGGCCTTCCTTCTGTCATCATGAAACTTGCGCAAACCTTGCTTAACTGGTCTTGCATTAGGGTTAACGTGTAAGCTGTGCTCGGCGAGTTCTCTCGGGACTCCTGGCATGTCCGATGGCTTCCATGCAAAGACGTCCCGATTCTCACGGATGAACTCGACGAGCACGCTTTCCTATTTATTAGAGAGGTGTGCCCCAATGGTGAACTGCTTGGAGGAATCACCAGGGGTAAAGTCGACCTGCTTTGTATCCTGAGCTGATTTGAATTTCATCTTCTCCTCTGTGGCCGGCTTCTTAAGGACCGAGTTGTTCTCCGGGTCCACGTTCGCCTTGTAGAATTTCAGCTCCTCTTGAGCACAAGCTGTCTCGGCCATAGCTGCATCTCCTAGTTCACACTCCAATGCCATCTGTTTGCTGCCATTAACTGTAATGACTCCTACTGGACCTGGCATCTTGAGCTTCAAATAAACATAGCATGGTCTGGCCATGAACTTAAAGTATGCTGGTCGACCAAAGAGAGCATGATATGGACTCTTAAGATCCACTACCTCAAAAGGCATAATCTCTGAACGAAAATTCTCCACTGTGCCAAAAGCAACCTCAAGATAAATCTTACCGATTGGCTTGGCTGACTTCCCTGGTACGATTCCATGAAAAACTGTTTCAGTGGGTATTAGCTGCCTGTCTTGCAGCTGCATCCTCTTGAATGTGTCATAATATAAGATGTTGATACTACTTCCACCATCCATGAGCACTTTGTTCAACGTGTAGCCCCCAACTTGAGGTGCCACCACCAAGGCTAGCTGCCCTGGGTCGTCGACTCTTGGCGGATGATCTGCCCGACTCCATGTGATGGTTTGCTCTGACCATCTGAGCCACTGTGGAAGCGCCGGCTCCACTGCATTGACAGCTCTAACCTTTAATTTCTTGGCACGCTTGGACGTGCTTGTTGTGAAGACATGGTAACTGCCACGACTCGGGTTCTGTGGCCGAGTTGTGACATAATACTGCCCATTGTTATCGTGAAGCTGCTTCGGGTTCTGCTGGAACCCGCCCTGTTGGTTACCTCCTCCTTGAGGTTGGTTAGGGTTATTGCCGACTCCTCCGCCGTGGTTGCCGGGTCTTCCATCACCATTGTTTCCTCTATATCCATTGTTGTTGCCTCTATTTCCTGGTCCTGGGAGCCTAGCACGCTGCAAATCCACGCACTGTCCCAAGGTGTGACCACACTTGCCGTTTCTGGCATGTTTAGGGCATGGACTCGCCAGAACCTCCTCTGTGGTCGGCCTACGTCCCTGATACCCTTGAGAGTTGTTATCCTTGCGTCTGACCCCAGTGTTTGTGTTAGCCACCAGGTCAGAGTTGTCTCCATACGGTCGCTTGTTACTACCCTGATTCTGGTTCTGATTCTGATTCTGGTTCTGACCATTGCCACCATGTCCCTTGGGTCCTTCCTCCTGATCCTTTGTTTTATCTGTGGCCGCATGCTTGTTAGCACCTGCCATGATCTCGCCGATCGTAAGGGGAATACCTTGATTCAGGCTCTCCTTCATACGACCCAGCTTCTAACTCAAGGGATTGTAGCTGCAATTTCTCTCCATTGCCATTAGCACTGAAATTGTTGGGAGTCCTTGCGATGAGTTGATGATCTCAGAGACCCGCTTCATCCAATGCCTTGCAGACTCGCCCTTTCTCTAAACACACCGCTCCAAGTCCTCTATGGTACTAAGCTTTTTGCATGTTCGCTGGAAGTTCTGTATGAAAGCCGACTTCAACTGCTCCCAAGAGTTGATTGACCTAGGAGGCAAATTCCGCATCCACACTTTGGTTGCTCCCTCCATCATAAGGTACATGAATTTGGCGCACAGATTACCTGTGGCATTGCGGATACTCATTGCCATCTCATATGTACCCAACCAGGAGGTCGGGTCCATGTTGGGCTCATAATTGGGAACTTTGCGCGGCTCCTTGAAGTCGCTGGGGAAGGACTCGGACCTAATGGCATCTGACAGGCACTCTGGTCCTGTCAGTGAAGGAGAGGTACCAGGAAAAGTCACCTCTGTGTGCGCCCGGGTCGGCTGAGGCTGGTTATCTGGACCAGCTAGGGCTCTGTCCCTCTCAACCTCCCGTGCCCTGGCCGCCTCCCTCTCTCATCGCTGTCTTGCTTCATCAACCACCAGTTGAGCTCGTGAGGCAGTTGGTATGATGACCCTGTTCCTCTCTTGTTCACGGCGCCTTGCGCTTGTAGAGTTGGCCGGGTGAGACTCGTCATGCCGACTCCTCGTGCCAGAGTTGAACGGTGTCGAGTGTAGCCTACTTGCATCTGGAAACGCTGGATAAAGAGCTTGCTGAGTCATTGCTGTCTTCAGCATCTCAATAGCACGGCGGGTCTCCTGTCCCGCTGCTCCTTCTGGTATCTCAATGTTCTCTAGCCTCATAGTTGCCGCGTGAACGTTGTCCATTGGGTTAGAGTAATGCCCTTTTGGCGTACGAAACCTGCCAGGTGGAGGTCCCATACCACCTGCTGATCCTCCTCCGACTCCTCCTTCAGGCGGCGGCCCGTTGGTACCGTTGCCGCCGGGTCCTCCTGGTGGTGGTGGTGGTGGTGCTCCTCCTCCTGCGCCGCCTCCTGCAGCTGATGAGCTTCCTAGACCGGCTCCTGTGCCTGGGCCAGTGGGTGTGTTGAACAAAGCAGTAGGGTTGACGTTGACTCCGCCACGCAGGCGACTCCTCGCCCTACGATGCTGAATAGAGGTGAGTTCCTCCTGGCGAATCCTTACAACCTGGGCCTCAGTCTGGACCCGGGCCCACTCTTCTGCTAATCTGCGATTTGCCTCGTTGATTTCTGCTAGTTGCCTCTCCATCGCAGCACGCGCGCTGGCTAACTCGGCCGCTCGTTCTGCTGCGTTGCTTGCATTGATTTCCTTTGTTAGTAGACTCGGATCAAATTGATTTCCACCGTTCCCAGACATGTAGACTCCAACGACGCGGGCGCGTACTGGCGACTCTACGTAGTCCTCCTCTTCAATTCCATACCCAAGCCGATCCTCGAACAAGGGCAAGATAGACTCTGAATCGGCGTCGTAATCTGGCTCCATAAGTGGCTCCGCCAGCGACTCCTCTTCATGGTTGACAGCAAGTTGTTTCTTTGGCTCGGCGACGATACCGACCTCTGACGTCCCGACCGACTCCTTGCCGTCAGACTCGACAACAGCTGTTGGCTCTGATACTGATTCCGCCGAGTTAGCACGAAGACCCGACGCGCAAACCATGCCGACGAACATGTTGATCCTTCCAAAAACAAACTGATAACCCTCGTCGACTTCCTCCATCTCTGGAGTCCAGCCGGAGTCATCGATCTCGGTTTCTCCATGCTCATTAGTTTAGACTCGCCCGATGGCGAGTTTCTCCATGGCCCGGCGAGCGGCTCCCACGATCTCAACTCCACGCATCTCCTGCCCCACGGTGGGGGCCAACTGTCATGGGGTTGTCACGGCAAGTCCTTCATCTGGGAAGGTGAGTTCTGGGGCCATCGATGCACGAAGTACGTAGGAGAGGTTAATCTCGCCGAAAGAAACAGATTTACCCAGATTCGCCCCCCTTTGATTAGAGGTAAAGACCTACTTCCTGCTTCTCTTTATTGCTCTAGATCAGATATCGATTACAGGGCTCCGGCTCCTCTCTGGGGAGTCGGCGACTAGGTATCTCTCTCAAGGATTAGCCCCAATCTGAGGTCCAGGACCCCGCTTATAAGGGTCGACGGCTCCCTGGACTTACAACCTACACCAAGTCACACTAGAATACGGAGTCCTACTCTACGTCTTGGCCTTCCAAGTTAGGGCTCCGGGTTGTACTTGAACTCCTTGCTGACGAGTCCCTTCTCCATCATGGGCCTTGATCGGCTTGTCTTCAGCCCAGCCCATGCGACTTGATACGTGACTCGGCTGTGGCCTTCTTGGTCTTGGCGGGTCTACTTTCTGGGTCCATGGGCCTACCTATAAAGTATCCCCCCATCAGCAACTCTACACCTTGGCCATCCAGGCCGCCGGGGGCGACGACAAGGTCATGGCGAACTGGTTCCCCATGGCCCTCAAGGACTCCGCGTCCTCGTGGCTCACCAACCTCCCCGCCGAGTCCATCAGCACCTGGGAGGACCTTTGCCGGTGCTTCGTCGCCAACTTCAAGGGCACGTACGAGCGCGGCCTCACGTACAACGATCTCCGCGCCATGCGCCAGAAGCCTGGCGAGACCCTCCGCAAGTACATCCAGCGCTTCAGCCAAGTGCGCAACAAGATCCCCAACGCCACCGACGCGTAGGTCATTTCGGCCTTCAAGGCTGGGGTCACGGATGTGCGGATGCTCGAGAAGCTTGGCATCCATGACAACATCACCACTGTCGTCAAGCTCTTCGACCACCACTGTCGTCAAGCTCTTCGACCACCACTGTCGTCAAGCTCTTCGACTTGGCGGACAAGTGCGCCAAGGCTGAGGAGGGTCGCTTGTTCGTCAAGAACGAGCCAGGGGACCCCGCCGAGGGGGTCCAAGAAGAAGAAGAAATCTACCGAGAAGCGCAAGACCACTGCGGTCCTCGCAGCGGAGCCTGATGCCAAGCGGCAAAGGCATTCGAGGACCTGAAGAAGTATCTGGCGAGCCCAGCCATCATGGTTGCCCCACGCCCTCGCCAAGCAGAGCCAGTCCTCACCAAGCAGAGCTCCGCCTCACCAAGCCCAAAACTCCACGACAAGGAAGCAGCCTCGTCAAGCCTCCAGCCTCATGCCGAGCCTCGAGAGGATCCAACCGCTGCCACTTCAACAACCACCCTCGTCGAGCCATTCACGGTCTGGGGGCTGGACCTTCTGGGACCTTTCCCGCGAGCGCTCGGGGGCTACCCTCGGTGATCCCCTCGGTGCTCAAGGGCCTCAAGCCGAGAAGCTTCAAGCGCCTCAAGGCTAGCGGCAAGCACTGGATCGATGAGCTCCCCTCAGGGGCTGATCCCCTCTTGGGAGCCATCGCGCCACCCCTCGCTGGGGCCCCGGCTTTCACGAGGCTAACCACCTCGCGAGGCTCGGGGGCTCGCGCTGCCTACCTCTAGGCTCCGGCCTTCTCCCGAGGCTCCGGCCTTCATGAGGACGATCCCCTCGCGAGGCCCCGGTCCTCGCTGGAGACCACCCGTGCAGCCACTGAAGGGGTCGCAGCATGGAAAACAAAAATTTTCTACGCGGCAAAGCGGAATAAACCCCAAGGATCTAGATCTACGAGATGAAGATAGCGAAGATGAGATCCAATCTCTTACCCTCGAAGATCAACAAACGCGTTTTGTCGGTGCAGGGGTTGGCTAGTCGATCCCCGCAACTAGACTCGTCTAGTCGCGAGGAGATGTATTATCCTCGAGATCCAATCCGGTGAAGTGCAGCAACGGACAGCACCTCCGCGGCGTCCACACGTACAGCTCGATGAAGACGTCGACTCCTTGATCCCGCAAGCGAGACGACGTGGCCTTGATGATCTCAGCAGCACGACGGTAGTGCCGGTGACGATGACGATCTCCGCGAGCAGGGCTTCGCCAAGCCAAGCAAGGGGAGAGAGAGAGGAGCAAGGTGGCGCAGCCCCTAGGACAAGGGGGTGCGGCTAGGTGTGGAGGTGAGGCGGCGGCAGCCCTTCGGGGGGAAGGGGTGCGGCTAGGGCTAGAGGAGAGAGGGGGGGTGCGGCTAGGGGGGCAGCCCTTGGTGTGTGGTGCGCCTCCCCCCTCCCCTCCTTTATATAGGTGGCGGCTAGGTCAAGGGGAGGGGGCCGGCCGGCCCCTCCTTGCTTGCCCCCCAAGTTGGAGTCCAACAAGGACTCCTCCTTGGGCCCTTTCCTAAAGGGGTGGGAGCCCACCTCCTAGTCCAACTAGGAGTGGGACTCCCCTCCTATGCCGCACCAGCCCATGGGCTTAGGTGGTGCGCCCCACCAAGTGGTGGCAGCACCCCTTTGCACCATGTGGGCCCCATACAAATTATGGTCCCACTTCTAGACCCTTCTAGAACACTCCGGAACCTTCCGGTACCCTTTAAATAATTTCCGGAACTTTTCCGAAACCTCCGGAAACCACTTTCCATATATGAATCTTATTCTCCGGACTCCTCCGGAACTCCTCGTGATGTCCGGGATCCCATCCGAGACTCCGAATCACCATTCGTTCACTTCATCATTTAATTCATCGCAAAACCTAATTTCATCGGAACGTTAAGTGTGTGACCCTACGGGTTCGAGAATGCATAGACATGATCATATCAATAATTAATAGTGGGACCGGGATGTCCATATTAATTCCTATACACTCAACGAAAACCTTTTCTCGATTGAACCACGATGCCGGAGATTCAATTAATCTCATATACGATTCCCTTTGTCTCACGATATTTTACTTGCCCGAGATATAATCGTTGACATCCCCATGCCTAGTTTAATCTCGTTACCGGCAAGTTCTCTTTACTCGTCCATAATATAGGATCCCGGTGATTACAACTTAATCACATGTCTGCAGACTCTTGATGCTATATTACCGAGAAGGCCTGGAGATATCTTCTCCGTCACATGGAGGGACAAATTCCACTCTTGATTCATATCACCCAACAACCCACCGTCGGAGATACCTGAAAGCCACCTTTATAATCACCCAGTTACGAAGTGACGTTTGATGTCCACAAAGTATTCCTCCGGTGAACGGGAGTGATATAATCTCATGGTCTAAGGAAACTATATTTGGCATATTAAAAGTGTTGACAACAAAACTTTTGTGACACGATTAATTGCAACTCTTTATTTGGGTCATGTCCATCACACCATTACTCCTAATGATATGACTCCGTTATCAAGTGACTATAACAAGTCCATAGTTAGGAAACTCTAACTATCTCTTGATCAACGAACTAGTCCTGTAGAGGCTCACTAGGGACTCCGGGTGTTTATATTCCACACATGTATTATGTTTCCATTTAATACAATTATAGCATGGATAATAAACTATTATCATAAACTTGAATATGCTTAATAAACCAATTTATTATTGCCTCTAGGGCATATTCCCAACAGTCTCCCACTTGCACTAGAGTCAATAATCTAGTTTACATTTCCGTGATCCAACACCCATGAAGTCTCACTCATGAAGTCTCAGTGCTGATCATGTTTGCTTGTAGAAGAGGTTCTGTCCGTGCTCTGTACTTTACAGCTCTTTATGTCCTTTGCAAAATTGTAACTGTCACCTAATTTGACATTACCTTATCATCACATGATAAACTTCTTATCATCCCATGATAAAACCATTATCATATAATGTATATAATATGTTTGGTTATAGAATGAGGTACTCATATCCTTTCATGCCTTTATGTATGTTCAGTCAAAAGAACTTTCCCACAACATATGCATCTGGAACTCACTCAATCTTGAAACAACTTTCTCAAACCAAAATATTATATCTTATTTAAAACCTTGAATTAATCACATACTCCTATGTGTTGTAGACTTAACAAATCAACAGTGAGCCTTGTCACTTTGATATTTCCGATCATGCTTTCGCTGTGCTACTCTGATATTAAGAGATCCCTAATTTAGTCTGGCTTTATGACTTCAACCAAGTCCACCATCTTCTAAATTTATCTCAATCTCATGAAAAATGACTCCTCATTCAACATGTTCTTACAATTAAGAATTTGGGTCACATATCGTCATATACAAACATATGGTTCTTATATGTTGAGATCTATGAACAATTCATATTGAATTCCAACATATCCTTCAACCATCAATTTTGTACCGAGTTCTCTAACTCAATGCTTCACCTATATATCACAATGAGATGAACCGTTCTTCTCTTGTTTCATTTTGAACTCCTTCAAAAACTTGTATAGGTAAAACACCCTGACTCTAATGTTTATCAAACTTATCTATCCTCCATAGATACATTCATCTACATGAATATTTGACGTTCAAACTAACTTCATAAGTTATGCATTGGTCCATGACAACATTTACAACATTTATGAAATCTCCATTTCATTCAAACACTATGTTGTAAACTCCCACTCAAATATACCTCATACACATATTAAATTGTGAAGCCACTTTGACTCCCACTCAGAAATATGTTATCTTTATATTTGACCATGATTAACTAGCTCCCACTCAAACATATGTCACCACATATTTTGATTATGGAAATTAATTTCTGCTCTAACTTAATATATGTCACCACATATCTTAATTAGATCTCACTCAGTTTCTTATGCACTTTCTCGACACTTTGGACTCCTCCAAAACTCTTAACTCTTAAGATTCGAGAACTCATATACGAAACACCAGCACTTTGCCAGTTCTAAGTTTTATTTATTCCACGCAAACTCTTTTGCCAAATAAATATGTGAAACATTCTTTTCACAAAATCAAGTAACAATTACTTTATGATTTAAACTTAAAGTAGAATGACTCTTAGTCACTTTCGTATTTAAAGTTTCTATTTCTTCTTTTGTAGTTTTGTAGGTGTGTCTTGTTTCTCAAACATGACAAGCAAATCATGAATATTATTTTGCAACTTTTGACAAAATTCATATTCTTGAAACCTACTTCTCTTTAGACAAGCAAAAACATAATTCAATGATCACCATCATTAAAACCTTTTATGTGTCAAGTTTTAACCAACATAGCACCTTACATATGTGCCACTTGATACACAAACATGCAAGGTTTAAGCTTTCTAAATTTATTCCAACAATTCTTTTATCCATGAAACCATTTCACGATAAATCCACTAAAATACATAACACAACCAAACACATTGGTTTGTTCCTTTTAGTCTCACATTGTGGAATCTCTATTCATAATCTCATATGAACATTCTACAAAACTTTATTTGCTTTGGCTTTTAATTATCTCATAATTATGGAACCACTATTTCACATAACTCATATGCGAAACGCAAATCATTAAATAGATCCTTTATTTAAAACAGAGTGTTATCAAAATAAATCTAAATGATACTAATGAAACCTTAAAACCAAGAACCCTTTGTTTATGACCACATGATATCAAATATAATGTGACTACAATACTTTAGGTTTATCAAAACACTTTTTGAATAATCTCTAAACATTGTAATTTGTGATAACACTTGTCACAAGTCTCCATACTAAAACAATAACTCAAATATTTTGTCTCTTTTGATCAAATCGAAAAGACTCAATTATCTTGTTAACTTAATATCCTTTACTTCCATGATCATGACATGAATAAATGCTCCTATTCACTCATCCATGATAAAATAATGATGTCTTTTATTTACTGAAAAATACAACCAACACTTGTGTTTATTTTCAGCAACTCATGGCATTTTCAGAAAATGGCATTTTCAATCACACTACTTAGTGATGCGCATCAAGATGCTCTTCAGCACTAATAGTACAATTAAAACAATTCTCATCATTAAGTATTGGATATTTTAGTATGTCTTTATTTTATAAGTGTTTAACTAATTATCGTTTAAATCTAGCAAAGGACAATAATCTCATAATCGAAACGTGATCTCCAAAAAGGATTACTCATGAAAATAGAACAACCATTTGTCTTTAACATGAATGACCGTCTCACAAACCGAGACACACTAATTTAAGATCACACTTAATTCGATTACAAAACTCATTCAAATCCTCTAATTTAAAACGATAAATGTAGAAGTGAAAAGACGCCAGCATCAACTCCTTGATTGCCATCTTCCCGCGAAATCCACTCAGTCCCTCCATGCACTTCTCAAACGGCAGGCCCTGTTTTCATAAAACAGCACAAGTATCAAATACTTAGCTCACCACAAGTGTAAATGGGACATTAAACATTTATAACTAGTATATCAAAATATACCTTCTGCGTTGGCTCCTCCGCCTGCTACGGGATTCCTTTCGATCTGACGAAGTCGAGACATCAGTTCCGGATAAGTGATCGAATCCCTTTCCTTGACATAGTCTCTGACACAATTCTTGAATTTTGGATGAAGCGAATGCAACAACCCATCTATCGCGAATTCGTCACTCATCTCCATATCCCAAGCATCAATCAGAGTGTGATATATCCTATACATCTTCTTCAGATGATCCTCTAAGCGATCATTTTCTTCCATCTTAGTTGAAAGAAACACACCCAGACCTTCAAACCTCGCAATTCTCACTTGTGCTATGAACATTTCCTTTAGCTTAGTGACAGTCTCAATGGCACTCAAGTTATTGAATTGTTTGGATAGGTCTGAATTCATGAAGACACTCATCAACCAATTGACTTGAGTGTGAGTCTTACTCCGACTGAGCCAATCCATACGTTTGTTGTAACTCGCAGAATCATCGGGTTTTTCTTCTAAGGGTTCATGTAACACGTAGAGCTGATCATTGGTTGATAGGACTTCTCTAAGACGTTCATACCACTCGATGAAGTTTGACCCATCGAGACGCAGTTCCTCAGCAAGAAACATACTACTGTAGTCGGCCATGATCTACAAGGATTTTGCAAAGACATCTTTAGGACACTTGTTTATGATAATTTTAGTTCAATTAAATCAAATTAATGAACTCCCACTAAACTCAACATCTCTCCGGTTGATTAGTGACACACGATCCAAGTCCACTACACCACCACCGATCATCACGTGAGATGATGTAGTTTCAATGGTGAACAACTCAGTGTTGATCATATCATTTATATGACTCGTGTTTAACCTTTCGGTTCCGTGTTCCCGAGGCCATGTCTGTACATGCTAGGCTCGTCAAGACAACCGTAGTATTTCTGCTTGTGCAAACTGGCTTGCACCCGTTGTATGTGAACGTTGAATCTATCGCACCCGATCATCACGTGATGCTTCGAAACGACGAACTTTCGCAACGGCGCATACTAGGGGAGAACACTTAATTATCTTGATATTAACATGAGAGATCACCTTATCATGCTACCGTCGCGATCACATCTAAGCATAACAATAAGGTGCATAAAAGGGATTAACATCACATGCAATTCATAATTGTGATATGATATGGCCTTCTTTCATATGCTCTTAGATCTCCATCTTCAAAGCACCGGCAAGATCTCCATCTCCGGCATGATCTCCATCATCTTGGCGCCATCACCATGGTTGTCCACCAACTATTGCAACTACAACTAATGCTACTCTTAGCAATAAAGCAAAGCAATTACATGGTGATTCATTGACACGCAGGTCACATAAAATAATAGACAACCATATGGCTCCTGCCAGTTGCCGTACTCGTCGACATGCAAGTCGCGAAATAATTACAAACATGATCATTGCATACATTATCACAAATCACATTGGCCATATCACATCACTTGACCCCCTCTGCAAAAACAAGTTAGACGCCTCTACTTTGTTTATGCAAATTTTACGTGGCTTGGGTCAACGAGTTAGAACCGTTCTAATCTACGCAAAAACCACAACGGTGATATAATAGTTGCTTATTTACTCATCCTTTTAAAGGCCTTCCATTGAAAATTGCATCCTCACTAAAGCAAGAGAAACAGACACCCGCCAGCCACTTATGCAAAACAAGTTGCATGTCAGTCGTGGAACCGGTCTCTCGTGCGTGGACGAGTAAGGTTGGTCCGGGCCGCTTCAATCTCACAATACCGCAAAGATGCAAAGTGCACGCGAGAAGGTAGCAACATAAAATATCAACGCCCACAACTCCTTGTGTTCTAATCGCATCAACACCTACGAAGATCTAGGCTCTGATACCACTGAAGGGGTCGCAGCATGGAAAACAAAAATTTTCTACGCGGCAAAGCGGAATAAACCCCAAGGATCTAGATCTACGAGATGAAGATAGCGAAGATGAGATCCAATCTCTTACCCTCGAAGATCAACAAACGCGTTTTGTCGGTGCAGGGGTTGGCTAGTCGATCCCCGCAACTAGACTCGTCTAGTCGCGAGGAGATGTATTATCCTCGAGATCCAATCCGGTGAAGTGCAGCAACGGACAGCACCTCCGCGGCGTCCACACGTACAGCTCGATGAAGACGTCGACTCCTTGATCCCGCAAGCGAGACGACGTGGCCTTGATGATCTCAGCAGCACGACGGTAGTGCCGGTGACGATGACGATCTCCGCGAGCAGGGCTTCGCCAAGCCAAGCAAGAGGAGAGAGAGAGGAGCAAGGTGGCGCAGCCCCTAGGATAAGGGGGTGCGGCTAGGTGTGGAGGTGAGGCGGCGGCAGCCCTTCGGGGGGAAGGGGTGCGGCTAGGGCTAGAGGAGAGAGGGGGGGTGCGGCTAGGGGGGCAGCCCTTGGTGTGTGGTGCGCCTCCCCCCTCCCCTCCTTTATATAGGTGGCGGCTAGGTCAAGGGGAGGGGGCCGGCCGGCCCCTCCTTGCTTGCCCCCCAAGTTGGAGTCCAACAAGGACTCCTCCTTGGGCCCTTTCCTAAAGGGGTGGGAGCCCACCTCCTAGTCCAACTAGGAGTGGGACTCCCCTCCTATGCCGCACCAGCCCATGGGCTTAGGTGGTGCGCCCCACCAAGTGGTGGCAGCACCCCTTTGCACCATGTGGGCCCCATACAAATTATGGTCCCACTTCTAGACCCTTCTAGAACACTCCGGAACCTTCCGGTACCCTTTAAATAATTTCCGGAACTTTTCCGAAACCTCCGGAAACCACTTTCCATATATGAATCTTATTCTCCGGACTCCTCCGGAACTCCTCGTGATGTCCGGGATCCCATCCGAGACTCCGAATCACCATTCGTTCACTTCATCATTTAATTCATCGCAAAACCTAATTTCATCGGAACGTTAAGTGTGTGACCCTACGGGTTCGAGAATGCATAGACATGATCATATCAATAATTAATAGTGGGACCGGGATGTCCATATTAATTCCTATACACTCAACGAAAACCTTTTCTCGATTGAACCACGATGCCGGAGATTCAATTAATCTCATATACGATTCCCTTTGTCTCACGATATTTTACTTGCCCGAGATATAATCGTTGACATCCCCATGCCTAGTTTAATCTCGTTACCGGCAAGTTCTCTTTACTCGTCCATAATATAGGATCCCGGTGATTACAACTTAATCACATGTCTGCAGACTCTTGATGCTATATTACCGAGAAGGCCTGGAGATATCTTCTCCGTCACATGGAGGGACAAATTCCACTCTTGATTCATATCACCCAACAACCCACCGTCGGAGATACCTGAAAGCCACCTTTATAATCACCCAGTTACGAAGTGACGTTTGATGTCCACAAAGTATTCCTCCGGTGAACGGGAGTGATATAATCTCATGGTCTAAGGAAACTATATTTGGCATATTAAAAGTGTTGACAACAAAACTTTTGTGACACGATTAATTGCAACTCTTTATTTGGGTCATGTCCATCACACCATTACTCCTAATGATATGACTCCGTTATCAAGTGACTATAACAAGTCCATAGTTAGGAAACTCTAACTATCTCTTGATCAACGAACTAGTCCTGTAGAGGCTCACTAGGGACTCCGGGTGTTTATATTCCACACATGTATTATGTTTCCATTTAATACAATTATAGCATGGATAATAAACTATTATCATAAACTTGAATATGCTTAATAAACCAATTTATTATTGCCTCTAGGGCATATTCCCAACAGCCACGGTAAAAACGTCTAGGCTCCGGCCTTCTCCCGAGGCTCCGGCCTTCGCGAGGCCGATCCCCTCGCGAGGCCCCGGTCCTCGCTGGAGACCACCCGTGCAGCCACGGTAAAAACGTCTAGGCTCCGGCCTTCACCCGAGGCTCCGGCCTTCACGAGGCCGATCCCCTCGCGAGGCCCCGGTCCTCGCTGGAGACCACCCGTGCAGCCACGGTAAAAACGTCTAGACTCCGGCCTTCTCACGAGGCTCCGGCCTTCGCGAGGCCGAGCCCCTCGCGAGGCCCCGGTCCTCGATGGAGACCGCCCGTGCAGCCACGGTAAAAACGTCAAGGCTTCCTCTCTGTGACAGCCACCCCGTGCAGCCACAGTAAAAACGTCGTGGCCAAGGTCACATCCTCTACGAGGAAAAACTTCGGGCTCCCCTCTCTACTATACGTTGCCGCAGGCCGTTCGAGAAGACTCCCAAGCCACCACACCTCGGCAAGGTGACTTCTTCAAGCACCATGCCTTGGCGAGGTGGATCCCCATGCCCAGCCATGGTGGACCGCAGGCTCTACAAGCCACCCCCGCATAGGGGCCCCCTCTCTGAGCTCTCTCTACATGCGTCGCCTCGGGCCGCGAGAGTCTCAGCCACTCCATGTGGAACCCCATGCCCAGATATGGCGGATTTTGTGTTTCTGGCCACGCCAGTGTAATGAACCTCTGTTTCAGGTCAATTTGAACCTTTGCGCTTTGCGTTAGCATATGTTGTTGCTTTGGTAAGCAGTTATGTTATTGCTTTTCATCCTTGCTCGTATGATCCCTCCTGTGTATCCCGCGAGCGGGGGCTGGACATGGTGCCTGTGCCTCGGGAGCATCCCAGCAGCGCCTAAAACCCAAGGAATCCGAGCTCTGAACTCACGGGTCAGCTTTCATGCATGTCAACTCGCAAGGAGTTCTGAACTCATGAGCCGGCTCCCTTGCACGTCAACTCACCAAGGACCTTGGTGCCTGTTCTCCTCGCGAGACACACATGAAGGAACCTACGAGCACGCATGAAGTTATCTAGCTATGCATTGCTTGTGGGTATGCCTATCTGTCCAAACGCAGGAAAGCAGGTTCAAAACAAGCCTCAGACAACCTCGAGAGGAAAATGCCTCACCAGGGAACCAACACCCTCTCCAAGGCAAAAACGCCTCGTCAGGGAGCCTACACCCTCTCCAAGGCGTAAAACGCCTCGCGAAGCTAAGTCCAAACACTTGGTTAAAATTTCCTTTCGCTGGTTTTTGTCCCTCGAGCCTCTTTTCTCTCTCCTATGCCTCATGGGCTGCTTGCGCGTTAAAGGGGAGCCCCAAGCATCGTGACTTGGGAGCTCTTACCTCTCGAGGCCTCACGCACCCCCCGGCCTTGTGGAGCCCTGACTCTCACATACCGAAGCGGCGGTGGTGTAGCGCTAAGAGAGGGTCCTAAGACATAGAGCGAAAAAGACATGAAAGGGAAGACAAAAGCCTCTCGAGGGATATTCACCGAGCACGGTCAGACAAAGCTTAAAGCAAGTCTTTACAAAGCTATTACAAATAAAATGCTAAGATAGTTCGTGCCCCTGCACGTCCAGATACAGGAGGGAGCTCAGGCCGTCGCGCCTCCTGAGGTGCCTGCTCTGTCTATGGCAGCCTCCACCTCCTCCTCCAGGGCATCCTCCTCGTCGTCGCCTTCATCTTCATCGAACACGACTTGGTCAAATTTCTTGGTGTACGCCTTGGCGGCTTTCCGCGCCTTGTCGCTGATGTCGACCGGTGCCGTCACGGCCTCTAGGTCAAGCGAGGGCTGGAGCCTCGCGAGGTTGCTGAAGATACGGCAAGTAGCGATGACGAGGAGATCGCGGCTGTCCTCCACGACGCGCTCGTCGAAGCCCTTCGCGGTCTCTTCAAGCCTTCCGAGGAATTGCTCAAAGAAGAGCGTGTACGCGGCCTCGTCGTCGCTCCCCCATGCGGCAAAGTCGGGGACCTCGATCCTCAGGTCGTCCCCAACGGCGCGCGCACGGAGTACCAAGCCTTGGAGCATGAGCTAGCGTTGGCGCGTCATGGTCCGGCCATGCTCCGCGTTGCTCCGTGCCTCCTCCACAAGGTTCACGACCGGCCCCACCTGCTGGTGGAGCTCGCTCAGATCCTTCTCCAGGGCGGTGGCTCTCCCTTCCGCGCGAGCCTGGGGCTCCCTGGCGCTCTGAAGGCGGGAGGCCATCTGCTTCTCCTCCTACTCGAGCCCCTCGATGCGGTCCTGGAGCTCCTTGCGTTTCACCTTGAAGCGCTCCTCTTGCTTCTTGGCCTTCTCGTCATAGTCCTTGGCGAGGTCTAGGTAGATGAGCTTGACCCTGTCGTCGGCCTCTTCCTGGATTTTTTTCTGTTTCGCCACGAAGTCGGCATTGGCTTTCTCGCGGCGATCCGCGTAGGTGGCCTCGTCCCTGGCCACCCGACTCTCGCGGGCCAGCAGCTTCTCCTCGCGGATGGCTTGGTCCTTCTCGAGCTGTTGGATCTGCTCCTCACGCCGGTGCAGCTCCACCTCGCGGGGGGAGAGCTCTCCCTCGCGCCGCGTCAACTCCGCTTCGCGCTGCACCAGCCGCTTCTCGCGGGTGTCCAGCAGCTCGCGGAGCTCCTTCAGGCTGGCCTCTACAACCTTGGAGTCAGCGACGAACTTCTGCTCTGCGGCCGCAATCTCTTGTTGCTTGGAGGCGGTCTCCGCCTCGAGCGCCTCCCGCGCGGCGTCCAGCTGCCCCATGGTCTCCGCCGCCTCCCGCTTCACGCTGTCGCGGGTCTCTTCGGCGAAGCGCATGGCCTCCTGGCATGCCACCAGGGCCGCCGCGTCCTGCCGGCGGTAACTCTCCACGCTCTCGCGGAGGAGGGCCCAGCCCTCGTCGAGTCTCGCCCGCTCCTCTGCCCTAGCGAGTTCCTCTTCAGCGAGCTGCGCCTCCAGCACATCGAGCGTCCGCCGCGCCTGGCCGAGGACGACTTGGCGATGAACCGCATGGCGCCGCGGCTCCCGCAGCGCCAAGGTCCCCGCACTGCTACGGGGTGCAGAGGCCTCGATCCTCAGCGAGGCGCCCGAGGCACCCTGCCTCGGGCTCACGGCCGCATCTGGTGCGGCCTGGGGGCTCGTATGGGCGCCTCCTTCGCCGCCCGCATCAGGTGCCCTCTGGGGGCTGGGCGTCCTCTCGCCCCTAGCCCCGGCATCTGTGGGCTCCGGAGGCGCCTCCACCTCCTGCTCCTCAGGGGCGCTTCCCGCCCCTTCCGTGGTGGCCGCGTCCGCCACGGCCTCGGGCGCATCGGCCCCTCTTGTGGGAGCCTCCTCCCCCTCCGGAGGCGGCTCCATGATGATCTCTTCGTCTACCCTCTCCTCCGTCACCTCCTGCTGTACGGGAGGAGCGGCGGCCCGAGCTGGCGACGGCGCCACCTCTTCAATCTCCTCCTCTGCGCGGTGTTCCACCGCGGAAGGAGTGGCTTCCCGAGCCGGCGATGGCGCCGCCTCTTCAACCACCTCCTCCGCGCGGTGCTCACCCGCGGGAGGAATAGCCACCTTCTGCGGCTCGTCAGCCGCAGGCGTCTCCACAGCGGCACTGGCGGTCTCGCCAAGCTTGTAGAGCCATCGCCTCTTCGGGCGCCACAAGATTGCTGAAAGAACAAGTAGAAGATCCTCCAGGAGGGTTTTCAAAAGCAAAATGCTAAGCGAGAAAAGAAGGAAAATCAGGACTTACTCGTCGGCCATCCTCCACACCCTCTTCTTCGCCTTGGGCGGCTGGGTGCTGCTCGCTCTGGCCTCCTCTTGAGGCGCTCCTGCCTCCTCGCGAGGAGCGCCCCTCGCGACTGCGGCTCTCCTGTTGTGGATGGCCTTGGAGCGGGGCTCGCAGCGTCCTCCCCTGCTGCCGCTCTCCTCCTCCTCCTCTGTGGTGTGTCGGGAGGGAGCAACGCGAAAGGCGTCCTCGTCGCCGCTGGAAGAAATCACCTGGAGGTCCACTTCAGGCGGCACGCTCCTTGGGGAGCCGACGGAGCCTCCCGAGGGGTCGGCGCCTCTCGAGGCCTCATCCTCGCCAGAGGGGTTGGCGCCTCTCGAGGCCTCATCCTCGCCAGAGTCTTCGACCTCATCCGGCTCCGGTGACTCATCCATGTACTCCAGCTCCGCCGCCCACGGGTTGGTGCGGGTGAAAGGACACGGATGTCGCCTAGAGGGGGGGGGGGGTGAATAGGCGATTTAAAATTATTACGGTTAAGGCTTGAATAAATGCGGAATAAAACTAACGTTTAATTTATCAAGCCAAAACCTAAACTAGCTAGGTTCACCTATGTGCACCAACAACTTATGCTAAGCAATATGATCAACTAGGTGATAGCAAGATATATGACTTTAAGCTCGATGTCTATCACAAAGTAAATAGCATAAGTAAGAAGCTCGGGATAGAAATACCGAGGCACTTGGAGACGATGATTTATCCCGAAGTTCACTTCCCAATGGAAGCTAGTCTCCGTTGGAGCGGCGCGGTGTTCACCAATGTGAAGCACCGAGTAGCCTTAATATGGCACACCGTATCTCCGTTGTGTCTTACCACCAATGTGGCGAGGCACTTGTCACTATGTTGCCGTTGAGGTTGACAACTAGAACCTTTACAAGGGTGAAGCTCACTCCACAAGTTGGAGGGTCTTCACCAAATGCACCGAGCCGCCAAGACTCGATGCCCAAGGCCGGGGCACACACCACAACTCAATTGATGGCTCCCGGCAATATCTTCGTAGCTACCAAAGCTCCGAAGCAACAAGGTTGAGCCACACTCCACAATTGGAGGCTCCCAACAAATCCCGTAAGCCACCAAGACTCCGAGAAATCAAACCGTCTAGGGTACCAACGTGCCCTAGAGGAACAAGCTCTAGGGCACCAAAGTACCCAAGAGTAACAAGCTTCTCAACTTCACTTTCCATGAATCACCGTGGAGAACTCAAACCGGTGCAACCGATGCAATGGCAAGAACACACTAAGTGAACAAGTTCTTCCACCCCGAATCCAACCAAAGCAACTAATGCTTGGGAGGGATTAAGGAGGAAGAACAAAGGAGAAACACCAAGAAACTCCAAAGATCTAGATCCAAAGTGTTCCCCTCACTTAGAGGAGAAATCAACCGGTGGAAATACGGATCTAGATCTCGTCTCTCTTTTTCTCTAAGAAGTAGCACGAACTAGTGGAGAGAAAGAGAGAAAGCCAAGCTCAAGAGGTCAACAATGGAGAAGGGGAAAATAGCTTAGAAGTTGGCTCAAAGGTTTTCGGTTTATTTGGGGAAGAAGCCCTTTAAGTAGGGGCTCCGAAAATACAACCGTTGTAATATTTTATGTGCAGGAAAAAGGAGAAGAAGAGGCAAATGGGCAGACCGGCCTGGCAGCCGGTCCAGGCCGGCAGTGGAGCCGGGGAGCCACCCGAACGGGCCGGCCTGGGAGCCGGCCCAGGCCGGCAGCAGAGCCGGGGTGGTCAGAAGCGGAGTGGCGCACCCGGGTGGGCCGGCCCAGCACCCGGCCCACGCCGGTGGGGAGGCCGGCCACCCACCCGAGGGAACCGGCCGTGGATCCGGCCCAGGCCGGCGTTGTGGCCGGGGGTCTGGCCGAATGGGCCGGCCTGGGAGCCGGCCCAGGCCGGCAGTGAGGCCGGCGCAGTTATTTCTTTTTCCCTTCTTTTTAATATTCTGTTTCTAAAACGACCGATACCGAAAACGCAATATCTTCTACATACGAACTCCGTTTTCGGTAATCTTGGACTCGTTGGAATCGTCACAACAAGCACTACAAGAATATATATAGAAACATCATTGTTCAACAAGATAGTAAAGCCAAATGGTGAGAGGTAAAATCCTTTCATTAAAACCCGGAAAACCATATCTTTTGCATATGACGTCCGAATAACACAAAACCACTTTTGTTGGAAAGAGGACGACAAATGCTACCCTATATCATGTGAGAATATTGAAACCAAGTAAGGGAGATTTTGATAATAAATGGAAGAGTGAAACCTTCCGCATAGATGGACCGACAAAATCTCCGACACCGAAAACTCAATAGGGAACACATATGAAAACCGTTTTCGGTGACCTTGGCCTTGTCATGACAAGCACGACAAGCACCAATACCACACCACGATAAGAGCCAAATAGGAACCAATAAAGATGATGCCACAGATGCAAAGGTTTGAGCTCTCTACGACCGATAAGCTAAAGATCACTTGAGAGCCCCTCTTGATAGTACGGTTACCTATCCTAAAACCCGGTCTCCCAACTACACCGCGAGACCGGTAAAATAGAAACCCTATCAAGATCATACCTTTGCCTTGCGCATTCCACTTGAGCTCGATGATGACGATCTTGATCTACTCTCAAGTGGATCACCTTTCTTGATTTTGCTCCGCTTGGTGAAGACACGCATATTGCTCCCCCATACACCAAGATGGGAGGGACACTCTTCGACATATCTTCACATGGCCTTTATCTTGATGATGATCACCACGTGACGCCATCCACCATGGACAACATAGGATCTTGATCAACAAATGATCTTCTTCTTCACATGCCCTAATCTTGTATGTTGATCAAGCCTTGATCAACATATAGTCTTCTTCTTTTAGCCTTGACTCCAACATATGGAGTCCAAGCATTCCTTATGGACCAACACTGCAAATATAACTCAAGGCACACATTAGTCCATAGGGAATGTCATTAATTACCAAAACAACACATGGGGGCAACCATGCTCTTTCAGCGGGGCCCATGATGTCCTGAGGGCACGAGTCCCCATTCGTCGAACGCAGGCAGGCGCCTGCGGTGCTCTTGCACGCTTTCCTCGGTAAAGCTGAAGAGCGGCCGGGCCTCGTCGCAGGTGGGGGACGGGATGTACGTCGTGGCGAAAAGAATCCCCATGACCTGGTACAGCACCTCCGGATTGAAGTTGTCCGGGCACAGGCACATCCTGTCCTCCTTGCCTGTGTACTGCCACACCGGCTCTGAGTGCCACTGGGGGGGGGCGATGCGGCGCCTCGAGAAGTCCCTCGCCACCATCTGACCGGTGACTCTGGCGTCGCGGAGACACCGTATGCACTCATACACCGCGTCAAGCCTTGAGCCCTCGAAGTCTGCGCTCGCCCAGCGCGCCCACTTCCTCGGGGGCGCCACGGGCACCTCCAGGAGAGGGTTGGTCCTCTTGGTGTCGACGAAGAACCACCGCTTGCGGAAGTCCTCCACCTTCTTCGTCACCTTGGTGATGGAGTTCTCACCGCTCCATGCGATGGGAATGTAGTTCTCGCTTCTGGCGGCGGCGATGCGGAAGGAGACGCATCCGAGCCGCTCATTCGACGCGGTGTTCCGGAGGGAGTAGAAGCTGCGGAAGAGCGCCACCGAGGGACGGATGCCAATGTAGGCCTCGCAGAAGTAGGCGAAGATGGAGAGAGTGAGGATGGAGTTGGGATGGAGATGAAGGAGTTGGATCTGGTACACCTCCAAAATCCCCAGGAGGAAGTCGGAGAAAGGAGGAACAAGACCGGCATAGAGAGTTTGAAGGAAGATGGGGTAGTACCCCTCGGGAAGCTTGCTGCCGGCCGGTCTCATTTCGGTGGCGCCGTGCTCATTGGTGCTCGAGGCCGCTAGGTGGCGCACCTTTGCAATCGCCGCTGAGTGGATGCGGGACTGCAGCAGCGCCCCCTCGAGTGCAGCACCGCGCACCGCCGCCGCAGACTTGCCGGCCTGCATCGTGGCCTTGCCCTTCTGGTCAGCGGTTGCTTCCTTGGGCGCCATGGTCGCAGAAGAAGGAGATCTCGGAGGCGGAGCGCTCTGGGAAGAAGGAGATGTATTGGGAGAAGTGACGGGCGCTGTCTGCGCGCGCAGGCTTTATTGGCCAAAAACAAAGGACGTGGCGGGCCCTACCGGGTCGCCCGTTGAAGACGAGGAGATCGTGGCCTCGGGCGCAACCGCTGCGCCCCACAAGTCACGGCCCAGGCAGGCATCATTGGGCCCTCGACGCTTCGCCTCCATCGATGGATTCCGGCGTGTCAATCGCGGGACCACGGGCTACTGTCGGCACAGTGGAAACCAGGGTACCACGGGCCGGCCTGCCAGGGCCCATAACATTCTTCAGAAGATTTCGCTAAGGACCAGGCTCTCCAAGCCTGGCGAGCCTCGCGAGGGACCTCTCCTCCTCGCCAAGGGTTTTTCCCTCGGCGAGGGACCTCTCCTCGAGAGGGCATCTCGGATGCCACCTGCAAATTCAGCTAAGGACCAAGCCGAAGGGCTCGGCGAGGCCTTCGGCCTCGCGAGGGTTCCTTCCTATCGAAGCTAGCTCTGCCTCCGCGGCAGAGCGCACAGGGGCTCTGCACCCTCCGCAGAGTGACGACCGCGCCAGCGCGCGGTGACGGCAGCGCCACAGTTGCCGTTCTTATGTATAAACGAGTCAACAAAGCTGCACCAAGCAAAGGAGCCCCAAGGATTGTCACTTTGGTGATAAGGGAACCGTCTGCAGCTACCCTCCAAGGGCGACGTCACCGTGGGACCCATCCCACCTCCACAGCGCCAGCCCACCATCCTGGTTGGACGGTGTCTTTTCCAGCTTTGGTGACATCGCCCCTGCCGTGGACCGCGTCCATGGACTTTACCTTTATGGTGGACTCTACCTTTATTGTGCACTGCATCACCTCCTTCGTCGCCATGTGGTAGCCCTTCCCGCCAAGATATTTGGGGGGAAGAGGCCCGAGACACCAATAAAAGGAGGGGGAGCACGCTCGAGCAAAGGGTTCCGTTCACATCTTCCAAACCCTAGGTTCGGCAGTAGCCATTGTAGCCACCTTGAGCTCGCCAAGCTCGCTCTGTACTAAAACCTCTCCAAGCAAGTGCAATACAATCTAGGCAGGACGTAGGGGTTTTACCTCTCCAGAGGGCCCTGAACCTGGGTAATACCGTGCGTTCATCTCTGCAGTGTTGTCCCACAGCGAGTTCGACGAGCACCGTCGCCGTGGCATGTTGAGGGTTGTTTGATTCCGTGTTCAGCCCCTTACTCGATCCTTGTGAGACACACCTAGTTCCTGGGACAGCTCTCCGACAGATGTCATCCACGTAAACAAGTAGGTAGAGAGTAACATCAGAGCGGCGCAGGATAAACAGGGAGGTATCCGCTGTAGAAGCAGTAAAACCAAGGCCGGTAAGAACAGCGCTGAGTCGAGCATGCCAGGCACGTGGGGCTTGTTTCAATCCATAAAGAGCCTTATCAAGATGACATAAGTAACCAGAATAATTAGGATCTTCAAAGCCAGGAGGTTGCCTCATGAATACCTCCTCTTCAAGAATCCCATGCAAGAACGTATTCTGAATGTCCAACTGACGAAGGTGCCAACCATGAGTAAGAGCCATAGACAATAATAATCGGATAGTAGTAGGTTTAACAACAGGGCTAAAACTATCCTCGTAATCCAGCCCGTAGCGTTGTTTGAACCCCTTCGCCACCAGACGTGCCTTGTATCGATCAATAGAGCCATCAACCTTCCTTTTGATTTTAAATACCCATTTACAGTCAATAATGTTGACTCCGGAACGAGGAGGAACCAAACGCCAAGTCTTGTTGCGTTGTAACGCACTGTACTCAGCCTCCATAGCGGAACGCCAGTGCGGTGAGGTAAGAACTGCACGATGATCTCGAGGTTCAGTATCAACAAGAGCAGAGTCCAGCCGAGTAGTGTTCCAGGCAATAGTTCCATCTGTACGTTGTTTCTTCTGAGTAATTCCACACTGCAATCGTGTAACGGGCCCCGTGGCTGTAGATGGTTGAGCGGCAGGCAAGGTAGGCGACGCAGAGGCGTCAACTGGCGAGGTGGACGACCCGGTTCTCTGATGGGCCGACGAAATAGGCGATGCGGAGACGTCCGTTGTGGAAGCCGCCGACCCAGGTGAGTGGGCCGAACGAGAGGACGATGGCGAGGCCAGCCCAGTTGACGAGGAGGCAGTGGGGGCGCGACGCGGAGCAGTTGGGCCAGAATCGGCCTCCGATGCATGACGATCATCGTCAGTTGCATGGCGATCGACGTGATCACCAAAAGATGCAGCACCAGACTGCTCCAATTCGTCGGTAAGTAACTCAAGATGAGCTCCGCGTCCCAAACCTGCACCATGGTTAGGAAGCAACAACGGGGTATATGCAGCATCAACAAATTGGTCAGAAAGTAAAAGAGGGCTAGACGAAGGGGGTGGCATGGATTTAGACGACGTTTGAGAGAAAGGAAACACAGTTTCATCGAACACAACATCACGTGAAATGTAGACTCGATTGGTAGGAATATGGAGACATTTGTAGCCCTTGTGGAGTGAACTGTATCCCAGAAAAACACACTGTTTGGAGCGAAACTCAAGTTTCCGTTGATTATAAGGACGAAGGTGTGGCCAACACGCACAACCAAAAACTTTAAAGAAAGTGTAGTCGGGGGTTTCACCTAGAAGACGCTCTAGTGGTGTTTGCATGTTGATAACACGACTAGGTAAGCGATTGATTAGGAAACAAGTAGTAGAAAAAGCATCACTCCAATAACAATATGGCATAGAGGCATGAGCTAGTAATGTGAGGCCTGTTTCAACAATATGACGGTGTTTGCGTTCAGCTGTTCCGTTTTGATGATGAGTATGGGGACAGGACACATGGTGTGAGGCACCAATATCACTAAAGAATTGATTGAGCCGATGGTACTCACCCCCCCCCCCAATTCGTTTGAACATGGATAATTTTTTTGTTTAACAAGCGCTCAACATGTTGCTGGAACTGAAGAAAAACTCGGAACACATCAGATTTATGTTTAAGAAGGTACAGCCACGTAAAACGACTAAAAGCATCAACAAAACTAACATAAAACTGATGTCCACTAACAGAGGTGTGAGCAGGACCCCATACATCTGAATGAATAACCTCTAGAGGAGCAGTTGTAACACGAGTAGATAAAGAAAAAGGTAACTGGTGACTCTTTCCCTGTTGACATGCATCACAAACTACAATTTTATTGGCTGATACTGACGGAAGCTCATGGCGATGAAGAATATGTTGGACAATTCGAGTGGCTGGATGACCTAGTCGAGAATGCCACTGATCGTGTGACACCCGGATACTGCTGAAGACTTGCTTCACAGCGGACACGTCAAGGTGATAGAGGCCGCCACGACATCCCCCTCTAAGAAGAACCTCCCTCGTAACCCGGTCCTTGACAAAAAAATACCACGGGTGAAACTCAAAGAAGACATTATTGTCAAGGGCAAATTTTTTAACAGCGAGTAGATTGCGAGTAATGGAGGGAACGTGGAGAATATTTTTGAGATGCAAGGGATGTGATGATGTAGGAATTATAGACTGACCAACATGTGTAATCCGCATACCTGTACCGTTGGCTGTCTGAACATGGTCCTTGCCGTGATAGGCCTCCTTCACATTGAGCTTGGCGATGTCATTGGTGAAGTGATCCGTTGCCCCAGTGTCAGCGTACCAGCTAGGGTCGACGGGGTAAGAGGAGGTGGTGCCGTGATATGTAGTCGATGTAGTAGTTAGAGCAGCAAGTTGCCGCTCCATGTTACGGCCGCCGTTGCCAGCTCCTAAGAAATTCTTCTGGAAACGTTTGAAGCAGCACGACGCCACATGGCCGACCTTGGAGCAAATCTGGCAAATTGGACGGCCACCAGAACAACCTGTGTTGGCTGGTGAACGCAGCTGACCTTGTCCAGTGGTGTTTTGCTGTGTCTGGTACGTTGGCTTGGCCTGCTGATCTGTGGACCGGTACTGCTGCTGCGAGGTTGGGTAGGAAGGACGCCCGCTGCCAGGCCGAGAGCCATAGTGATGTAACAGCCCCAACCTGGTTACGAAAAATACGAAGAATTTTTCCACTTTTTGTTTCCATGTTTGCATCATAGCATCCATATGCATTTGTCATTCCTAACAAGACACCTTGTTTTGGAAACACATTGAAATGGGAAGCCAACCTTTCCCAAAACCTCCAACCAAATGCAATGCCCAACTTGGAAACCAACTAAATGAACTTCCAAATTGTTTCGGAAGTTCCAACTTTGCAGTTATAACGTTTTCTCACTTTTGAAATTGTGTCAAATAAGAAATGACACGAGAGACCTAAATTGGCTGAAATTCAATTCCTAATTTTGGAACCAAGTTAAGCTTTCCAAAATTCAAACTAAAACCATGGGGAGCTCCAGTATTTTTGTGAGGGTCTCCCTGAATATTTTCAATATTTTTGGAGTTGCTAAAATGCCCCAATTAAATGCATTTTGGAAATCGCTCCATTTTACCCTATGTAAAAACTACGAGCAAATGTTGGTCAAATTAATTTATTTGACCTCACCAATTTTTGTGGAAGTTCAAAAGCTTAATTGGAGCTTGTATAATTTTTTTTGGGTTTTTAGAAAATGTCCTGGTGCTCTAATTAATTGGTTTAACCCTGCTGCTGGGCTTGTTTGCAAATAATTCAAACTGTCTAGGGACCTCTTCGCGTTTTCTTTTTTCCTTTCCCTCCCACACTGTGCTGGCCAGGGCACTGGCGCCATGCCCAGGTGCCGGCCGAGCTACCCTTGCCGCCGTGGCCTGTGGGCGTTTAGAAGGGGACCATGTCGCCCACCTGCTGCCCCCCGGTACCATTCCTTTTCCACCGCAATCTCCGGATCGGGCATTTCCTTTTCTCCCCTTCCCGAGCTCCTCCCTACCGTCGGGTGGCCGAGCTCGCCGCCGTCGTACCAGAGCACGCGAGGTGGATTGAAGGCCAGCACCCGCTCCGCCGTCAACCCTTCTCCCCCTCCACCGGTTTAATCGAGCCGGGAGGACCCGTACCGTCGTGTGCATCCTCGACCTCCTTGACCTTTGCCGCCGCACACCGGAGCCGATTCGGACGCCGTCGAACCACCCCTCTCCGTATCGACCACACCAACGAGCTCATGGGTGAGGCCCGCGTCTTTTTGCTTCTTTCCCCGCCCCCTTTTTCCCTCTCCCGCCGCCGTTTTGGTCGCCGCCGGCCGCCGGTGTCACCGCGCGCACTCCGGCCTGGGCGTCGGCCTGAACCGGCCAGCAGGCCGGTTGCTTCTGTTGGGTGCCCGGCCTAACGCCCGGACTGGGCCGGCCATGAGGCCGGTTCCCTCAGGCTGGACCCCGACCTGCGCCCCGGGTTGGGCCGGCTTTGAGGCCGGTTCCCTCGGCCACTGGCCCGGCCTGCACACCGGCCTGGGCCGACCTGTGGGCCGGCCTGCAACAGTAAAAGCAGAATTTGTTTAATTTCAAATAATTGAAACTTTTCAAATACTAGTCCAAATTCAACAAGTAAAATACCAATTTGATCAGGAAAACAAACCCTACAATATGAGATCATTGTGACCTTATTTTGAATCCATATTTTGCTGTTTGTTTTAAGTATTTCTAAAATGGGTTAATTAATACCGAATTTGAGAAAATCATAACTTATTAAATATTGGTCCAAAATCTGTGACTAAGGTATCGATGTGATCAGTCACGTCGCATGCTATCAACCCATGCACTTATCACATCATGATCACAAACTTTTATTTGATGTTACTCATAATTTGTTTAAATGAATTAAATTCAATTATTTAATTAGTTTGTCAATTATTCATCGGTGCTCCAAAATTTACAAATAAAGTACCGAAATGATCGGGACGACGAAACCTATCCATTCATGTCATGTTCATGCATAATTTAGCCACTTATCTAATAATTTAATAATTTATGCCAATTGTGGGCATTAAGATAAATATGGAGTCGTGTCCAAATAATTGCACTAATTATTTGGAACTCCATTTAATTTGTTAACTAAATTAAATGGTGATATCCTTGTATTAATTTGACATGCCATCATGTGATTGCGCATTGCACCTTGTGTTCTTGTGATTTATGTGTGCTTTGTATTTTCTTTTGGGTATCGATAGATTCCGGAGTCGAGGGTCTCTCCACTTACCCCGACGAGCAGTACTTCGCGCCCTGGCAGCAAGGCAAGAGATAACCTAACCTTCTTGGCATCTAGCATCCTATGATTTTTATCAAATTATTTTATCCACCATAATATTGCATGCGGTTCAACTGTCTCTTTTGGTAAATAATAGAATATCCTATGAATGCATGTTCTTCCCCGAGCCAATCACATGTATCCCTACCTATGAAACCTAGGGTTGAAGTGTTGGCCGAGATAAAGATAAAATGGTTGTATTAATATGCTTAGCTATGCTTAGCCATGCTTAAATAAATGCTTTATGTCCGTTATTAATTCCGTAATTGTTGAGGATGATGGAATGATTCGGGCATGGTGGATAAATGTGATGCTTAATTAAAATGCTAATACGGCTTGGGTGAGTTGCCATCGGGGATGGTGTTTTGCCTCACTCTAGCCCCTAGGTGCGAGTTCTTTACCTCTTGAACCAAGGCGAGCGTGCTGCCATTGGTGGGTGTATGGGCGCCTTACTGACCAAATAACTTGTGCGGGCGTATCCAAGGGTCCTCTAGTTTGCTATTTCCATTTGCCGTGTGTGTGAGCGGAAAAAGAAATGATGAGGATGGTGGTGTTTAGGACGTGGCGATGGGGCAGGGGCTGAGGCTGGGTAAACTTGCCCTGTGGCCACAGATGACTCTTGGATAGTCTCACGCGAGGTAAAGGTTTAACCGCGCCTGCTTGCCGGCCTTCCCCGGAAGAGGGCCAACTAGGTGAGCCGGACAGTACCAATGGGTAAATTAGTACATCCCTGCAGGGTTAAATCTTTTCGAAAAGCCGTATCCGCGGTTATGGACGACTTGGTATCGGATATAAGATCATAGAGAATATTAACCTAATTGATATGGCAGCTAAAGGTTGCATAATAAACGTGTGACAAAGGTTCATTTCCTCGAGGGTGATTCGAGGGGGTGCCTTGGTGGAGTTGAGAGTGTTGGTTACAAAAGGGTTCGATGAGAACCAATGATGACAATGTTACTCTCTCTTATCCCCTTTGAAAAGTATTCTGAGTAGACGACGCCTCGTGTCATTTATGTCTTTTATTTGAAAACTAGCTTTATGCAAAAGAACTACATAAACAGCTTTAGAGCCTCCGTCAGTCATTGGGCCTATATCGCCCTACTAAACTTGCGAGTACATCGTACTCAGTCTCTCTTTGTTGCCTCTATGATTTTGTATTTCAGAGTAGGAGGACACCGAGCAGCTAGGTGGGTTCTTCGTTGACGTCGACTACTAGTCTGGGGTTCCCAGGTGGCAGCTTGGGACCGTGGAACAAGCTGGCTGGGATGATGTTTATTGTAGGCCTCTTAGGCCATATATTTGCTTCTTGTTGTTAGACAACACTACCCGCTTCCGCTTGATGACTTGTTGGATCGGTGATCCTTTTTGGTTGTGTAATATTTGTATTCTTCTCATTATATGAGTTGCTATATGTTTTGGTATCGTAGAGTCATGCAATGTGCCAGTTTGTTCCACAAGTCTCGATCTTTGTTTTATACATTGATGGTTGTACCAACTACATAGCCTCTTTGTATAAATCCGGGGTCGGGGCGTTACAAGTTGGTATTAGAGCAGGACTGCCTGTAGGAAACCCTTTCTTTTGGTCGATGTCGAGTCTAGTGAAAATTATTTTCAACCTAAAAATGAGTTTTGAAAACCTTCTTAGGATTCTTTTTGCTTCTCATCCAACTCGCTCTACTCTGATTCTTACCTCTATTTGTTTTATGCTTGGTGTCGATGTTTAGGTTCTCGGGGTTTGGGTTCCTACCTTTAGTTACTAGTTATCCTTACTCCTCTGCCAAATCTAAAATGTGAAGAAAGTAAGTATGATGGTTCGTCAAGATATTCCTTTGCTTTAGCCCAAGATCTTGAACCGAAGGTCCCGGATTGTGCTAGGGCTCAGGTGTAATGATTCATGAGGGTTGTCACCCCTGTGAGCATTATGCTATTGTGGGTCCCAGTGCATGAAGCTGATCTTTAACCCAAGATCTTTTCCGTTGAACCCTGGTGCTAATGGTTAAACCCTACATCAGGTTGGCAGAAATTGAAGTTAGTCTTCAAGCTCGAGGTTGCAGCCGTAATTGTTTTCCTAGAAAATGCTCTTCTCTGTCACTAGCTTATCTAGGCTCTCTGCCTTGCAAGCATCTGAATCAAGACGGGATTGCTCTTAGCGAGTTTTCCATCAATACTTGTGATCCCTCCGGTAACACCCATTCCTGAAACCCTTTCGGCACTAGTTGTCGGAAGAGTGCCACAAGGGTTTCTGCAATAGCTTGCAATTGTTGTTAGCCATTCCTTAGTCTAAACCTGTCCTGTGTTATTGCATCTTAAACCTCTATAGCTGCAAGGATCCAATGATCTATCTTATCTGTCAGAATTAGTTACTAACCTGTCGTTGTTCCAATTCTTCAGAATGGCTCCTACCCGTCGTGGGGAACAGAGCAACCCTGATCCACCACCGCCACCCTCAATGGCGGAGGTTATGATGGCTATCGAACAAAACCGCCTGCGCAATGAGCTGTTGCTCGAGCAGCTGGTCCAGCAAGGGGCCAGGAGGAACACGGACTGCACCACCCTCAACCAGTTCTTGCGGTCCCAACCTCCCACTTTCTCCGAGGCTAAGGAGCCGCTTGATGCGGATGATTGGCTTCGGGCTATCGAGCGCAAGTTTGCCGCTCTTCATGTTCCTGTGGCAGAACACGTCAACTTCGCCACCTACCTTCTGGAAGGAGCCGCCGGTTCCTGGTGGGAGAGCCACGTGGCAATGGTTACTGCGGGCCATGTTGTCACTTGGGAGGAATTCCGCGCCGTTTTCCGTGCGGCGTACATCCCCAAGCCCATCCTCGAGCTCAAGAGGCGGGAGTTCCTGGACCTAACCCAGGGACGCATGGACATCCAGTCCTATGGACGGGAGTTCAACCACCTCTCCCGTTACGCCCCACGGGACGTGACGAATGATGAGGACAAGCAATACCTCTTCCGCAAGGGGCTCGCACCTCGTCTCCGATACGAGCTCCTACCCTTCAAGTTCACCTCCTACCAAGAGCTCTACAACCAGGCTCTCACCATGGATCAAGGCAGGAAAGAGCTGGAGGCTTCTAAGAGGCCAGCTCCAGCTGATCACCAGAGCTCCTCCTCGGAGGGCAAGAAGCGCAAGGTCTTCGTGCCTTTCAGCGCCGTGCCAAAGGCGCCCTTCGCGCCGAAGCCCACCGGGTACTTGCCACCTCCATCCCCCCTAGCTACTTCAACCTTGGGTGCGGATGGAAGTGGGTACCACCCTCAGCTGCCTCCACCACCGCAGAGGCCCACTTGTTTCAGCTGTGGCCAGATGGGGCACTTCTCCAGGGAGTGTCCCCAGAAGGCACCGGCTACCTCAGCACCTGCACCTGCTCCCTCTACACCAGCCGCCAAGGCCGTGCCCATCAGCCGTGGTCGCCTAAACCACGTCTCGGCTGAAGGAGTTGAACGGGACCCCCGTGTTCTCATGGGTATGCTTCGAATCAATGATTCTCCAGCTTCAGTCTTATTTGATTCTGGAGCATCGCATTCATTCATATCCATATCGTTTGCACTCAACCATCAAATACCGTTTGAGGATATGGACTCCCTGTTAGTGGTCAAGACCCCAGGCTCTAGTTGGCACACTCACTGGATGTCTCCGGAGGTTCAGATTTCTATAGCGACAATTCCTTTCCCGTTTTCGTTGATAGCACTAAAGTCAGTGGGGTTAGATGTCATTCTGGGCATGGATTGGCTAGTCACATATTAGGCCAAGCTAGATTGTGTTGCCAAGACTATCACAGTAAACCACCCAACCTATGGACTAGTGCGTTACTGGTCCCCTACTTCCGTAACTCCGTCCATTGCCACTCCCCACTCTCCGAAGATCAGTCCTATTTTCCTGGAGGGTATCACCCCACCTGAGATACATGAGGTGGTTGTGGTGTGTGATTTCCCCGATATCTTTCCTGAAGAATTGCCTGGCATGCCCCCTGATCGAAGTGTGGAATTCGTCATTGAATTGGTTCCGGTAACCGCTCCAACTTCCAGAAGGCCTTACCGCATGCCAGCGGAAGAGCTAACTGAATTGAAGAAGCAACTTGATGAGCTGCTGGAAAAGGAATTCGCCCGTCCGAGTAGCTCGCCTTGGGGCTGTCCGGTCATTTTTGTCAAAGAAAGGAATACCAATGATCCTCGACTGGTTGTTGATTACCGCCCTTTGACTACGGTGACCGTCAAGGACAAGTATCCTATTCCTCGAATAACTGACCTATTCGATCATCTAGCTGGTGCAACGGTATTCTCCAAGATGGATCTGAGGTCAGGATACCATCAGATCAAAATTAGAAGGGAGGATATTCTGAAGACGGCCTTCACTACTCAATATGGCTTATATGAGTATACCCCGGCAGAAAAGTTACTATGACAAACACCATCAAAAAGTTCACTATGAAATTGGTGATAAGCTTATCCTCGAGTCTCTCCTCTCCGAGGTGTTCGTCGCTTCGGGATCAAGGGCAAATTGGCACCTCGCTATGTTGGCCCTTTCACCGTCCTAGCCAAGCGAGGAGATCTCTCCTATCAACTTGAGTTGCCCTCCAATTTCCCGGATGTCCATGATGTTTCCATGTCTCCCAACTCTATAGTTGCTTCAAAGATCCAATCCGTGGGGTTGATCATGAGGCGTTGGACATCCAAGAGGATTTGACCTATCGCGAGCATCCTATCCGCATCTTGGATGACGCGGAGAGGAAAACCCGCAACAAGCCATCAAGTTTCTCAAAGTTCAATGGTCCAACCATTCCGAGGAAGAAGCCACATGGGAGCGAGAAACTAGTCTTCGTCAGGAATACCCCGCCTTCTTCACTCAAGCCTAGAATCTCGGGACGAGATTCCTGTAAGGGGGGTAGAATTGTAACAGCCCCAACCTGGTTACGAAAAATACGAAGAATTTTTCCACTTTTTGTTTCCATGTTTGCATCATAGCATCCATATGCATTTGTCATTCCTAACAAGACACCTTGTTTTGAAAACACATTGAAATGGGAAGCCAACCTTTCCCAAAACCTCCAACCAAATGCAATGCCCAACTTGGCAACCAACTAAATGAACTTCCAAATTGTTTCAGAAGTTCCAACTTTGCAGTTATAACGTTTTCTCACTTTTCAAATTGTGTCAAATAAGAAATGACATGAGAGACCTAAATTGGCTGAAATTCAATTCCTAATTTTGGAACCAAGTTAAGCTTTCCAAAATTCAAACTAAAACCATGGGGAGCTCCAGTATTTTTGTGAGGGTCTCCCTGAATATTTTCAATATTTTTGGAGTTTCTAAAATGCCCCAACTAAATGCATTTTGGAAATCGCTCCATTTTACCCTATGTAAAAACTACGAGCAAATGTTGGTCAAATTAATTTATTTGACCTCACCAATTTTTGTGGAAGTTCAAAAGCTTAATTGGAGCTTGTATAATTTTTTTTGGGTTTTTAGAAAATGTCCTGGTGCTCTAATTAATTGGTTTAACCCTGCTGCTGGGCTTGTTTGCAAATAATTCAAACTGTCCAGGGACCTCTTCACGATTTCTTTTTCCTTTCCCTCCCTCACTGTGCTGGCCAGGGCACTGGCGCCATGCCCAGGTGCCGGCCGAGCTACCCTTGCCGCCGTGGCCTGTGGGCGTTTAGAAGGGGACCATGTCGCCCACCTGCTCCCCCCCGGTACCATTCCTTTTCCACCGCAATCTCCGGATCGGGCATTTCCTTTTCTCCCCTTCCCGAGCTCCTCCCTGCCGTCGGGTGGCCGAGCTCGCCGCCGTCGTACCAGAGCACGCGAGGTGGATTGAAGGCCAGCACCCGCTCCGCCGTCTCCCCTTCTCCCCCTCCACCGGTTTAATCGAGCCGGGAGGACCCGTACCGTCGTGTGCGTCCTCGACCTCCTCGACCTTTGCCGCCGCACACCGGAGCTGATTCGGACGCCGTCGAACCACCCCTCTCTGTATCGACCACACCAACGAGCTCACGGGTGAGGCCCGCATCTTTTTGCTTCTTTCCCCGCCCCCTTTTTCCCTCTCCCGCCGCCGTTTTGGTCGCCGCCGGCCGCCGGTGTCACCGCGCGCACTCCGGCCTGGGCGTCGGCCTGAACCGGCCAGCAGGCCGGTTGCTTCTGTTGGGTGCCCGTCCTAACGCCCGGAATGGGCCGGCCATGAGGCCGGTTCCCTCGGGCTGGACCCCGGCCTGCGCCCCGGGTTGGGCCGGCTTTGAGGCCGGTTCCCTCGGCCACTGGCCCGGCCTGCACACCGGCCTGGGCCGACCTGTGGGCCGGCCTGCAACAGTAAAAGCAGAATTTGTTTAATTTCAAATAATTGAAACTTTTCAAATACTAGTCCAAATTCAACAAGTAAAATACCAATTTGATCAGGAAAACAAACCCTACAATATGAGATCATTGTGACCTTATTTTGAATCCATATTTTGCTGTTTGTTTTAAGTATTTCTAAAATGGGTTAATTAATACCGAATTTGAGAAAATCATAACTTATTAAATATTGGTCCAAAATCTGTGAATAAGGTATCGATGTGATCGTCACGTCGCATGCTATCAACCCATGCACTTATCACATCATGATCACAAACTTTTATTTGATGTTACTCAGAATTTGTTTAAATGAATTAAATTCAATTATTTAATTAGTTTGTCAATTATTCATCGGTGCTCCAAAATTTACAAATAAAGTACCGAAATGATCGGGACTACGAAACCTATCCATTCATGTCATGTTCATGCATAATTTAGCCACTTATCTAATAATTTAATAATTTATGACAATTGTGGGCATTAAGATAAATATGGAGTCGTGTCCAAATAATTGCACTAATTATTTGGAACTCCATTTAATTTGTTAACTAAATTAAATGGTGATATCCTTGTATTAATTTGACATGCCATCATGTGATTGCGCATTGCACCTTGTGTTCTTGTGATTTATGTGTGCTTTGTATTTTCTTTTGGGTATCGATAGATTCCGGAGTCGAGGGTCTCTCAACTTACCCCGACGAGCAGTACTTCGCGCCCGGGCAGCAAGGCAAGAGATAACGTAACCTTCTTGGCATCTAGCATCCTATGATTTTTATCAAATTATTTTATCCACCATAATATTGCATGCGGTTCAACTGTCTCTTTTGGTAAATAATAGAATATCCTATGAATGCATGTTCTTCCCCGAGCCAATCACATGTATCCCTACCTATGAAACCTAGGGTTGAAGTGTTGGCCGAGATAAAGATAAAATGGTTGTATTCATATGCTTAGCTATGCTTAGCCATGCTTAAATAAATGCTTTATGTCCGTTATTAATTCCGTAATTGTTGAGGATGATGGAATGATTCGGGCATGGTGGATAAATGTGATGCTTAATTAAAATGCTAATACGGCTTGGGTGAGTTGCCATCGGGGATGGTGTTTTGCCTCACTCTAGCCCCTAGGTGCGAGTTCTTTACCTCTTGAACCAAGGCGAGCGTGCTGCCATTGGTGGGTGTATGGGCGCCTTACTGACCAAATAACTTGTGCGGGCGTATCCAAGGGTCCTCTAGTTTGCTATTTCCATTTGCCGTGTGTGTGAGCGGAAAAAGAAATGATGAGGATGGTGGTGTTTAGGACGTGGCGATGGGGAAGGGGCTAAGGCTGGGTAAACTTGCCCTGTGGCCACAGATGACTCTTGGATAGTCTCACGCGAGGTAAAGGTTTAACCGCGCCTGCTTGCCGGCCTTCCCCGGAAGAGGGCCAACTAGGTGAGCCGGACAGTACCAATGGGTAAATTAGTACATCCCTGCAGGGTTAAATCTTTTTGAAAAGCCGTGTCCGCGGTTATGGACGACTTGGTATCGGATATAAGATCATAGAGAATATTAACCTAATTGATATGACAGCTAAAGGTTGCATAATAAACATGTGACAAAGGTTCATTTCCTCGAGGGTGATTCGAGGGGGTGCCTTGGTGGAGTTGAGAGTGTTGGTTACAAAAGGGTTCGATGAGAACCAATGATGACAATGTTACTCTCTCTTATCCCGTTTGAAAAGTATTCTGAGTAGACGACGCCTCGTGTCATTTATGTCTTTTATTTGAAAACTAGCTTTATGCAAAAGAACTACATAAACAGCTTTAGAGCCTCCGTCAGTCATTGGGCCTATATCGCCCTACTAAACTTGCGAGTACATCGTACTCAGTCTCTCTTTGTTGCCTCTATGATTTTGTATTTCAGAGGAGGAGGACACCGAGCAGCTAGGTGGGTTCTTCGTTGACGTCGACTACTAGTCTGGGGTTCCCAGGTGGCAGCTTGGGACCGTGGAACAAGCTGGCTGGGATGATGTTTATTGTAGGCCTCTTAGGCCATATATTTGCTTCTTGTTGTTAGACAACACTACCCGCTTCCGCTTGATGACTTGTTGGATCGGTGATCCTTTTTGGTTGTGTAATATTTGTATTCTTCTCATTATATGAGTTGCTATATGTTTTGGTGTCGTAGAGTTATGCAATGTGCCAGTTTGTTCCACAAGTCTCGATCTTTGTTTTATACATTGATGGTTGTGCCAACTACATAGCCTCTTTGTATAAATCCGGGGTCGGGGCGTTACAAGTGAGCCATGTGAACATCAGTCGACATCTCCGCGCGACGAGCTTCAACTCGTTGTTCAGTGTTCAGGAGCTGGGCGTAGACGTCGCGGATTGGCATTGGATCAGTGACCGGTCGAGCAGAGACACGATCGGCGAGGGCATCGTAGTCCCCGTCAAGGCCAATGAGGAGGTATGCATTGAACTCCTCCGGACGTAGAGGTTGGCCAATCGAGGACAACTCGTCAGCCAATGATTTTACCTGCTGGAAGAAGACAGCACCCGACTTGTTCAGCTTTTTCACCTTGGCAAGCTTCCCACGGATCTGCATGATGCGGGTTGTAGATTGATCGGAAAAACTTGTCTCTAGGATTTCCCACGCCTCCTGCACAGTTGAGGCAAGCGTCACCATCCCAATAACACTCTCGGTAAGAGAGGAAACAATGGCAGAGAGGATCGATTGATCCTGTTGGTGCCAGTCTACATACTTCGGATTGACAATGGTTTTGGGCTCATCTCTAGTATCTTTAGCATCTGGATTCGGAATTTCCTCCTCCGGGCAAGAGAGAGATCCGTCGACGAACCCGTACAGGAGGTTGCTCCGCAGAATTGGAACCACCTGGGTGCGCCAGTAGAGGTAGTTGTCGCTGGTAAGACGGATGGTGATCTGGTTGTTCAGGGTAATCGGCGTCGAAGGTATCCTCGATGCCATGGCAGCGCGCCGGGAAGTAGACAGGCCGGCGTTGGTAGACGTCATCGACCCAGAGGGAGCTGAGTTCGCTGACGAGCGGCTGCTTGAGGTGTTCATCGTATGCGGAAGCGAGGGCCGAGTCTCTAGCGAGGCTGTGGGGACCCCAGACTAGTTGTCCGAAATACCCTTGTGCCTACATCAGCGATCCCATGATCAGTGTGTCGCTGAGCACAATCAAACTGGTAATCAAAGAACATCCATAAATACCGAAGGAATATACTTGCTCGATTGAAGTCATAATCTTCAATAGGTACTTGTAGCGGAAATCACCAAACAACGTGGAGCCCAAGTCATTCGCCTTAACCCTACAGGCAACTGACTGGGAAGCGCCCTAGTTCACATTGACGTCATTTCCGTCTCCTTCTTCGAGATGCTCTCCTTTAAAACCTGGCTAAGACAATAGCCAGGGACGAAACCAATATGAGTACATTTGATTGTACTCGCAAACTACCCCCGAAAGAGCATGCACTACCCTTTTTATAGTTTTAGTAAAACTTTGCTTACTTTGAAAACTCTATCCTTACTGAAAAGAGAATGATAGACTTTTGTTTAATAAAACTTTGTTTGAAAAGCCTATAGCTTTCGTTGTAGAAAAATAAGGAGAATTTTATAACCTTTCATAACCCTTGTATATTTTTCAAAACATCTATAGCCTTTGTTAAAAGAAAACGAAAAGAAGGCTTTAGATTTTTTTTTCATAAAACTGTCTTCGTAAGGAGTTTCTTTTTAAAACATTTTTTTTCCCGAAAAATAGATGTTTGTTGAAAAAGGTAAGAAGTCCCTTTTTAAAAACGTTTTTCCCGAAAAATCACCATTTTGTCTATTTCTCTAAAACTCCTCCTTTTTCCCAACCATGTCTCATCATGATCCAATTATCTCCACAACTCATACCACTCCCTTTGGTATAGTTGGGTAACAACATCTCCACTTTTGTTTCTTTTTCTTAAACTTTTCCAAAACTTGCACATCTTTGCAAAACTTTGCACATGGTCTAGTAGGGCCTCCCAACTGTCCATATCCGAGGACTCGGCTATTCGAATAGTTTTACCCTCTGCAGAGGTAGCACGCTTTACCCACACCCATCCGGTAACTCATCGTGTCTGCCACGTCCCGCCATACAAGGTGTATGCGAAGTTGAGCCACCGACCATAGCCTGTCCTTTGCTCATGCTAGTATAGGACCCTGCCCTACGAAATTCACCATTCCTTCGACACCTAGTACAGGATCCTCCGTCGAGGAACCTAGATGTAAGGACTCGTAGTTTTGCCCGGCGACCCAAATATGGATCTTCAATCCTCCATCCATCAGATTGCTAGGACCCAGGTCAGGGGGTAGGTCGCCATGACCATCCCCTCACGCATAACGGAGTCGTCTCCGTCGATGAGGTGTCCCATACTAATATGAGCAAACTATATGACTACGCCCGTTCCCATATTTGGGTAGATGTGGTCGCACAGATTATCGGCTGGTCGACGTAAGTACTAGGACACCATGTGCATTTTTCATAAACATCACCATTCATCACTTCTCCGCTTCCACACCGACAATTCGGCATGTCATCATCAACTAGGTACTTTAAAAGGAGTTTGGAATAAACCATATTTTTCCCATCCTCTAGTTTTAAATATCTCCTCTATATTTCTACATAGGGTGGCAAAATAGTTTTCATGTATTTGTAAAAAGGTTTTCAAAATCATTAATACTTTTGACTAATTCAGGTGATCAAAGTAAATGAATATAAATGCAAGCTCAGTGAAGTAGCTTGCCTGTTTTCAGCATAATGTCCCTGGACTTCTCCTCACTGATCAAAGAGATAAACTCTGATTCATCTCCAATAAATCCTTTCCAATATCACCCAGGTAGCGTTTATATCTAGCGTCGCAAAAGGGAAAGAACACAATCAACACACAGTAGGACACTCCAACAACAAACATCAAGCAACACTAACAAACAACAATCATGAGAGAAGATTATTATCTACCAAACAAGTTTGGGCAATCACCAACCCTACTCATGTTTAAGAATTATGAGTAAGAATGTGATTAAGCATCTTTATTTAAACAGGAAATACTTCAGACAAAAGTTAAGCCACTTATTATTCTCCTTACCAAGCTAAGGTAGAGATATTACTAGATACTCAAGCTAGTACTCATCTTAAAGACAACCAAGTTTAACAAGCAAGGCAATTATATTAATCACACAAAATAATCTAATCATCAAAATAAACAACCAATACATACCATTTCTAAACTACTCAATCAAGCATCACAACAACTCTCAAGCATCACACATAGCTACTGCACTCACAAAGCCACACAATTTGAATGCAATTTGATTCAATTACCCATTATTTAATGGTGTCACAATTATGGCAGAAACTAGGGTTTCATGTTTAATTGCATAACTTGTGTTTTGTTGGTCACAAAAATATGAACTAAATTTCTATAGAAAGCCACTGATGTGTAGGAGACAACCCAATTGGATTTAATTCAATTTGAGTTATTAAACTCCATGTATTGATGTTTTAATCCAGAAAGTCAATTTCCTAGTTTTTGCTACAACTCAAGTTAAGATTATTCAAAAATTAAATCCTTTTAGGGGTAGCTAGCACTGATTAAATGTGATCTAACAAAATTGGTCCTAACTCATTTGGATTTACCATTATGGTTTTATAAAAGTTTTAGTTCCGAAAGGCTTGCTTTCTTTCAACAGATGTCAATTAATTAATAATGATTAATTAATTCTACAAAAATTAGGGAAGCTAAGTTATCACATTACTAAGCTAACAAAATTAGTTTGACAAAATTTGGATCCTTTGAGTATCATAAACAAACAAGTTTATATTTTATACCTTCTGTGGCATTTTGAATATCATTATTTATTTATTAATCTAAATGGGGTGAAACCACTTTAGTGAGGTAGAGAATTTCATAGGCTTTCCAGAACATATTTATTTGCTATTTTTAGATTCCTAGATCTCGAGATATTGATTTTCAAAGTTCTAATCAAATTTCTGACAGAGAAATTTACCTATTTTAAGTTTATCAATTAGCACATTTGTCATTTTGATTTTTAATCAGGGAATTACCCTACATGATCATGGCCTGCATCAATGTGAAGATGGCATGTTGTACTAGCTATAATATTTTAGTTTGCTATTTTTAGGCCTCTGGTTAAATGGGTATTTGCATGGGAAATGAGTTATGTCTGTTATTTCATGTGTGGGGCTAAACTGAGTAGCTACTTTGTCTAATTTAAATCTTTTATCCAGATTTTATTTCAGGGTTCAAAATACTTGTTCAAGACAGTACACTAACCATACTAACATGCTATGCTAAGAAGATCTCCTAAATAAAATTAGACAAATTAATATTAACAGAACAAAACAGATCTAATTATCTGTTTCAGAAACTTTTTCTGAAACAGACAGAACATAGCTACTTTGTCTATTTAGTCCAGGATGCTAAACTAGTTATTTTGGAAATACAAAACATGCATTTGAATTTATGAACCTAGATATTTTCAACCATATCAAATTCATAATTGTTGGTGCAGTGGATTTTTCACAATTTGCTGGCAAAGTTAGCTAATCCAATCTGTTTTTCTGGACTTGGCAGTATTTCAGAAAATAAACGAATCGGTACACGGCCGTTGGATCTCGATCCAACGGTCCACGTTCAAAGCATTGGCGACGACCACATTTTGGCGGTGCCACCGTGCTGCCGGTGATGGGGCGGTGGTTAGCGGCTCACCTAGGGCTCGGGGTGACGGCGGCGACGGCGGGAATCGGCGGCGGAGGCTCGGGGACGGCTGTGGACGGAGTTGTAGGTGCTAGGACGGCCGGGTTCGTCGGCGACGGCGGTGCGGCCTTCACGGACACAGAGCGGCGACGGCGAGCTCCTGGCGGCGACCCTGTGCACAAAACGGCGAGGGAGTGAGCGTGCGGTGGCGGTGGTGCACGACAACGAGCTAGGGGAGGAAAAGAGAGAGAGGGAGGGGCAGCACGGCCACAATTTGGTCGTCAACCACCTCGGCAGTGGCGGGGCTCGCGGATTATGCAGGGCAGCAGCAGCCTTGCTGCAGCCATTCCGCCCTCCTGGCGGTGCTTAAGAGAGAGTGGAGTGATGGGGAAGGGACAGTGGCGACGGGGGTGGCGTAGGGTGGTGGAATTTGAGCTCGGGGCAGCTCCTCTTTTATAGCCGGAGCTCGGTCCATGGTGGACACGGTGCTGGGGCAGTCCAGCGGGCGGCTAGGCTCGCCATAGGGGCGATGCGAGGGCGGCTACGGTGCTGGGCTACGGAGGGGCACGGTTGGCGGCGTGGAGGCGAGCTGGCGAGCTCGATTGTGGGGGACGGCCTCGGGAGAGCTTGGGCGGTGCACGGCACGCACGGGTGGCGAGTTCCCGGCGGGCTTGGGTTCTTGCTGGGCGTGGTGCGGGCGCGAGAGGGGGCAGGTGAGGTGGTAGGGTGCGGCGTCGGGCTAGCTAGGCCGCGGGACGGTCTCCTCCACAGGGCGGCATGGTGGCATGGCCACAGGAGCGCGTGCTCCCTGGCCACGGTGATGAACGGCGACCACTGCGACGACTAGGGTGGCTCCCGTGCTGGTTCGAGGTGCTAGGGAGGTCCGTGAGGTTGAGAGGAGTGGAGTGGTGCAAGGAATCGAAGAACAAACACATGAATCCATTGATTTGATCCGGCGTTCTTCGTATTTGGGGAAGAACATGGTGGTGCTCACCACCTGTTCGACCAAATACCTCAACAAAATTTAAATTCGAATTTTTGAATTTGGTTTCCACATTTGGATTCATATACAATAATATGGATTTTTAGTGCTATGATGGTATTTTTTTGATAAGTGCATCATAGCACATTTTGTGGTTTAAGATGATTAAAGAGGAAATAGAATTTGGGATTTTCAAATTTTGAAAATATATTTTTAAGAGGGAAAAGTTATTAGAGCTAAGTGGGAGTGAGCACTATGTCACCCCACTGATTTTTGGTTTAAAAGAAAATATTAATTTCTCACTTGGAGAAATTTGTTTGTCACTTGTCACCTGATTTTATGTGTTGATGTTTTCATTTTGTTTCTTTTCCTTCCTTCATAATTTTATTTAGCAAACACCCACATTAAGCAACAAAACACAAAAATATTCACATCACAACCATGACCACACAATTCAAACAACATGAATTAATCTCACCACCAATTCCATAATTCACAATACTATCTTATAAAAAAAATGATCACACTCAATTATGACAAGATGAGGTTTAAGAAATATCTCAACTCATAATTTAATTGTTTTCAAAAAGGTTTGAGAAAGGAAATATGTGGGGTAATATATTTCCCACTAGAGTTGTTTTCAAATGGAGTGGAAATCAGGGTTTATAAAATGGGAGTTGCATATACATGAAAAATATCATGGTTAGCTTTAGATAGGAGATAACATATAGATCTCCATATTTTTGGGAACACATAATTTTGGAAATACTTTTACTTTCTCAACTAAAGGGTATTTTATTTGTTGCTGAAATCAAATATCATTGAAATAGACTTTGGCCAAAATAAGATTAGAAAAAGAATATATGGAATCTACTCTTGTCATAACATGAGCACCAAGTTTAATATATTTTACTTGGGCTGGATTCTTGGATTAATATTTACTAGTCAAACAACATAAACAACAAGTCACATAAGGTCAAACAGAACAATATAAAGGAAAACACAATCATTAGTGTAGTAATTTCAAAAAGTTTTGTTGGTTCTGAATTTTGGGTCTTGTTAATTCTTATTATAAATTTGGGATGTTACAAATCCTCCCCCCCTTAAAATAAATCTCGTCCCGAGATTTGCCATGGGGTACAGGGGAGTACGAGGGCACGGGTTTTGGGCTGGCTATGCTTCCGAGGTCGATGCTTCTTTAGTGAGGTTGCCAGGTGAGAATTCGACAAATTGATGTTGCGAGGTCGTTCCTTGTCGATAATTATCTCTGATGGGTTCAGATCTTGGATGATAGGGTTGACGTGATGATCGATGCTGATGGATAGTCTTGGTTGGCTGTTTCCAGTTTCTACGGGGCTGAGGCGCAAGGAGCTAATTATTACCACATTCTTGTATACCCATTGCAGGTCTTCCCCCCTTGAAAGGGGTTTTTAATCGGTCTTGCTGAATTTTGCAGCCGGAGTTGACTTGGAGGCATTATCCTTTTTGAGTAGCTTGACGATCTTCGTCTTGGTTGTCACTCCTTGGTGCTTGGGGTTGGTGCAGATATCACTTCGTACTATTTCCTCCTTACGGGGGTCGCAGATGGGGACGCGTGGTTTTCAGGATGCGTCGAGTCTACATACTCGACTCTCTCCGGTTTTCCAGTTAGAAGAAGGATGTTAAAAACTGCTAAGGGCGTCTGAACTAGCTTGGTGGTTGACGTTGTCCACAATAGGTGCTTATGTCGTTTAATTCTTCTGAGTATTCCATTGGTTATTTGTCTTCATGCTTGTCCTTCTTTAGCTGAGTAAAGGAGGAACTTCATTGCTGACTTCCTTGGTTCTTGAGCTTCATGAAGCGTTGGTAAGAATCTTAAGAAGTACAGTCTAGATTAGTGAGCTTCCAGAGGAATCTAAAAGTCAGTTCGAGTGCCCTGGGTAGGTGGTTTGGTCTGCTGTTTTACGAGGGTGCAAGGGTCACGCTCTCGGTTAACCTTAAAAGTTAGAGAAAGAGCTTCATGTTAACAGTCGTTGCTCGTGCTTTCTTGAATCCTCCTTCGGTGTGATTGGTCGAGCTAAGTTGAAAAGGATGATTGCTAGATAGGTACCGTTGACGGTGCTTGCTTCCTGGTTCAATTCCGCGCAGATGGTCTTCAGTGTTGATCGACTTCGGCCTTGATGATGGCGATCTCCTCATTACCAACAATAAGTGATTCTTTCTATATCACCTCTCTTTTTGTCAAAACTTGCGGTTAGATGAAGCCAGTTAGTACCGTCACAAACTGGGGTTAGATGTTAATCTCGAATTTGGTAAGTTGGTTCAAAAAGTCACTGCTTAATGGACCTTAGAAAAAGTTAGTGAAGAATCTTGACACCAGCTGTTTTCCAAACAGGTACCTTTGTCTTTCTTGTTTTGACTAGTTGAGCCGGGTTGAACTAAGATTGTGGTTCTGCAGATGACGTCGGTGGCGTCCTTTTTCCTGGGGTAACTTCATGTTGACGGTCTTTAAAGTTGGTCTCCTTCGGGTTGGTTGGTGGTAATCTCCCTTGGATGAGTCTTGTGCTTGAGGCTTCATATAATCTCCAGAAAATTAGCGGCAGGCTAGGGGTCTCATCCATCTTTCCCAAGTTTGCGGTGATAGGTAGGAGTTAGTCGGTTTTATTTCATGGGACAAATTTTGGGTGGGTCAAACCTAGCAAGGTTAGCGCAAGGGATTAAGGTGCCACTAACTGCTCGTCAAGCGGGTAGGTGCATGATCCTCTTTGAAACCCATCATTACCGTTGGCCTCTGAGCTCGAATCTTCATAGCAACTCTTATGCACTCCTTGAGTTCCTCTAGTTACCAATTCTAAATGAGCCTCCTTATGTCCTCGTTTCATGTCAAGGTTTTGGGTCCTAGAAGATTAGTTGGTACTATCGTGGACTTGAGTTAGTTGTTAACCTAAGGTTAGATATGATAAGTTGGTGTGGTATTCTTGTAATTTCACAAGTAAATTTTTGGCGAAGTGAGTCTCGTGTCTTCACGAGGTTGGCGTACAATTTCAGCTTCCTTCAAGATCTTGACGCACTTGCTCCAGATGGTGCATGAAGTCCATTGTCTGACTTGCCGGTTAGGTTACAAAAATTTCCGGCTATTTGGCTAAGGATCGGGGGTCTTTTATATCTTGCGGAACTGTCAGATCTTAACGGGAAATGGTTTAGATGAGAGGAAAAATTATTTTAGAAAGATTTTCCTTGGCGGGTTTACATCCGCAACAAGGTTAGGTGGCAAAAGGAAACTAAACTTTTCTTTTTATAAAACTCCTTTTTTCCATCTCACAAACAACACACAAGCAGAGTACACACAAGCAAGGTGCACACAAGGTACGTCTAGTACCAACGGACGCCTAATACTCGTGGTAGTCGGGGTAACCAAGGTTCCTATCATAAGTTTTCCTATGGGTCTTTGTTAAACATGGTTGGTGAAGTCTTCATTTTATCGCCTTAGTCTTCTGCTGGAGAAATTGAGATCGTCGAAGTTGCAACTTGAGTAGAATTGTTGATGTTGAGCTGGGGTCTTCGGAGGTTTCTTGCATCATTGACATTGAAGATCTTGGTATTTGTAGATCAATTGCCTTGATGTTAAATGTTGAGTATTTGTGATGGAAGCTTCTCCTTGTGGGTGCTAACTAATTAAGTCTCACTTGGGTTCATCGTCAAGTATACTCTTGGTTTTGAACGGGTAAGAGATAACAGAAAATTCCTTGGAAAATCTTAAAATAGAGGGGTAAGACTTTTAAATATTTGAGGAGATGAGAAGGGCAAAGCCATTTTCGGACTTCTCTGGATAAAAATATATTTTGGTAGTAATATATTTTTAACAAAAATATTTTCTTTCCTAACTAACGTCCATGCTAACTAAGGTCTCCTACAGTCAGGATTGCTCTGATACCAAGTCTGTGGGGACCCCGGACTAGTTGTCCGAAATACCCTTGTGCCTACATCAGCGATCCCATGATCAGTGTGTCGCTGAGCACAATCAAACTGGTAATCAAAGAACATCCATAAATACCGAAGGAATATACTTACTCGATTGAAGTCATAATCTTCAATAGGTACTTGCAGCAGAAATCACCAAACAACGTGGAGCCCAAGTCATTCGCCTTAACCCTACAGGCAACTGACTGGGAAGCGCCCTAGTTCGCATTGACGTCATTTCCGTCTCCTTCTTCGAGCTGCTCTCCTTTAAAACCTGGCTAAGACAATAGCCAGGGACGAAACCAATATGAGTACATTTGATTGTACTCGCAAACTACCCCCGAAAGAGCATGCACTACCCTTTTTATAGTTTTAGTAAAACTTTGCTTACTTTGAAAACTCTATCCTTACTGAAAAGAGAAGGATAGGCTTTTGTTTAATAAAACTTTGTTTGAAAAGCCTATAGCTTTCGTTGTAGAAAAATAAGGAGAATTTTATAACCTTTCATAACCCTTGTATATTTTTCAAAACATCTATAGCCTTTGTTAAAAGAAAACGAAAAGAAGGCTTTAGATTTTTTTTTTCATAAAACTGTCTTTGTAAGGAGTTTCTTTTTAAAACATTTTTTTCCCGAAAAATAGATGTTTGTTGAAAAAGGTAAGAAGTCCCTTTTTAAAAACGTTTTTCCCGGAAAATCACCATTTTGTCTATTTCTCCAAAACTCCTCCTTTTTCCCAACCATGTCTCATCATGATCCAATTATCTCCACAACTCATACCACTCCCTTTGGTATAGTTGGGTAACAACATCTCCACTTTTGTTTCTTTTTCTTAAACTTTTCCAAAACTTGCACATCTTTGCAAAACTTTGCACATGGTCTAGTAGGGCCTCCCAACTGTCCATATCCGAGGACTCGGCTATTCGAATAGTTTTACCCTCTGCAGAGGTAGCACGCTTTACCCACACCCATCCGGTAACTCATCGTGTCTGCCACGTCCCGCCATACAAGGTGTATGCGAAGTTGAGCCACCGACCATAGCCTGTCCTTTGCTCATGCTAGTATAGGACCCTGCCCTACGAAATTCACCATTCCTTCGACACCTAGTACAGGATCCTCCGTCGAGGAACCTAGATGTAAGGACTCGTAGTTTTGCCCGGCGACCCAAATATGGATCTTCAATCCTCCATCCATCAGATTGCTAGGACCCAGGTCAAGGGGTAGGTCGCCATGACCATCCCCTCACGCATAACGGAGTCGTCTTCGTCGATGAGGTGTCCCATACTAATATGAGCAAACTATATGACTACGCCCGTTCCCATATTTGGGTAGATGTGGTCGCACAGATTATCGGCTGGTCGACGTAAGTACTAGGACACCATGTGCATTTTTCATAAACATCACCATTCATCACTTCTCCGCTTCCACACCGACAATTCGGCATGCCGTCATCAACTAGGTACTTTAAAAGGAGTTTGGAATAAACCATATTTTTCCCATCCTCTAGTTTTAAATATCTCCTCTATATTTCTACATAGGGTGGCAAAATAGTTTTCATGTATTTGTAAAAAGGTTTTCAAAATCATTAATACTTTTGACTAATTCAGGTGATCAAAGTAAATGAATATAAATGCAAGCTCAGTGAAGTAGCTTGCCTGTTTTCAGCATAATGTCCCTGGACTTCTCCTCACTGATCAAAGAGATAAACTCTGATTCATCTCCAATAAATCCTTTCCAATATCACCCAGGTAGCGTTTATATCTAGCGTCGCAAAAGGGAAAGAACACAATCAACACACAGTAGGACACTCCAACAACAAACATCAAGCAACACTAACAAACAACAATCATGAGAGAAGATTATTATCTACCAAACAAGTTTGGGCAATCACCAACCCTACTCATGTTTAAGAATTATGAGTAAGAATGTGATTAAGCATCTTTATTTAAACAGGAAATACTTCAGACAAAAGTTAAGCCACTTATTATTCTCCTTACCAAGCTAAGGTAGAGATATTACTAGATACTCAAGCGAGTACTCATCTTAAAGACAACCAAGTTTAACAAGCAAGGCAATTATATTAATCACACAAAATAATCTAATCATCAAAATAAACAACCAATACATACCATTTCTAAACTACTCAATCAAGCATCACAACAACTCTAAAGCATCACACATAGCTACTGCACTCACAAAGCCACACAATTTGAATTCAATTTGATTCAATTACCCATTATTTAATGGTGTCACAATTATGGCAGAAACTAGGGTTTCATGTTTAATTGCATAACTTGTGTTCTGTTGGTCACAAAAATATGAACTAAATTTCTATAGAAAGCTACTGATGTGTAGAAGACAACCCAATTGGATTTAATTCAATTTGAGTTATTAAACTCCATGTATTGATGTTTTAATCCAGAAAGTCAATTTCCTAGTTTTTGCTACAACTCAAGTTAAGTTTATTCAAAAATTAAATCCTTTTAGGGGTAGCTAGCACTGATTAAATGTGATCTAACAAAATTGGTCCTAACTCATTTGGATTTACCATTATTGTTTTATAAAAGTTTTAGTTCCGAAATGCTTGCTTTCTTTCAACAGATGTCAATTAATTAATGATTAATTAATTCTACAAAAATTAGGAAAGCTAAGTTATCACATTACTAAGCTAACAAAATTAGTTTGACAAAATTTGGATCCTTTGAGTATCATAAACAAATAAGTTTATATTTTATACCTTCTGTGGCATTTTGAATATCATTATTTATTTATCAATCTAAATGGGGTGAAACCACTTTAGTGAGGTACAGAATTTCATAGGCTTTCCAGAACATATTTATTTGCTATTTTTAGATTCCTAGATCTCGAGATATTGATTTTCAAAGTTCTAATCAAATTTCTGACAGAGAAATTTACCTATTTTAAGTTTATCAATTAGCACATTTGTCATTTTGATTTTGAATCAGGGAATTACCCTACATGATCATGGCCTGCATCAATGTGAAGATGGCATGTTGTACTAGCTATAATATTTTAGTTTGCTATTTTTAGGCCTCTGGTTAAATGGGGATTTGCATGGGAAATGAGTTATGTCTGTTATTTCATGTGTGGGGCTAAACTGAGTAGCTACTTTGTCTAATTTAAATCTTTTATCCAGATTTTATTTCAGGGTTCAAAATACTTGTTCAAGACAGTACACTAACCATAATAACATGCTATGCTAAGAAGATCTCCTAAATAAAATTAGACAAATTAATATTAACAGAACAAAACAGATCTAATTATCTGTTTCAGAAACTTTTTCTGAAACAGACAGAACATAGCTACTTTGTCTATTTAGTCCAGGATGCTAAACTAGTTATTTTGGAAATACAAAACATGCATTTGAATCTACGAACCTAGATCTTTTCAACCATATCAAATTCATAATTGTTGGTGCAGTGGATTTTTCACAATTTGCTGGCAAAGTTAGCTAATCCAATCTGTTTTTCTGGACTTAGCAGTATTTCAGAAAATAAACGAATCGGTACACGGCCGTTGGATCTCGATCCAACGGTCCACGTTCAAAGCATTGGCGACGACCACATTTTGGCGGCGCCACCGTGCTGCCAGCGATGGGGCGGTGGTTAGCGGCTCACCTAGGGCTCGGGTGACGGCGGCGACGGCGGGAATCGGCGGCGGAGGCTCGGGGACGGCTGTGGACGGAGTTGTAGGTGCTAGGACGGCCGGGTTCGTCGGCGACGGCGGTGCGGCCTTCACGGACACAGAGCGGCGACGGCGAGCTCCTGGCGGCGACCCTGTGCACAAAACGGCGAGGGAGTGAGCGTGCGGTGGCGGTGGTGCACGACGGCGAGCTAGGGGAGGAAAAGAGAGAGAGGGAGGGGCAGCACGGCCACAATTTGGTCGTCGACCACCTCGGCAGTGGCGGGGCTCGCGGACAATGCAGGGCAGCAGCAGCCTTGCTGCAGCGATTCCGCCATCCTGGCGGTGCACAAGAGAGAGTGGAGTGATGGGGAAGGGACAGTGGCGACGGGGGTGGCGTGGGGTGGTGGAATTTGAGCTCGGGGCAGCTCCTCTTTTATAGCCGGAGCTCGGTCCATGGTGGACACGGTGCTGGGGCGGTCCAGCGGGCGGCTAGGCTCGCCATAGGGGCGGTGCGAGGGCGGCTACGGTGCTGGGCTACGGAGGGGCACGGTTGGCGGCGTGGAGGCGAGCTGGCGAGCTCGATTGTGGGGGTCGGCCTCGGGAGAGCTTGGGCGGTGCACGGCACGCACGGGTGGCGAGTTCCCGGCGGGCTTGGGTTCTTGCTGGGCGTGGTGCGGGCGCGAGAGGGGGCAGGTGAGGTGGTAGGGTGCGGCGTCGGGCTAGCTAGGCCGCGGGACGGTATCCTCCACAGGGCGGCATGGCGGCATGGCCACAGGAGCGCGTGCTCCCTGGCCACGGTGATGAACGGCGACCACTGCGACGACTAGGGTGGCTCCCGTGCTGGTTCGAGGTGCTAGGGAGGTCCGTGAGGTTGAGAGGAGTGGAGTGGTGCAAGGAATCGAAGAACAAACACATGAATCCATTGATTTGATCCGGCGTTCTTCATATTTGGGGAAGAACAGGGTGGTGCTCACCACCTATTCGACCAAATACCTCAACAAAATTTAAATTCGAATTTTTGAATTTGGTTTCCACATTTGGATTCATATACAATAATATGGATTTTTAGTGCTATGATGGTATTTTTTTGATAAGTGCATCATAGCACATTTTGTGGTTTAAGATGATTAAAGAGGAAATAGAATTTGGGATTTTCAAATTTTGAAAATATATTTTTAAGAGGGAAAAGTTATTAGAGCTAAGTGGGAGTGAGCACTATGTCACATCCGATGTGAGATCCTGGCTCAGGGCTTAATAGGATTGATAGGATACTCATACCAACAAGTTGCAACTTCTTTTCCGGAAGCTCATCTCGATAGAACCCAGATGTTAAGCGTGCTTGGCCTGGGGTAATATTGGGATGGGTGACCGACCGGGAAGTCCTTCCCGGGTGTGCACGAGTGAGGACAAAGTGCGCAGAAAAGACTAGTGTTGGTCTGTGGGGCCAGTCTAGAGATCCTAGAGAGCTGCCAGGCGTAACAGGCGCCGGTCCGGGAGTGGCCGGGATGTTACAATTGGTATCAGAGCCGACCCTTGCGGTAACTCGGGCGTGTGCGGGTCAGAGGCGCGGACATGTGGGACATGTGCCGGCCCTGGACGCACAGACGGGTGCCAAAGGGGGAAGTTCCTGGACTGGGGTTGACCGACGAGGGCGTCGGTCTTCTAAGGGGGGAAGGATGTGAGATCCTGGCTCAGGGCTTAATAGGATTGATAGGATACTCATACCAACAAGTTGCAACTTCTTTTCCGGAAGCTCATCTCGATAGAACCCAGATGTTAAGCGTGCTTGGCCTGGGGTAATATTGGGATGGGTGACCGACCGGGAAGTCCTTCCCGGGTGCGCACGAGTGAGGACAAAGTGCGCAGAAAAGACTAGTGTTGGTCTGTGGGGCCAGTCTAGAGATCCTACAGAGCTGCCAGGCGTAACAGGCGCCGGTCCGGGAGTGGCCGGGGTGTTACAATCACCTTTGACTCCACCGACCACCCCAAGTCCACCTCAACCGTCGGCACCATCCCGCTGGTCTGCACTCCCACCATCAACAACATCGCCGTCTCTAAGACGCTCATTGATGGGGGTGCAGGCCTCAGCGTCATCTCTGTCGAGACATTCAAGAAGCTGCAGGTGCCCTACGAGCGGCTCATGCCCACCAGGCCATTCTTGGGGGTGAATGAGGGTCTCACCACGCCCTTGGGGCAGGTGAGGCTCGCCGTCACTTTCGGCACCCAGGCCAACTACCGCACCGAGCTGATCGACTTCGACGTCGCGCACATCGGCCTGCCCTACAACGCCATCCTCGGCTACCCCGCCCTCGCCAAGTTCATGGCGGTGACCCACCACGCCTACAACCTCATCAAGCTCCCTGGCTCGGGTGGCACCATCGTCATCCGCGGCGTGGTCTCGGACGCCTTGTACGCTGCGCAAGCGGCCTACAAGGCTGCCGCGGTGGCGTCACCCGCTGACGAGGACGAAGAGCCCCTGCCGAGGCCCCCCGCGAAGAAGAAGCAGCTGTTCTCTCAGGAGAAGGCCGCGACAAAGCAGGTGCCTCTTGAGGCAAACGGCTCGGGGGCTAGCATCAGCATCGGTGCCAACCTGCCTCCTAAATAGGAAAGCGCGCTCATCGCCTTCCTCAGGGCAAATGCTGACATGTTCGCGTGGACACCGTCAGATATGTATGGAGTACCGAGGGAGGTGATCGAGCACCACTTAGCCGTGTGTCCAAACGCACGCCCCGTGAAGCAAAAGGCACGGCGCCAGGCGCCAAAAAAGCAAGACTTCATCATCAAGGAAGTAGAGAAGCTGAAGAAGGCCAGCATCATCAAGGAAGTGGTCCATCCCACTTGGCTCGCCAACGGTGTGGTCGTCCCCAAACACACCGGAGGAAGCCGTCTCTGCATCGACTTCACCGACCTCAACAAGGCCTTCCCCAAGGACCCCTATCCCCTCCCGAGGATCGACCAGATCATGGACTCCACCGCCGGCTGCGCACTCCTCTATTTTCTGGATGCCTTCTCTGGTTACTACCAGATCAAGATGGCGAAGGAGGACGAGGAGAAGACATCATTCCTCACCCCTTGTGGTGTGTTTTGCTACATCTGCATGCCCTTCGGCCTGAAGAACGCCGGCGCCACTTTCCAGCGCCTCATGAGGATCGCCTTGGGGGCTCAAATGGGGAAGAATGCAGAGGCCTACGTCGATGACATCGTCGTCAAGACTCGCGAAGAAAACACGCTCATCCAGGACCTCGAGGAGACCTTTGCCAACCTGCGCAAGGTCAACATCAAGATGAACCCCGCCAAGTGTGTCTTTGGGGTCCCTTCAGGCAAGCTCCTCGGGTTCCTGGTATCCCACCGCGGCATCGAGGCCAACCCTGACAAGATCAAGGCCATAGAAGAAATGCAGCCTCCTCGTCGCCTCAAGCACATGCAACGCCTAGCGGGATGCATGGCTAGCCTTGGCCGTTTCATCTCCAAGTTTGGCGAGAGGGCGCTGCCATTTTTCAAGATCATGAAGAGGTCCGGTCCTTTCAAGTGGACCCCTGAAGCAGCAAAGGCCTTTGAGGACCTGAAGAAATACCTGGCGAGCCCACCCATCATGGTTGCCCCACGCCCTCGCGAGCCTCTGAAGCTGTATCTTGCAGCCACCCCTCAGACGGCAAGCATGGTCTTGGTGGCTGAAAGGGAAGAGCCAGTCCTCGCCAAGCAGACCTCCGCCTCGCCAAGCCCAGAGCCACCCGACAAGGAAGCACCCTCGTCAAGCCTCCAGCCTCATGCCAAGCCTCTACAAGCGGGGCCTCAAGAAACCCTCGCCGAGGACTCCACCAAGCCTGGAGAGGAGCCAGCCGCTGCCACGCCAACGACTACCCTCGTCGAGCATCCCGTCTACTTCGTCAGCACAGTGCTGCGAGACGCTCGCGAGCGCTGCCCCATGCAGCAAAAGCTCCTCTTCTCGCTCCTCAGCGCCTCCAGGAAGCTACGCCACTACTTCCAGGGCCACCCCATCAAGGTGGTCACCTCATATCCCCTGGAGCAAGTCCTGCGCAACCCAAACGCAACAGATTGCGTCGCAGGCTGGGGCATCGAGCTACAATCTTTCGAGCTGGAGTTTGACACCACCAGGGTCATCAAGGGCAGGGCGCTGGCCGATTTCATGGCCGAGTGGATGGACACACGTGAAGAAGAGCCTCAAGAGGAGGAAGCCACAGCCTCAGGTGGGACGGAACCAGGCTCCTGGACCATGCACTTCGACGGCGCCTTCGCGGCCAGGAGTGCAGGGGCTGGTGCTGTCCTCACCTCACCAACAGGCGACAAGCTCTACTACGCCGTCCAGCTATGCTTCAAGGACAACGACAAGGTCTCCAACAACATTGCTGAATATGAAGGCCTCCTCGCGGGGCTCAAAGCCTCCATTGCCCTCAGCATCAAGCGCATCCTCATCAAGGGCGACTCTCAGCTCCTCGTCAACTTCTCCAACAAAAGCTACACGCCTAAGGACACCTACATGGTGGCCTACCTTGAAGAGGTACGCAAGCTCGAGAAGCACTTCAGGGGTATGGAGCTCAAGCACATCCCACGAGCAGAAAACCAAGAAGCAGATGATCTCGCCAGGCGAGCAGCAAGAAGAGAAGCCCAGAAGCCTGGGGTATTCGAGGAGAGACTCACCAAGGCCTCAGTCAAGCAGCCAGTGGCCAATATCAGCATCGACGAGGAGCTCCCGCCAGCCTCAACAAGTGGAGCACCAAACTGCGGGCTGCCCTCAGGCGATCGCTTGCTGCTGACCTTGGTACGACAAGACACTGGTTGGATCGACGAGATCAAGAACTACCTGCAAAATCGAGTCCTCCCCGAAGAAGATGCTGAAGCCGAAAGAATTGCTCGCCGGGCCAAGTCTTACTGCCTCCACGACGGAGACCTGTACCGTAAGCGCCCCAATGGGGTTGCCTTGCGGTGCGTCCCTGCCGAGGAAGGCCGCCAGCTCATCAACAACATCCACAGCGGAGAGTGCGGCCACCATTCGTCCTCGCGCACCCTTGCAGGCAAGGTCTTCCGGAGTGGCTTCTACTGGCCCTCAGTGCTTCAAGATGCAGCCACAATCGTCCAATCCTGCGACGCCTGCCAATTCCACGCCAAGCAGATCCACCAGCCCGCGCAAGGACTCCAGACGATCCCGCTCTCCTGGCCGTTCGCGGTCTGGGGGCTGGATCTCCTGGGACCCTTCCCGCGAGCGCTCGGGGACTACCGCTACCTCTACGTCGCCATCGACAAATTCACCAAGTGGCCTGAGGTGGAACCCGTGCGCACCATACCGGCGAAGTCGGCGGTGAAATTCATAAGGAGCCTGGTCTGCCGCTTCGGCGTGCCCAACCGCATCATCACCGACAACGGCTCACAGTTCATCAGCGGCGCCTTCAAGTCCTACTGCGGCAGCCTCGGCGCCCAAATCTGCTATGCCTCGGTGGCGCACCCACGAAGCAACGGGCAGGCTGAGCGAGCCAATGCCGAGGTGCTCAAGGGTCTCAAGACGAGAAGCTTCAACCGCCTCAAGGCCAGCGGCAAGCACTGGATCGACGAGCTCCCCTCGGTGCTCTGGTCCATCCGCACCACGCCAACAAAGCCAACTGGTGAGACGCCATTCTCCCTCGTCTATGGTGCTGAAGCCGTCCTCCCCAGCGAGATCACTCATGGCTCTCCAAGAGTCTTAGCCTTCAAGGAGGCTGAGCAAGACGAACTGCGCAACCACGACCTCCTGTTGCTTGAAGGGCTCCGCCGCAATGCGGCCCTGAGAGCGGCAAGATACCAGTAAGATCTCCGTCGATACCACAGCCGCCACATCCGCCCGCGCACTCTCGAAGCAGGAGACCTCGTCCTGAGGAGAATCCTCTCCAGGGCAGGCCTCCACAAGCTCTCGCCAATGTGGGAAGGACCCTACAGGGTCGTCCACATCACCAGGCCTGGCTCCGCGCGGCTCGAGACGGAGGATGGCATCCCTGTCACCAACCCTTGGAACATCCAGCACCTGCGCAAGTTCTACCCCTGATCGTCCTCGACGAGCAATTTTTCGCATCAAGGGAAAGCCTCGCGCCATCATCCTCCACGAGGAAAAATTTCGTGCTCCCCTCTCTACTATACGCTGCCGCGGGCCGTTCGAGAAGACTCCCAAGCCACCGCGCCTCGGCAAGGTGACTTCTGCAAGCACCATGCCTTGGCGAGGTGGATCCCCATGCCCAGCCATGGTGGACCGCAGGCTCTAGAAGCCACCCCCGCATAGGGGCCCCCTCTGAGCTCTCTCTACAAGTGTCGCCCCGGGCATGCCCCCTCGAGAGTCTCAGCCACAGCATGTGGAACCCCATGCCTGACATGGCAGATTTTTTGTGTTTCTGGCCACGCCAGTGTAATGAACCTCTGTTTCAGGTCACATTGAACCTTTGCGCTTCGCGCCAGCATATTTTGTTGCTTTGGTAAGCTTTTATGTTATTGCTGTTTCATCCTTGCTCGTATGATCCCTCCTGTGTATCTCACGAGCGGGGGCTACCATGGTGCCATGCCACGGGAGCATCCTGGTAGCGCCTCAAACCCAAGGGATCCGAGCTCTGAACTCACGGGTCAGCTTTCATGCATGTCAACTCCTAAGGAGCTCTGAACTCATGAGTCGGCTCCCGTGCACGTCAACTCACCAAGGACCTTGATGCCTGTTCTCCTCGCGAGACACACATGAAGGAACCTATAAGCGCGCATAAGTTATCTAGCTATGTATTGCTTGTGGGTACGTCTATCTGTCAAAACACAGGAAACAGGCCCAAAACACCTCGTCAGGAACCGACACCCTATCCAAGACGAAAACACCTCGCCAGAGAACCAACACCCTCTCCAAGGCAAAACGCCTCGTGAAGCTAAGTCCTAACACTTGGTTAATTTTCCCCTCGCTGGTTTTCACCCCTCGAGCCTCTTTTCTCTCTCCTGCGCCTCATGGGCTGCTTGCGCGCTGAAGGGGAGCCCCAAGCATCGCGACTTGGAGGCTCTTACCTCTTGAGGCCTCACGCACCACCCGGCCTTGTGGAGCCCTGACTCTCGCATACCGAAGTGGCGGTGGTGTAGCACTAAGAGAGGGTCCTAAGACGAGACATGAAAGGGAAGACAAAAGCCTCACGACGGATGTTCACCACGCAAACTAAAGATTAAAACAAGTCTTTACAGGGCTATTACAAATAAATGCTAAGATAATTCGTGCCTCTGCACGTCCAGATACAGGGGTTCAGGCCGTCGCGCCCCCCCGAGGTGCCTGCTTTGTCCACGGCAGTCTCCGCCTCCTCCTCCAGAGCATCCTCCTCGCCGTCGCCTTCGTCCTCATCGACCACGACTTGGTCGAATTTCTTGGCGTACGCATCGGCGGCTTCCCGCGCCTTCTTGCTGATGTCGACCGGCGCCGTCACGGCCCCGAGGTCAAGCGAGGGCTGGAGCCTCATGAGGTTGCTGAAGATGCGGCTGGTGGCGATGACGAGGTGACGAGGTTCCGCAGTAGCAGGGCGTTGAAGGAGGTCGTCGTCGCTCAGCTTGTTGCCGGGGCCAACACGGCGTTTGCTTATGTTCGACTGCACCGGCCTCATGTTCCCTTGGACAGGATACTTGACGGCTTGCCTAGAGATTCTGATTATGCTGAATCCCTTGCGGCTGCCTGTCAGGCGATTCAACAGGTCCTGAATCATACAGAGCAACTTGTAGGGCCACTGGATGCGCCAAAGGAAGAGCCTGTCGACTAAGAATAGCAGTTTGTTGTTGTATAGTGTTAGCTTGTAACGAGAAAATTTTTCCAGTGGAAAAAATGAATGTCTGCATGTCGAGGTGGGGGTAGCCCCCGAGCGAATGAATTGTATCTTGTGGACTTCTGTACACCTGTATGGCGCAGCCCCCGAGCGGATCGAGTGCGGCCGAGGTGTGTCGAGTTGCCTGTGCGACGCAGCCCCCGAGTGCTTCGAGTGCGGCTAAGGCGTTTCCGAGTGAGACCTGTGTGGTGCGGTTCCCGAGTTCGTCGGGTGGCGACCAAGGTTTTGTCTTAGACCTGTACGGCGCAGCCCACGAGTGCATCGGGTGGCGGCCAAGGGTTTTTCGAGTCGGACCTGTATGGCGCAGCCCCCGAGTGATTCGGGTTTTGGCCTAGGTTTGTCTTGGACCTGTACAGCGCAGCCCCCGAGTGGTTCGGGTGGCGGCCGAGGATTTTCGAGTGGAACCTGTGTGGCGCAGCCCCCGAGTGCGTCGAGTGGCGGCCTAGGTTTTGACTTAGACCTGTACAGCGCAGCCCCCGAGTGGTTCGGGTGGCGGCCGAGGATTTTCGAGTCGAACCTGTGTGGTGCGGTTCCCGAGTTCGTCGAGTGGCGGCCTAGGTTTTGACTTAGACCTGTACAGCGCAGCCCCCGAGTGGTTCGGGTGGCGGCCGAGGATTTTTCGAGTGGAACCTGTGTGGCGCAGCCCCCGAGTATGTCGAGTGGCGGCCTAGGTTTTGACTTAGACCTGTACGGTGCAGCCCCCGAGTGGTTCGGGTGGTGGCCGAGGATTTTCAGTGGAACCTATGTGGTGCAGCCCCCGAGTGCGTCGAGTGGCGGCCTAGGTTTTGACTTAGACCTGTACAGCGCAGCCCCCGAGTGGTTCGGGTGGCGGCCGAGGATTTTTGAGTTGCTTGCTGATAAAAGTAAAGGGGAGAGCTTGTTCCTCGAATCACTTTATTGATTTTTGCGAGCAGGCCGCCTCATTAAAACCCTTCCAGTCCCCTCAGGTACCCTGGCGAGGGAAAGAGTGCGTCTAAAACCTGCCGCTTCTTGACATTGTACATTATTACAGATTGGGGTCGATCAGGCGTAGAAACGGCGCAGTTGCGCAACGTTCCATGGGTTGCTGCAGACTGTCCCCGTCTTCGAGTCCTTCAGGCGGTAAGCTCCGCTGCCGATTGCTTCTGTCACGATGTATGGACCCTCCCATGGGGAGGCAAGTTTGTGCACCTTCTTCTGCTTGAGACGGAGGACAAGATCACCAGGGACGAACGCTCTGGGCCGGAGTCGCCGTCCGTGATAGTTGCGCAGGTCTTGCTGATACACGGCTGTGCGGGTAAGGGCGATGTCGCGTGCTTCGTCCAAGGTGTCCATGTCATCTTCGAGTGCTTCCTCTGTATCAGACTCATCGTGCCACCACTCGGGGGGCGTCGAACTTGATGTCGCACGGCAGGACTGCTTCAACGCCGTACACCATGAAGAATGGTGTGTACTGTGTAGATCTGTTTGGCGTGGTGCGCAGACTCCACAGCACATATGGCAGTTCTTCGACCCAGGCACCTGCGGCGCGCCTCAGTGGCACTCGCAGGCGCCTCTTTATGCCTTTGCAGACTAGGCCATTGGCTTTCTCGACTTGTCCGTTGGACTGCGGGTGCGAGACAGATGCATAGTTGAGCTTGATGGCTTGGTCAGAGCAGAAGTCCTTGAATTCTTCGGCTGTAAAGTTCATGCCGTTGTCAGTGATGATGCTGTGTGGCACACCGAACCTGAAGATGATCGACCTGATGAAGTTAACTGCTGAAGAGGCAGTCGAACTTGTGATCGGTGCTGCTTCGATCCACTTCGTGAACTTATCGACTGCCACCAGGAGATGAGTGTGTCCGCCCGGAGAAGACTTCTTGAATGGTCCCACCATGTCGAGCCCCCACTGAGCGAAGGGTGCGAGTGGTATGGTCTTCAGCGCTGATGCTTGTGCGTGCGGCTTGTTGGCGAACTCCTGGCAGCCGATGCACTTCCTCACGAGTTCTTCTGCGTCTTGCATTGCGGTGGGCCAGTAGAATCCTGCTCGTAGGGCTTTGGCCACCAAGGCTCGACTGCTGGCATGATGTCCGCAGATGCCGGCGTGGATCTCGAGTAAGATGGCTTGACCGTCGACTGGGTCGATGCACCTTTGGAGGACTCCTGAGATGCTTCGCTTGTAGAGTTCCCCGTTGATGATGGTGAAGCCCTTGGATCGGCGGACGACGCGCTTGGCTTCGACTGGGTTCGCTGGCACCTTCTGATGCAGTATGTAGGCCAGGTATGGGCTTGTCCATGTGGGTTCGACCAGCATTACCTCCATGGGTTCCATCTCCGTGCTTGGCGGGTTGGCGGTGCCCGTTGTCGGTGTAGAGGGTCCCGGCGCAGGCCGGAGCTTGATGGAGCGTTGCTTGATGCACTCGGGGAAGACTCCGGGTGGCACCGGTGCTTTGTCTGAGCCAAGGTTGGCGAGGGCGTCAGCTTCCTCGTTGCTCTCGCGGCCGATGTGCCGCAACTCGCAGCCGTCGAAGGTGCCTTCCAACTGGTTGTATAGGTCCCTGTAGGCTATCATGTTGTCGGCGATGGCGTCACATTGCTTCATGGTTTGTTGCACGACAAGGTAGGAGTCCCCGTAGATCATGAGGTGAGTTGCGCCGCAGTTTTTGGCCATCCGCATGCCGTGGATTAGGGCCTCGTACTCTGCCTCATTGTTAGAGGGTGTTGGGAAGTCCATCTGCAGTACATACTTCAGTTTGTCGCCTTTGGGTGAGATGAGGACGACTCCGGCCCCTGCTGATCTGAACTTCTTGGACCCGTCGAAGTACATTGTCCATGCGTTGGACAAGTCGGGTACGTCTGGCAGCTGGGCCTCTATCCACTCTGTGGTGAACTCTGAAAGGACTTGAGCCTTGATTGCCTTCGGGTGCGCATACTTCAGCCCCCAGGGTCCCAACTCGACAACCCACTTGGCGACTCGTCCTGTCGCGGCTTGGTTGGTGAGGATGTCCGAGAGCCCAGAGGAGCTTACCACCGTGATGGTGTGCTCGGAGAAGTAGTGGACGACCTTCCTTGATGTCATGAAGACTCCGTACGCTAGCTTCTGGTAATGCGGGTGTCGTGGTGGTGTCACGGCAGATGCCATAGGATGGCTTGAAGTGTGGGGCCGATGGACGCTGGAGGCACCCGGGGAGGGCTTGCGCACACGGACACGCACACGAAGAACACAACTCACACACACACACGGTTTTACCCAGGTTCGGGGCTCTCGTGAGGAGATAACACCCCTACTCCTGCCTATCCGATCTGTATATATGATCTACTAGTGATTTACAATCGTGCTCCTTGAGCTGGATAGAAGAATAGCATGATCTAAGCCTCCAACCGAGTCTCGGAAGCTCTCTCTAGCTCTATACGGACTATGAAAGGAATGCTCAAATGTGTATATTCTAGGCAAGTATGCGTGCATGCGTCCCCGTAAGAGGAGCCCCTGGTGCTCCTTATAAGGGAAGCCCAGGGCACAAGTTAGGGCTGACATCAGTGCTAGCGTAGCCCGAACTGTAGCCACGCCCGGTCCTCTGACTGCTTCCGTCACCGCACCGTGGCACGTCCCATCTGTCTCTTCCAACGCACTGCTCCCTGGTACCCGCTTCGGTCAGCGGCATGGAGGTCAATCACTCTGGTCAAGTGGCCTCGTCCCATCGTGCAAGTGGCTCTGCGTCCTGACCCGTGATTGTAGGGATAAGACCTGCGCCTTGACCATGGCCCGAGTAAGCCTCCTTATCCGGCACAGGCGTGCCGAACTTTCGGTAACTCGGTTTCGCCTTCCCTGCACACAAGAAGAACAAAGAACGATCCGACATATAACTTACATGATCCGACATAACCATATGTCGGTTAACCATGACCCGGCCAGCTCCGAGTCAGCCGGTACAGTTATGTCAGTTTCAGTGACTCGGTCAACACCGAGTCAACCCTTATATCGACGCCTTGCCCATATCCGGGGGTTGCCCCCCGACATTAGTCCCCGAAGCTGGCGCGGTCCTGCAGCCTCGGATGAAGGGCCACGGCAGGTTTATCCGAAAAACCAGCATCCTTAACCGATCTCCGACATAGCATATGCCGGCGAAAATCATATGTCGGAAAGCGCTTTGTAACCCTACTTGATATATCACCTTATGTCGGATCATTCCGACTTACAGGGAAAACCCCTTAACTCCTCCGAGTCATCGGCTTGCTACGTGGCAGAGCATCTCTGCCCAACGCCTCGGTCATCGTGCACGGATGGACGTGCCACAGGCATGCGTGCCACCTGTGCGACGTCGGTCGCCTCGGCCACTGTGCCCACGTAAGCACTTGAGTGCACCCTTGACCGTGCGTGCGTCTCCTCGGGTCTCGCCCGATCGCGTGTACCGCCCTTGGACCGTTGGCCTCCTGTGGCCTCCCGTGTGGCTGATCGTGCGGCGGTTAAGCCGCAACGGGAATCGTGCCACAGATCGTGGGGTGGTAACCCCCCGTCCGTTACGAGATCGTGCGCAGCGGATTGCGCACCCACGATCTCCTCCGCCGTAAATAAATAGGGGGAGCGGGGCAAATCTTTTCCCCCTCCCCGCATTCACTCATCTTCTCCCTCGCTTCCTCGTTCTTCTCGCTCTCCAGTGCACGCAGAGCACAGAGCCCGTCGCCGCCGCACGGACTCACGCGCGCCGACGAGCCGCCGCCGGACGACGCGCAGGACGCTGCGGTTGCATCCTTCGCCGCCGCCGCACCAGCACATCCCAGCGGTAAGTTTTTTCTCTTTCTCTCTGTCCTTCTTCTTCCTCTGTTTCTTCGCCCTGTTCTTGTTCTTGTTCTTCACCGCGGCGACGCATCGCGCGCCGCCGGTGACCTTGCAGCCGCGGTTGCGGTGTGCCGCCGGCGGATTAGTCACCACAGCATTTTCTTTTCTTCCTCTTCACTTCTCTTTTGGATCTAGCACTCGCTCGCATCTTCCCGCATTTCCTTCCCCTTTTTCTTTCCATTTTCTCCACGGTACATCTTGCTCACCGCCGGTGAACCCTTTCTTTGCAGATCTCGGTAATCTTCGCCGATATGTCGGACGACGCCGCCCTCGAGGTGATCGACTCGGTTGAAGAGACCACGGTGGAGGGATCCACTCGGGCCTCTTGGGAAGGCTCCGATGTCGGACGAGCCGAGATAGACTGGTTGGTCCGGACGCGACGGATCCCGCCCGGAGTTGAGTGCCGAATGCCCGGCACCGAGACCGCGCCGAGTCTCAAGGAGGGCGAACGAGTCGTCTTCGTCGCGCACTTCGAGCGGGGATTCGGATTACCCGCCAGTGTGTTCTTCCGAAACTTCCTCGACAGTTTCGGTCTCCAGCCTCACCACTTACCGGCCAACGCTATCACCACCTTATCTTCCTTCGCTTCCTTCACCGAGGGTTATCTCGGTCTCAAGGCCAGCGTCCGCGCGTGGTCCAAGTACTTCAGATTCCGGAAGCAGGTTATTCCGAATCCTGCCGACCCGGCCGCCCCCAAGGTGATGACCCAGTGCGGGGCCGCCACCATCACGCCTCGGCGCGGCTCCATCTTCCCCCGGATCAACGGCTTGGAGTCGTGCCGGAAATGGCAGCGCTCCTTTTTCTATGTGAAGAACTCGACCGACGTCGACAAGATCAACTTGCCGGATTTCGTCATCGGCCCCCCCACAGCGCAACTCAACTGGGGGTACAATCCAACCGACAAAGAGGCCGAGGTCAACCAGATCCACGAAGTCGTGGGACAGCTCCGAGCAGAAGGGTTAACTGCCGACGATCTGTTGGCGACATTCATAAGCCGCCGGGTCTCACCCCTTCAGCGCCGAGTCCACAAGATCTGCCACATGAGTGGCCCTCTTGACCCGACCCGGACAAGCACGGTCGAGCTGACCAAGGCCCAGATCCGGCAGCGGGTCAAGGCCATAGCCCGGACAAGGATGACGGAAGAGTGGGAGTGGGGAATAGAACCTCACAGCCGGAACAACCTTCCGCCCCAGGTAAATGACTTGTACCGACGTAACTTTCCTGCCGATATAAACTCTTAAGTCGGTTCCCTTTTTATACTTGCCTTAATCTTTCTCCGTTTCCATTGTTCAGAGATTCGAGCGGCAACAGAAGGAGGACGGACAGGATCCGGCTGCCAAATGGGGTCCAGACCGGGTCGAAGCTGACTCGGTGGACCCGGATAACGACGACAACATGCCGATCCCTGATGTCGGCACAGTTCCTGTCACCGGTAAGGCTCGCGTCCGAGATTGGTCGGATGATGATGATGACGACTGTCGGATTCTAGAGGTAGAAGATCCTCTCCCGGTTTCGTTTGCTTACCCGGTGTGCTCGCCCCCAGCTGACGCGGACGATCAGGTGCTCGAGGTGGAGCCCCTCGCCGTGGGACCCAAGGGCGCAGTTCGGAAACGCCCAGCAGCAGCGACCGCCGGTGCCGGAACATCCGGCGCTCCCGCGAAGAAGCAGCGGCGGGTAAAGACTGCGGCGAAGCGCCGCGAGCGCCCAGTCACTAAGGGGTAAGACTCCTTTTTGCCGGCATAACCTTCACATGCTTGCCCGCAGTTTCCTCCTTCTGACGATCCACTTTACTTCTTTGCCTTGCAGCTCCGCTCCTCTGGAGACTCCAACCGAGCCCACTGACTCGGATCCTGTCAGGACTCCGACTCCGCCTCGGCCGGACGACACGAGGCTGCCGAGTCCGCCGCGGACCAGCCCGATAGTGCCTCCAACAGTTCCGGGATCCGGGACCGGAGAGGCCGAGTCGGTAACGACCGACATATCCAAGAATCTCGGGGCCAGCACGTCGGCCCCCGAAACAGAGAAGATTGCGGCTTCAGAAGATTCGGCCCATCCGAGTCAGCCGCAGCAAGCACCGCCACAACCGCAACAGCCACAGCAACAGCAACAGCAACAGCAACAGCAGCAGCAACAGCAACAGCAACAGCCACAACAGCAACAGCCACAGCAGCCGCGACCGCAGCCACGGCCCGCTCCGACACAACCACCACGGCCATCGCCATCTAAGTCGAAATCCACATCGACATCCACGGCCAAGCCAACACCGCCACCGACACAACCGACGGCCAAGCCAACACCGGCACCGGCACAACCGCAGCCACGGCCACAAACATCCAAAGCTCCAGTTCCTGCAACTGAGGTAACAACGGGAAAGGCACCGGTGACGACGGTGTCGGCTAATCCGGAACGGCAGCTGGTGGTGCCAGCGAGCCGCGGGGCACCCCTAGTGTTATTAACCAGTACACATACCACTGATTGGGTGCATGCCCCGGTGCGAACCGACAGCGGAAAAAGCCTGGGCTCCCTCGAACACTACAACACGGAGTGGAACGCCGCCGACATGGGCGAAGTGAGCTCGAGGCCGCCCGCGAGCCAAATCCTCTCAGAACATCCGGTGAGTCCGAGTCTGGTTGGCCAAAAGATGGCCGCAGTAAAATCTGCCCTTTTCGCAGCCGACCAAGCAGCCGCGGTAAGCTATGCCGAGTAAATATAACTCGGTTTGTCTTTCTTTAATTTATATATTATCCATCCCCAGTCCCCGAGATTCGGGTCGAGTGACTGAAATTCGGCTGAGTAAAGATAACTCGGGCTGAATCTTTATCAATAACATTAATATCTCTTCCTTCAGATCTGCATGACCAAGCGCACGCAGGTGCACCGCAAACTTCTGCTGGCCCACAAAAGCCTCTCCGATAAACACAAGTTGCTGTGAGCCAAGCTGGACCAAGTAGCCGACTCGGCGCTCAAGGCCGAAGGATTGGAGAAACGGATCTCGGAAATCGAGTGTAAGCCACACTTTGCCTTTTCGATTTGCACTTGCATCAATCTGCTCATTCTAACACTTGTTACCTCGGCACAGCCGCACATAAGGAGCGCGAGCTTGCACATCAAGCCGAGCTAAAGAGGGAGCAGGAGGAGGTGCTCCGGCTGAAGGCCGAACTGGAGGAAACTCGGAGTCGAGCCGCCGAGTCGGAAAAGAGCGCCGCCGAGGAAAAGCGGCTCCGAGTCGAGGAAACCCGGAAACTCAAGGAGTCGCTTGCCGAATCCAAGTCTGAGGCTACCTCGGCCAAGAGCGAGCTTCAAACTTTGCAGGCCAAGATCGCACAGTGGCTGGTGGACATCTCCAAGATCAACTCCGAGATGGACAGTAAGCTCTCTTCCCTTCTGCCTTTATTATTCCTTCTTTCATCTTTCTTCATCTGTAACTTATTTCGGCGCCAGCCATTCCCTACTCAGAACGCTTCCCACACACCAAGGCCGCCGCGGACAAGAGCGCGAACGAGCACCGGTTCGAGAAGATCCGAGGTGGCCCTATCTCGGCCGAGTGGGATATGGATGCCCACTTGGTGGCTCTGAAGGCTCGCTTGGCGCCGATGGATTAATCGGGATGAACCTCCTCACTGCTGCCATCCGAGCATACAACGTTCTCTGGCCCGGGTGCGAGGCCCCTCTGGTTGTTGATGAGTTAGCCACATGCCTGCTGGCCTCCGAGGACAGGCTTGATGACTGGCGATCGTCCGCCGCCCGAGTCGGAGCGGATGAAGCGCTGATGTACGTGCTGTCCTGGTACGAGGGGCTTGATCTCGACAAGCTCAAGACTCTGCGCGACGGGTCAAAGTGGCTCACTGATCCGGATCACATCCGGCGTCGTCAAGAATTTGCCCATGCTCTTATCCAGTACGCCCCGGTGCACTCCTTTGTCGCTGGCGACCGGGTTCCCCAATCCGAGGAGATCCCGGTTGAAGGAGACGAAGGAGAAGACGAAGACGAGGCCGTCGACGAAGAGATCGCAGCAGACGCTCCGCCCGAGTCAGCCACCGGCACTGCTACCGGGTCCACCGCCGAGGAAACCGCAACCGAGACTCCAGCCTCTCCTTCTGCCCGAAAGGCCTCGGACGCTGCTGCTTAAACTTTTAAGAAAAAACTCAATTCGTTAAATCCCCGGAATGCCGGGTGCAGATGTAATATATACCTTGCACTTTTTATGGTTGCTACTTGACCTTTTTTACTTTGCAAGTTTTAACAAGTTCAGCCGTATGCCGGATCACATTGAACCGAGTCCCCGAGTTCAATTTCTTGTTTACTATACTTCTGCCATCTCTGCTCTTGCCTACCATTCTTGGTGTCAGGCAGTCGAGTCACAAAACGACCGTTGTACAGCATACAGTACTTAGAAACTTGGGAAAATAGCCAAGGCCATCCGACATAGGGTTACTAAAAGGAAACCGAATCGCTCCTGGACCGAGTCCCCGAGTCGGTTTTCTTGTTTACTGCACCGAGTAACCTTTGCTCTTGCCTACCTTTTTCGGTGTCAGGCAGTCGAGTCACAAGATCACGAGAACACAGCACACAATACTTACAGACATGGTGATACGGTTTTTAGAGCCATCCGACACAAGGAATTAAATACAAGGATAAAACACAGATTTGTTCAACAAGGCAGTCCCCGAGTCACTTCTCGGGGTGCCGACATTTCATTTCTTAGTTTCGAGATACATACAGTGGGTCCTTAAGAGTAGAAAGGGCGGAGGAGAGCTACATTCCAAGGGCGCTTGGTCTCCTCTCCGGATCGGTCCATCCTGTTCTTCACCTGTTTCTGAGCATCTATAAGATAGTAGGCATCATTGTTCAAAGCTTTGCTCACGATAAACGGTCCCTCCACGGAGGTGATAGCTTGTGCATCCCGGCCGTGCGCTGCACAAGCCTAAACACGAGGTCTCCTTCTCGGAACTTGCGAGGATTCACCTTCCGACTATGGTAACGTCGGAGATTTTGCTGATATATCGCTGACTTGGACAACGCCAACTCTCGTGCTTCTTCGAGCAAGTCGACATCGTTTTCTCGGGCTTCTCTTGCCTCTGACTCGGTATATAAAGCAACTCTCGGCGAGTCATGCTCTATGTCGGTTGGCAGAACTGCCTCTGCTCCGTAGACCAGGAAGAATGGCGTATAGCCGGTCGAGCGATTCGGTGTAGTCCGCAGACTCCACAGTACTGCCGGGATCTCGTCCAGCCAACACCCCGGAGCATGTAGCAGTGGCTCAATTAGCCGGGGTTTTATGCCGGATAGGACCAGCGCATTTGATCTTTCCACTTGCCCATTCGACTGCGGATGCGCGACCGACGCCAGGTCGAGTCGGATTCTCTTTTCTTGGCAAAACCGAGCAAAGTCTCCCTCGGCGAAATTTGTGCCGTTATTAGTTATGATGCTGTGTGGGTGCCCATACCTCAGGATAATATCTTTTAAGAATGACACAGCAGTACGACCATCACACTTCCTTATTGGTTTTACCTCGATCCACTTGGTGAACTTGTCCACCATCACCAATATGTGGGTCATGTTACCTCGGGCCGGTTTAAACGGTCCTACCATATCCAAACACCACACCGCAAAGGGCCAAGTGATGGGGATAGTCTTGAGTGCAGACGCCGGCATGTGAATCTTGTTTGCAAATCTCTGACATCCTTCACATTTCCGGACTATGTCCTCTGCCTGCTGCAGAGCACTCGGCCAGTAAAACCCATATCGGAATGCTTTGGCCACAATGGCTCGGGAAGAAGCGTGATGACCGCATTCTCCCTGATGGATATCTCGGAGGATCTTTTCTCCTTCTTCTGGTTCGACACACCGCTGCAGAACGGTGGTCACGCTTCTCTTGTATAACTCTTGGTTGATGATGGTGAAAGACTTGGATCGTCTCTGTATCTGCCTGGCCGAGATCTCATCACTCGGTAGGGTGCCATCCAACATAAATGTCATGATGGGTTGGGCCCATGTCGGTACCGGACGAGTTCCGAGTTCAGGCTCATCGATCTCCATGGCTTCAACCGACATAACGACACCCGTCATAGGCTGACGAGTCCCCGAGTCCTCCCATAGGATTCCCGAGTTCCGCCAAGCGGCTTTCCAATTTTCCAACTCTGTTCTTGAGTCCGACATAATACACGAGACGTCCATGGGAGTCCCCGGGTCCTGCAGAACAGTCCCCGAGTCGTGCGGGGCAGTCCCCGGGTTTAGTGACTTGCTCCCGACGTCAACGTCCATCGGGACGACATCGGATTCCAGATTACCCGGGATGAATATTGAGTCTGACTCGGGTGAAGGTTTAATTGATGGCTTGTGAAGATGCTCCAGAGACACTCCGGGTGGAATGGCCTGTCGGTATGATCCAATCTTGGACAGCATGTCTGCACTTTCATTCTCGGTCCGCCGGATGTGATTGAACTCGCAGCCATCAAAGATCCCCGAGATCTTTTGGACATGGAACCGGTATGCCGCCATGTTGGCATCCAGGGCGTCCCAGTTGCCCGAGGTTTGCTGAATCACCAAATCCGAGTCACCATAACAGATTATCCGGCGAATTCCGATTTCCTTGGCCACCTTGAGTCCGTGGATCAATGCCTCATACTCGGCTACATTGTTGGATGCCGCGAAATGAACTTGCAGCACATATTTCAACTGGTCTCGCTTCGGTGAGGTGAGAACCACACCGGCACCCAGGCCTTCTTTCACCTTGGACCCGTCAAAGTGCATTCTCCAGTAGTTGGAGTCCGGCAGAGATGGTTCATATTCCATCTCGGCCCAGTCCACAAGAAACTCGGCCACTGCTTGAGACTTGATGGTATCTCTTCTCGCGTATTGCGGCGCATATGCCGCCAACTCGATAGCCCACTTGGCTACTCGGCCACTTGCGTCTCGGTTGCCGATGATTTCCGAGATAGGAGCTGCACTCACCACGGTTATCGGGTGCTCCTGGAAGTAATGCTTCAGTTTCTTGGCCGCCAGGTACACACCATAGGTCATTTTCTGGTAGTGCGGATAATTTTGTTTCGAGGTGGAGAGCACCTCACTCAGGTAGTACACCGGCCTCTGCACGGTGGTTCCCCCTTCTTCTCGTTCTACCACCACAACGACGCTGACGACTCGGTTAGTAGCTGCAATGTAAAGCAACATGGGCTCTCTCGGTAATGGCGAAGCCAATATCGGGGCAGTAGCCAACACCTTTTTCAACTCATGGAATGCCGAGTCCGCTTGCGGGGTCCAGCTAAATCTATCAGATTTTTTCATTAGCTGGTACAAAGGTAGAGCCCTTTCTCCCAACCGACCTAGAAACCGACTCAGGGAGGCCAGGCAACCGTAAATTTTTGGACATCTCGGAGGCATCTCGGTAGCCTCATATTTTCTATTGCCCGGATCTTAGTCGGATTCGCCTCGATACCTCGGCTCGACACGAGGAAACCGAGTAACTTGCCGGCCGGCACACCGAATGTACACTTATCCGGATTAAGTTTTAGTCGGAATTTCCGCAGGTTTGCGAATGTTTCTCTGAGATCATCTAGCAGAGTATGTTTTTCTTTTGTTTTTATGACTATGTCGTCGACATATACTTGCACGTTTTTTCCTATCTGATCATGCAAACATTTCTGCATACAGCGCTGATACGTAGCGCCGGCATTTCTCAAACCAAAACACATGACACGATAGCAATAAGCCCCGTACGGGGTGATAAAAGCAGTTTTTATTTGATCATCCGGGTTTAACGGGATCTGGTGAAAACCAGAGTAGGCATCCACAAAAGACAACAACTGACATCCGGCCGTGGAGTCGATCACTTGATCGATCCGGGGCAGCGGGAAAGGATCTTTGGGACAGGCCTTGTTCAAGTGGGTGTAGTCGATACACATGCGCCAGACAGTAGGCGCATCCGGTTCTTCCTTCTTTTTCTCCACCAGGACCGGGTTAGCCAACCAGTCCGGGTATTTTACTTCCACGACGGCATTCGACGCGAGTAACTTGGCTAACTCGTCACCCACCGCCTTCCTTCTTTCTTCGGCGAGACGCCGAGTCGGTTGCTTCACAGGCCTAGCATCTGGCCTGACATGCAGAGAGTGCTCAGCCAACTCCCTCGGAACACCCAGCAAGTCCTGACTGGACCATGCAAAGATATCCCGATTCTCACGGAGGAAGTTGATGAGCTCGCTTTCCTATTTCTTGTCCAACCCGGCACCGATGATGACGGAGCGTTCCGGGTTAGCCTCGTCGATGCCGACCTTTTTCGATTCCTTCACCGCCTGGAAGGTTGCAGTTTGCTGCGGGTTAGCCGCACTCGGCATACCGAGTTGAGATGCCTGGGCCAAAGCCACCACCTCATGGATTCTCCTTTTCTCGGCGGCGATCACCAGTGATTCGGCCAGGGATGACCCGGCTGAGGCGCACTCCATGGAACGCTTGTAGTCTCCCGAGATGGTGATGACACCATTTGGACCCGGCAGTTTCATCTTCAGATAAGCCACATGAGTGGACGCCATGAACTTGGCGAGTGCCGGTCTGCCGAGTAAGGCATGATACGGGCTCTCGAGATCCACGACCTCGAACAGCAGACTCTCAGTCCTGCAGTTGCTTTTGTCACCAAAGGCGACGTCAACCCAAATCGTGCCCATGGGTGCATGCGATACACCGGGCACAATGCCGTGAAAGGTGGTTCGGCTGGGCTGCATCATATTCTCGGTTATGCCGAGTTTCGCCATGGTATCACGGTACATGATGTTGATGCTGCTCCCGTTATCAACGAGGACCCGGGAAAACCTGACATTGATACTGGGCCCGACGAATGTCGGATCCAACACTAGAGCATAACCTCCTGGGTTGGGCTGACCCTTGGATGGTCCCTGACGCTCCAGCTGATCTCATCCTCGGACCAGTACATGAATTTCGGCACCGCCGGCATAACGGCGTTTACCTCCATCGCACGCCTGTGCTGACTCTGCTTGTCGTTGGGCTCGGTCACAAAGACCATGTAACTCTGGTGAGGTTCTCGGTATTGATTTTGCCGACTCGGGCCAGCGTTGCTGCCGGGGTAGTTGGAGTTGTTGTTGGTGTTGGCCATGTTGGCCACTTGGTTGACATCTTCAGGCCTTGCTTGGGCGTTCACTGGGATAGCATTCACACCCGTGAGCAGTCCTGGCCGAGTCGCCGGACCGGTGTTCTCCTGCGGGCGCCTGTTCCGGCTGCAGTTCCGGTTTGAGTGCTGAGCCGGTCTGCTGGGGTGCTTGGTGTGGTAGCTGCAGGGATCATTCGGCATCGTCCCGCTGGGGCTAGCCCACTGCCTCTTGTCGCCATTCCACGGCTTTCTCTCGCCATTCCACGGTCTTTTTTCGCCGTCCCACGGCCTCCTTCCTTCCGAGTTCTGGCCCCACATAGGACCGTCATTCTTCTGTCTCTGGCTGCTACCGGCACCCATCTGATCCTGGTCGACGGCAGCAACCTGGTCTGACCCATACCGGTAATCCGGCCTCTCTTCCCTTCTCTTTCCTCGGTAATCCGAGCGATCACCTCGCCGACCCGATCTGTCTCTGTCGACCGGGGCCAGTAAGGGCTGTGTCGGATCACCGAGCGCGTAACTGTCGGCAATTGACATTGTCTCGGCCAAGGTGGCCGGCATCTCCCTCTGGAGTCTCTGCCAAAGCATGGAGCCATGTCGGCATCCTTGCGCAAACCAGGCAATGGCTTGTGACTCAATCACTCCTTCACAGGAGTTCCGGATCGTGCTCCACCGGGTTAAATATTCCCGGTCTGTTTCGTCTTCTCGCTGCCGACACATGGACAGCTGCTGAGGTCGATTCGGCCTCTTGTAAGTACTGGAGAAGTTGCTGACAAAAGCATCGGAGAAGTCAAGCCAGCAGTCAATACTGTTCTCCTCCAGGTTATTCAGCCAGATTCGGGCTGGTCCTTCAAGCATTTGCGGTACATACCGCACCGCCCATCTGCGACTTCCGCCGGCAATGTGCACAGCGGTGACATAGTCTGTCAGCCAGTCCTCCGGCTTGGTGCTGCCGTCATAGGTCTTGGCACCCCGAGGCAACTGGAAATTCGGCACTGGTGCCTGCTTCATGATCCGGGGTCCAAAACATGCCGGACCCGGTGGGCCTTGCTCCTCCAGCAGTTCAGACAGATAGATTCTGTCCAGTTTGTTGCGTACATCGTGTGCCGGCAACTGGCGAGTTCCCAGCCTTGCGCCGAGTGCACCCTCGGACGCCAATTCTCGGTATCTTGTGTACCCGGCCCGCTCCATGGCCGAGTAACCATCATCATATCGGTCTGCGGCCGGCTCGGCATACCCGGCACCCGCTTGACGGCGAGGCGGAATGGGTACCGGATACCGAGGTGGCTGACCTTGATTCGCCGGGATAACTTGGTTCTCTTCCTGCCTGCCCTGGGCGGGTCCTGACTTTCCCCGACCGGCATTGCCTTGCTCGGCTACTCTCTTTCCGGCATAGGCCGGATCGTACGCTTGTATCTGCTTGTTCTTGCCAGAGTTCACACTCTGGCCCCTGCTCCTGCCGACATACGGCGAGGAGGCTTGTCCCTTGGACACTCCTCCGGCTCCACCATCCGAGTGAAGGAACCGAGATCCACCCGCATCCGGGTTGGCCTTGCGATAGGCCTCGTTCTGTCGGTTAGCGACAGCCACCAACTCATTGACTCGGTCCTGCTGCCTACTGCGAGCTTCACCGGATAAACCGGCCAACTCGGCTATGGCTGCCTCTGCCGCCCTAAGGTTCTTTCTGGGCGTGCTGTATCTCGGCTTTTCGGCCGATACATGACTAGCAGTTCTAGCAGATCTAGCTCTACCATTTCTAGCTATCTCTGCATTAAGGTCTCTACCTCGGGCACGCACCTCGTCGATGCGACTAACTGGGTTTGCTGCTGGAGTAAAACCATGAGCCGAGTTATACTCACACATTGATATGTCGAACTCCTGCCTGACTCGGGCCACCTCCTGGGCTTCTCGGAGTATCTCCTGGCGCTGCTGCTCCAACTCCGCCTGAGTCAGAGCAACATCTGCACCCGGTGCGACTGGTGTTGCCAGCTTCTGAATCGCGTCCTGAAGAGGACTCGGCGTCACCGGCACGCTGGATGTGCTGGCCTGTGCCGCACGGTTCTCCGGTTTCTCCAAGGGCGGACGCCCTGTTCTTGCCGACCTGGTGCCGGGGTCAGCCTCGCCCGCCACGGCTTTGCCGACACCGACGCCCGGGGCGGTCATCATGACTTCCACGCAACTAGCGGGGCGAGCGGTACGCCGGCCGCGAGCTGCGCAGACTGCGGGTGGATCCGCTCCCAGCTGCACCCTTTCGGGGAACCTGCAAGGGACCTCGGTGGCGACGTAGACCGTGAGCGCGCCGAAGTCGATGAGGCATCCGTTCCGGGGCAGTGGCCTGCTGCCGAAGCAGCCTGCATTGTCGGTGATGACGTTGAGGGAGCCGAATCTGTGGACGAGGCCACAGACCACGCGCTCGCCCGACGCGATGAGAGAACCCGTCCGGATGAAAACTCCAGCCAGCGCCGCTGCTGGCCCCACGGTGGGCGCCAACTGTCGTGGTGGTGTCACGGCAGATGCCATAGGATGGCTTGAAGTGTGGGGCCGATGGACGCTGGAGGCACCCGGGGAGGGCTTGCGCACACGGACACGCACACGAAGAACACAACTCACACACACACACGGTTTTACCCAGGTTCGGGGCTCTCGTGAGGAGATAACACCCCTACTCCTGCCTATCCGATCTGTATATATGATCTACTAGTGATTTACAATCGTGCTCCTTGAGCTGGATAGAAGAATAGCACGATCTAAGCCTCCAACCGAGTCTCGGAAGCTCTCTCTAGCTCTATACGGACTATGAAAGGAATGCTCAAATGTGTATATTCTAGGCAAGTATGCGTGCATGCGTCCCCGTAAGAGGAGCCCCTGGTGCTCCTTATAAAGGGAAGCCCAGGGCACAAATTAGGGCTGACATCAGTGCTGGCGTAGCCCGAACTGTAGCCACGCCCGGTCCTCTGACTGCTTCCGTCACCGCACCGTGGCACGTCCCATCTGTCTCTTCCAACGCACTGCTCCCTGGTACCGCTTCGGTCAGCGGCATGGAGGTCAATCACTCTGGTCAAGTGGCCTCGTCCCATCGTGCAAGTGGCTCTGCGTCCTGACCCGTGATTGTAGGGATAAGACCTGCGCCTTGACCATGGCCCGAGTAAGACTCCTTATCCGGCACAGGCATGCCGAACTTTCGCTAACTCGGTTTCGCCTTCCCTGCACACAAGAAGAACAAAGAACGATCCGACATATAACTTACATGATCCGACATAACCATATGTCGGTTAACCATGACCCGGCCAGCTCCGAGTCAGCCGGTACAGTTATGTCGGTTTCAGTGACTCGGTCAACACCGAGTCAACCCTTATATCGACGCCTTGCCCATATCCGGGGGTTGCCCCCGACAGCGGGTATCGCTGCTTGGAGAGGGTTAGCACCTCGCTAAGAAAATATACTGGTCGCTGAACAGGGTGGCTGTGCCCTTCTTCTCCTCGTTCGACGATGAGTACTGTGCTGACCACTCTGTTTGTGGCTGACACGTAGAGGTACAGCGGCTCGTTCTCCAGTGGCGCCACCAGTACTGGAGGAGTCATGAGGGTTTTCTTGAGCTTGTCGAACGCGTCTTGCGCTTCTTCTGTCCACTCGAATTTGTCTGCCTTTTTCATCAGTTGGTAGAAAGGCAGGGCCTTTTCTCCCAACTTACTAATGAACCGGCTGAGAGCTGCGACTCGGCCAGCTAGGCGTTGCACTTCATGAAGCTTGGTCGGTGCTGGCATTGCGAGTATGTTTTGCACCTTCTCAGGGTTGGCTTCGATTCCTCTTGCAGAGACGAGGTACCCGAGCAGTTCTCCGGCTGGCACGCCGAAAACACACTTGTCTGGATTTAGCTTGATCTGATACTCGTTGAGTGCGCGAAGACTTTGCGGAGGTCAGCAATTAAACTGTCCTCCGTTCGAGTGGTGATGACTATGTCGTCGACGTAGACTTGTACGATTTTTCCTATTAGCTCCTTCAGGCAAGCTTGCATCATGCGCTGGTATGTGGCTCCAGCGTTCTTCAACCCGAAGGGAATCATTTGGTAGCAGAACACACCATGGGGTGTGATGAATGCAGTCTTCTCTTCATCTTCGACTTTCATCCTGATCTGCTGGTACCCGGAGTAGGCGTCCAGGAAGGATAGGCGCGTGCAGCCTGCGGTCGAGTCGATGATCTGGTCTATCCGCGGGAGCGGAAAATGGTCCTTGGGGGCAGCACTTGTTAATGGCGGTGAAGTCGACGCACATGCGGAGTTTCTTCGTCTTCTTCTTCTCCACTAGGACCGGGTTCGCTACCCAGTCTGAGTCCTTGATTTCCCAGATGAATCCGGCGTGGAGCAGTCGATCGATTTCCTTGCTGATGGCGTCTCGCTTGGGACCCGAAAAGCGTCGCATGGTCTGCTTGACGGGTCTGGCGTCCTTGTGGACGCGTAAGGAGTGCTCGGCGAGTTCCCTGGGTATGCCTGGCATATCAGAAGGTTGTCAGGCGAAGATCTCCCAGTTCTCACGTAGAAACTCGACGAGCACGCCTTCCTATGCGACAGGCAGGCTTGCCGACACCTTGACTGTCTTGCTGGCGTCCGTCGGGTGGACTTGATGAGTTCTTGTATCGTCAGTCGTGTTGAAGGCAGAGTCCCTGGCTGGTTTCTTGCGTGGCGGGAAAATGGTCTTGTCGTTGTCAACTGCCATCATCGCAAGGTGCTCCTCCATTCCGAAGAACTCAGAGATCTGGCTAAACTCGCGGTCGCAGCTGTTGGAGCGGTCGAAATCGCCGTGCACCGTGATGACGCCCTTAGGTCCAGGCATCTTGAGCATCAAATAGGCGTAGTGAGGTATCGCCATGAATCTGGCAAAGGTTGGGCGCTCGAGTATCGCATGGTACTGCGACTTCCAGTCGACTACCTCGAAGTCGATCGCCTCCCTCTGGAAGTTGTCGGGTGTGCCGAAGATGACGTCGAGTGTGATTGCTCCCATGGGCGTGACTGCTTGCCCTGGTACTATGCCATGGAAGGTGGTCCCTGATGGCGCCAAGTTTGTTGTTGGCCTGTTCATTCTTCTGAGGGTGTCGGCGAAGATAATGTTGATGCCGCTGCCTCCGTCCATGAACACCTTTTTCAAGGTGAAATCCCCGATCAGAGCTTCGACTACCAGAGCAGCGTGCCCGGGTCGTGGTACCGCAGGTGGATGGTCTGCTCTGGAGAACGTGATCGGTGTCTCTGACCCTCTTAGGTATTCGGGTACTGCAGGTGGACAGGTGACAGCCTGGTAGACTTGGCGGGTGATGATCTTCTGTGTCCTGTTTGAAGGGCGCCCCTTTTGTATCATGTTGAGCTGTCCGCGTGCCGCTGGATATGCGTCAGGGGCTTCTTGCTGCGGCTGTTGCTGCGGATAAAAAGCTGCCGCTGCCTGTGCTGGGTTAGCGACTACCGGCGCGGGTGCGGGTGCTGCTTGGAGAGCTAACTGCGCGACTGGCTGTGCTGCGGGTGCTCCCTGGGGAGCCAACTGCGTGGCTGGCTGAGCGACTATCTTCTGCATTGCCTGGTATATCCTGCGTGCCTTCTTGCAGTCCTTCAACAGGTGACGGGATCCCCATTTGCCCGTTTCCGGGTTCCTGAACATATGGTGGTTGCAGGGTTGCTCTAGCTCTTCCTCCGGAGTCAGCGTGCGCCTCTGCCACTCTCGCTTGCGGCTCCCATCTCCACGGTAGGTGCTGCCACCGCTTCGGTTGAATTTCCCTTGGCTGTATTGGCGACTCTGGTCGTCGCCGCTTCGACTGTACTGGCGATTGTTGTCGTATGCTTCATTCTCGCGGGGGGTTTCGAATCCCGCCGCTACTAACTCTATTGAGTCATTGCCGTGGTAACGCGGCTTCTTCTTCTGGCGTCCTTCCCGCCAGTTGCTTGGTCCGGCCTCGTCTCGTGGAGTATCACGGACCGAGTCCTCTCCGTCTGCCCACTGGTTGGCTATCTTCATGAGGTCAATCATGTTTCTCGGCCGGAGCCTACCAAATTCCTCGCGGAGGTCGCGGTGGTAAACACCGTGCATGAAGGCATCCATCACCCGGTCTTCCGAGGTGGCTTCCATGGTGTTGCGGAGCAGGGTCCATCACTTGATATAGGACCGGAGCGGCTCGTCCCGTCCTTGTTTGCATGCTTGGAGCTCGACGAAAGTTGTCGGCCTTGAGTATGTCCCCAGGAAGCTCTTGACGAAGGCATCCGCGAACTCGTCCCATGTGCTGAAGGCATCCTTGGGTTGAGTGTTGAGCCACCCGCGTGCAGATCCTGTGAGCATCAGCTGGATGTACTGCATGGCTGTAGTCGAAGTACCGCCTTGGCAGCTGCAGGCTATGAGGTAGTCCTCCAGCCAGTCTCGCGGGTCCTGCTTTCCATCGTACTTGACCGCTTCTGCTGTGAGCTTGAAGCCCTTGGGCATTCTCGTGTCGCGGATGTTGAAGCTGAAGCATGGGGCACCGCGCGGCTCGAATTCGCTATCATCGCGGTCGTCAGCATTGGGTGTGCTGACAATCCACTGGGTGCGGTTGCGGTCTACCGTCCTCTGCGTGATGACGTTGCGGAGGTCTTCGCCTGGCTGCGACTGTCGCGGCTGTCTTGGAACTGGGCCTGCGAGCGCTGCGGGTTCGCGGTCGCGGCGACCCCGATTCTCTTGCGCCCTTTCTGTTGGCGCCTTGTTCGCCAGAGCTTCTTCGACTGCCTTGATGGACATGATCTGTTGCTTGTGGAGGAGAGCGCGGGCGTCGCCCTCAGGCGGCTGCGTCAGTCGCAGGTATGTTTCGACTGCCATGAGGGCAGCTCCGGGTGTCTTGGGGACGGGTATCCCGTCCGAATCTTCAGTCATGTATGACGACTCGAGGTTGCGGGTAATTCCGGCGCGTTCGGCCTCTGTCATCCGGGGCACGCAGGGCCTGTGGCGCCTTGCTCCTTGTGAGACCTCTGTCGAGGCAGCAGTGAATGAATACGCGGCCCTCCTGGCACTCGCCGCGTCGGCTTCCTCCTTGCGTCGGAGCAGCTCGGCCTTCTCTGCGCGGAGTCGTTCGCCTTCTTTCCGTAGCAGATATTGGACCGCCAAAAGGTCCTCTCGGGGTGCGTCTGGTGGGGGGTATGTGCCCTCCTCGACGTGCTTCAGGGCTCTGATTGCCATGTCACGGGTGATGGTGAGCCGTGTCTGATCCGTCATGACCACCTCCAGTGGATATGCGGGTTCGTCGCCGTTGGCCCGCGCCGGGCCGGTCATGTAGACTTGTGCGGGGTAAACCCGGGAAGTGGGGCTGATGCTTCCACTGCTGCTTCCTTCGTCCGAGCCGTGCTCGGAGTCGAAAATGGCTCCAACGTGGTGGGTACCACAGTTGCCGTTGAGGTTCCTTCCGCAGAATTTCGCGGCCTTCACCGTAGATGCGAGGAGTTGAGTCGCCGTCGTCAACGCGGGTGCGATTGTCTTGCGAATGATTTCGCGACGCGAAGGCGTGGCCGACGTAGTCGGAGTCGATGTAGATCTTGTCCTTGCCCGCGACGCGACCAAGGTAGTCGGAGTAGACTTGATCCGCGCAGGGGTCACCGCCGATGCGATCTCCTTGGTCGCCGGAGGTGCGGGTGTCGTGGTCGCGTTTGGCGCGATTTTTGCCATGGGGGCCATTGGTGCAGTCGAGGCGGGCGCGATCTTCGCGGCAGTCGAAGACGCGATCGCCGTAGTCGCGGTAGATGCGATCACGGCAGGTGATGACGCAGTCGTTGTAGTCATAGCAGATGCGATCTTCGCGGCAGTCGAAGATGCGATCGCTGCATTCGCAGCAGATGCGATCTCCACGGCAGGTGAAGGCGTGGTCGACGTAGTTGATGCTGACGCGGGTGTCGCCTCCGCGCGTAGCGCGGCCACCGTAGATCGGAGTGTTCCGTAGTTGTTTATGAGGTAACGCATGGTACCAAAGGTGATCCACGTACCTTCACTCAGTTCAGCGTACGCCGAGCGATGAGCCGGCGGGTGGCTGACGTACTCGAGGGAGCTGGACCGGATTGGCTCCTTGGTGCGGGCGTCGGTCTTCAAGGTCGATGGAGCCGGAGCGACCATGGTTCCAACGCTCGTTCTTTCCCACAGACGGCGCCAATTGACGAGGTTAGGGCTCGGCAAATCCCTGGGTCGAGTACCCCGGGTTGATTGAAGGGGAGGAAGATGAACGTTGGTGATCACGACGGCTAACAGGGGGCGATTTACCCAGGTTCAGGCTCCCGGAGGATAACACCCTACTCCTGCTTGTCTGGAATTATGATCAAGGTGGCTACAATGGCGAGATGGCAATCTCGCTAGGGTTTGAGATGGCGGCTATGAGTTGGTGTTCGCTAGTTGCTTAGTTACCCTAGACAAGGGACCCTCCCAGCCTTTATATGATAGGCTGGGTCTCGGGTGAACGGTGCTGATGGCACGTACAGGATGATCAAGCTGATGACCTAACGGCGACTACCTTGGGCCGCACATCATCCTTCTTGGGCCTTCCTTGGGCCTTCCTTGGCGTGAACCAGGTACCACCACCGTGGGGTACTCGAAAGGTAACCCCACAACACGAGGAGATCGCGGCTCTCCTTCACGACGCGCTCGTCAAAGCTCTTCGCCACCCCTCAAGCTTCCCAAGGAATTGTTCGAAGAAGAACGAGTACGCGACCTCGGCGTCGATCCCTGCGGAGAAGGGGGGCACTACGATCCTCAAGTCGTTCCCGACGGCGCGCACGCGGTTCACCAAGCTTTGGAGGATGCCCTGGCGCTGGCGTGACATGGACTGGCCAATCTGGCGCTGGTCCCGTGCCTGCTCCGCGAGATCCGCGGCCGGCCCCACCTGCCGTCGGAGCTCGTCCAGGTCTCTCTCTAGGGCGATGGTGTTCCCCTCTGCGCGAGCCTGGGCCTCCCTGGCGTGCTCGAGGCAGGAGATCATCCGCTTCTCCTCCAGCTCGAGCTCCTTGATGCGGTCTTGGAACTCTTTGCGTTTTGCTTTGAAGCGGTCCTCCTGCTTCGTGGCTTTCTCATCATAATCCTTGGAGAGAGTCTCGCGGATGAGCTGGACCTTGGTGTCGGCCTCATCCTGGATTCTTTTCTGCTTCACCTCGAAGTCGGCGTTGGCCTTCTCGTGGCGCTCCGTGTAGGTGGCCTCATTCATGGCCACCAGGCCCTCGCGCTCCTGCAGCTGCCCCTCGCGGGTGGCCTGGGCCTCCTCGAGCAGCTGGGCCTGTTCCTCGCGCTGGCGCAGCTCCTTCTCGCGGAGGGAGAGATCTCCCTCGCGTCGCGCCAGCTCTGCCTCGCGCGGCGCCAGCTGCCCCTCGCGAGCATCCAGCAGCTCGTGGAGCTCCTTCAAGCTGGCCCTTGCGACCTCGGAGTCAGCGGAGAATTTCTGCTCCGCGGCCGCAAGCTCCTCGTGCTTGGAGGAGGTCTCCACCTCGAGCGCTTCCCTGACAGCATCCAGCTGGCCCATCACCTCCTCCGCCTCCCGCTTGATGCTGTCGCGGGTCTCCTTGGCAAAGCGAAGGGCCTCTTGGCGCTCCGCCTGGGCCGCCGCATCCTGCCGGCGGCACATCTCCACCCTCTCGTGGAGGAGGGCCCAGGCCTTGCTAAGCCTTGTCCTTTCCCCCGCTAGGGCGAGTTCTTCTTCGGCGAGCTGCTCCTCCAGCTCGTCGAGCGTCCGCCGCGCCTGGTTGAGGACGACTTGGCGACGAATTGCTTGGCGCCGCGGTTCCTGCAGCGCTAAGGACCCCGCACCACTGCTGGGTGCGGAGGCCTCGACCCTTGTCAAGGCGCCTGAGGCCTCCGACCTTGGGCTCACGGCCTCCTCTAGTGCGGCCCGGGGGCTCGGGGGGCGCCTCCCTCGGCACCCACTTCGGGTGCCCTCTGGGGGCTGGGCATCCTCTCGCGCCCGGCTCCGGCGCCTGTGGGCTCCGGAGGAGCCTCCGCCTCCTGCTCCTCAGGGGCGTTTCCTGCCCCTTCCGCAACGGCCGCGTCCGCCACGGCCTCGGGCGCATCGGCCCCTCTTGAGGGAGCCTCCTCCTCCTCTGGAGGCGGCTCCATGACGACCTCCTCGTCCACCCTCTCCTCCTCCGTCTCGAGCTGGACGGGGGGAGTAGCCGTCCTAGTTGGCGATGGCGGCGCCACCTCCTCTCTCACCTCCTCCGCGCGGTGCTCCACCACGGGAGGGGTCGCCGCCCGAGCCGACGACGGTGCTGCCTCTTTAGTCACCTCCCCCGCGCGGTGCTCCACTACGGGAGGAGTTGCCACACGGACTGGCGATGGCGCCATCTCTTCAACCATCACCTCCGCGCGGTGCTCGCCCGCGGGAGGAACAGCCGCCTGCCGCGGCTCGTCAGCCGCAGGCGTCTCCGCGACGATGCTGGCGGTCTCTCCAAGCTTGCGGAGCCGCCGCCTCTTTGGCTCCGCAGGTTGCCTGAAAGAAAGACAAGTAGAAGATCCTTCAAGAGGGTTTTCCAGAAGCAAAATGATAAAAGAAAAAGAAGAGTCGAGGCTTACTCGTCAGCCGTAACCCACACCCTCTTCTTCGCCTTGGGCGGTTGGGTGTTGCTTGCTCCGGCCTCCTCTTGGGGCGCCCTTGCCTCCACGCGAGGAGTGCTCCTCGCGGTCGCGGCTCTCCTGTCGTGGATAGCATTGGAGCGGGGCTCGCAGCGTCCTCCCCCGCCGCCGCTCATCTCCTCCTCCTCTCCGACGCGTCGGGAGCGGGCGACGCGGAAGGCATCCTCCTCATCGCTGGAGGAGAGCACCTGGAGGTCCACCTCAGTAGGAGCGCTCCCTGAGGAGCCGACGGAGCCTCTCGAGGGGTTGGCGCCTCTCGAGGCCTCGTCCTCGCCGACGGGGTCGGTGCCCCTCGAGGCCTCATCCTCGCCGAAGGGATCCACGCCTCTCGAGGCCTCTTCCTCGCCAGACTCCTCGACCTCCTCCGGCTCCGGAGACTCGTTCATGTACTCCGGCTCCGCCGCCCAAGGGTTAGGACGAGGCCCGCGGTGCCCTGTGGGCACAATTCCCCACTCGTCGAACACGGGCATACACCGGCGTTGTGCCTCAATGCTCTCCTCGACAAAGCTGATGAGTGGCCGGGCCTCGTCGTTGGTACGAGACGGGATCTCCGTCATCGCGAAGAGGACCCCCATGATCTGGCGTAGCACCTCAGGCGCGAAACCGTCCGAGCTCAGCCGCATCGCGTCCCCCTTGCCTGTGTACCGCCACACCAGCTCGGAGTGCCACTAGAGGGGGGCGATCCGGCGCCTCGTGAAGTCTCTTGCCACCATCTGGCCGGTGACCCCGGCCTCGCGGATGCGCCAGATGCACTCGTACACCACGTCAAGCCTCTGGCCCTGAAGTCTGCGCTCGCCCAGCGCGCCCACTTCCTCGGGGGGGCCTCGGGCACCTCCAAGAGAGGGTTTGTCTTCTTGGTGTCGACGAAGAGCCACTTCCTGCGGAAGTCCTCCACCTTCTTCGTCACCTTGGTGATGGCGTTCTCACCGCACCAGGCGATGGGAATGTAGTTCTCACTCCTAGCGGCAGCGATGCGGAAGGAGACGCAGCCGAGCCGCTCGCCGGAGGCGGTGTTCCGAAGGGAGTAGAAGCTACGGAAGAGCGCCACCGAGGGACGGACGCCGATGTAGGCCTCGCAGAGGTGGGCGAAGATGGCAAGGATAAGGATGGAGTTGGGATGAAGGTGAAGAAGTTGGATCTGGTACACCTCCAGAATCGCGAAGAGGAACTCAGAAAAGGGAGGAACAAGACCGGCGTAAAGAGTATGGATGAAGATGGGGTAGAACCCCTCGGTGAGCCTGCTGCCGGACGGCCTCATCTCGGTGGCGCCGTGCTCATTGGTGCCCGCTGCCGCCACATGGCGCACCTTTGCTATCGCCACCGCGTTGATGCGGGTCGGTGGCAGCGCCTCCTCGAGGGCAGCACCACGCGCCGCCGCTGCGGATGTGCCGGCCCGCATCGCAGCCTTGCCCTTCGGGTCGGTGTTTGCTTTCTTGGGAGCCATTGGTCGCCGGAGAAGGAGACGAAGACCCTGGAGTTGGAGTGCACTGGGAAGAAGGAGATGTTTTGGAGGCGTTGGGAGAAGAGTGCGGAGGAGTTATGGGAGAAGTGAAGGGCGCAGTCTGCGCCCAGACTTTATTGACCGGCTCCGAATCGTGGCGGGCCCCGCCACGTCGCCCGTTGTAGCCGAGGAGATCGTGGTCGCGGGTGCAACCGCTGCGCCCCACATGTCACGGCCCCGGCAGGCACCGTTGGGCCCTCGACGCTTCACCTTCATCCTTGGGCTTCGGCGTGCCCATCGCGGGCCCGGGGGCAACTGTCGGCACAGTGGAAACCAGGGTACCACGGGCCGGCCTGCCAGGGCCCACAAGATTCCTCAGAAGTTTTCGCTAAGGACCAGGCTCTCCAAGCCTGACGAGCCTCGCGAGGGTTTTTTCCTCGCGAGGGACCTTTTCTCCTCGCGGAGGGTTTTCTCCCTTGGCGAGGGACCTCTCCTCGAGAGGGCGTCTCGGACGCCACCAGCAATTCTGCTAAGGACCAAGCCGAAAGGCTCGGCGAGGCCTTTCGCCTCGCGAGGCTTCCTTCCTCTCGAAGCCAGCTCTGCCTCCATGGCAGAGCGCACATGGGCTCTGCACTCTCTGCAGAGTGACGACCGCGCCAGCGCGCGGTGACAGCAACGCCTCAGTTGCCTTTCTTGTGTATAAAGGAGTCAACAAAGCTGCCCCAAGCAAAGGAGCCCCAAGGATTGCAACTTTGGTGATAAGGGAACCGTCTGCAGCTACCCTCCAAGAACGACGTCACCGCGGGACCCGTCTTGCCTCAGCAGCGCCAGCGTGGCTTTCCCAGCTTTGGTGACGCCGCCTCTGCCGTGGACCGCGTCCATGGATCTTACCTTTATGGTGGACTCCACCTTTTTGGTGCACCGCGCCTCCTCCTTCATCTCCATGTGGTAGCCCTTCCTGCCAAGATGTTTTGGGGAAGAGGCCCGAGACGCCTATAAAAGGAGGAGGAGCTCGTTCCGGCAAAGGGTTCAGACTCTGGTTGATTCACAAGCCCAAACCCTAGATCTGAGGTTAGCAATAGCCATTGTTAGCCACCCAGAGCTCGCCAAGCTCGCCCTGTACTGAAAACCTCTCCAAGCAAGTGCAATACAACTCGAAGCAGGACGTAGGGGTTTTACCTCACCTAGAGGGCCCTGAACCTGGGTAATACCGCGCGTTCCTCTCTGCAGTGCTTCCCCGCAACGATCCAGGCGAGCACCGTCGCCGAGGCATGTTGAGGGTTGTTTGATTCCATGTTCAGCCCCTTACTCGGTCCTTCGTGAGACACACCCTGTTCCTGGGACAGTTCTCTGACAGGCACCCTGCCGGAGGGGGGGGGGGGAATCATCACCGGAGGCATCTACACCACCATGCCTGCCTCCGGAGTGATGCGTGAGTAGTCCACCACGGGACTACGGGTCCATGGTAGTATCTAGATGGTTGTCTCTCCTCCTTGTACTCCATTGTTTAGATCTTGTGGGCTGCCTATCATGATGTGTTTGCATGGATCCGATGAATTGTGGAAATCATTACTCTTGTTCATCTATGTGTTATGTTTTATCTATGATCTTGCATGCTCTCCGATGCTAGTGGATGCTTTGGCCAAGTAATTGCTAGTGTCTTCAGAGAGGGTATTTATGCTAGATAGTGGGTTCATGCCTTTGTGTGCTGAGTGCGATTGAAAGAAACACTTATGCTCATGAATGTGTTGTTGCCACTAGGGAGAAAACAACGATGGTATTTCCTTGTGTTATTTACATTATTTACATTATGCACTTTGCTTATTGCAATGATCTGTTGCTTGCAACTTAATACTTCTGGGTGACATGCTGGATAGCGATCCCGGGGTGGATTATTAGTCATAGACGCAGTTGGATAACGGTCTATGTATTTTGACGTAATGCCCATATTAGATGAAGCGGTGAACTATATTGTTTTATGATAGCATTTTCATGCGCCCACAATTCTGTCAATTGCCATGCTGTAATTTATTTACCCATCATGTGTATCTTTTGGAGAGACACCACTAGTAATCTGTGGAACCCGGTCCTATTTTCCTACACTTTTTACAACTGTTTTAATAGCTTTTAATCATCATTTGTTCACTGGTCATATTTCACTCTCATCATATTTTACATCTGCATATTTAATTCTTTGTGTTCAGGAAGCCGGAGAGATTGACAACCTCTCTGTTTCGTTGGGGCAAAGTAGTTTGTTTGTGATTGTGTGCAGGTCCACGTCAATACACCAAGAAGACTTCTCGAACTACTAAGTCTCCAAGCAACAACTCTTTTTCTGGCGCCGTTAATACCTAGCAAGCCTTCTCCAAGTCCTACTGGTTCGATAACCTTGGTTTTGTAATCAAGGGAAACTGCTGCTTTGCTGCATCATACCTTCCTCTTAGGGTTCCCCAGCGAATGTGTGATCCACGTCATCACCCTTCCAGAACACGCGCCATAAATCTCCTCACCACCCATCTTCCCCAGTCACTCTACTCATTCGTCTCCTCTCTCCTCTGTCCTCTCTTCGTCGGTGGTTCCGCTGCCGCCGGCACGCCCACAGCTCCGCCGCCTGCATCCTCAGTGGGAGAGGAAGCCAGGCCGTCCATACTTCTTCGTCGGACGGCCGCGCTGCTCGAGGGCTTCATCCATGGCGGTAAATATGTTCTACCCCCTTAAGAGCTTGTTTGTATCCTCGATCTATAGATCGTGGTGGATTTTTCGGCGTAGGTTGACATGCACAGTAGATCTACCTCGATTTAGAGTTCGATCTGTGTTCTAGGGTTTGATTCGAAGTGTTCGTGAGTATTTTTTATGCGGGCCGATGATGAACACTAGCAAATGTGTCTTAGGGTTTAGGGTGTCCGTGCCGAAAACAAGGTAAGCTTGATGTATACATTGGCTTTGGCACGGTCGTCCGAAGCCTAAGATCTCAGCTTGATTGATGCTAACTGAGGCCAAGAATTGATCTGAAAGATGTACTGTGTTGTGTTCCTTTCTTTCATGATGGCCGATGATTAAACTAAGCCATGATAGTTGCAAGGAGATTGTCTACAGAACCTAGGGGTAAATGCAGGGACAATGCTTATATTATCACTACGTTCTTGTAGGCACTCTTTTTTCCTACTAATGGCTTTCATTTATGAGGCTACTACGCATTCGAGAGGTGTCTCTTAGTATCTGTTGGTATGCAGTAATGAAACTATTTGTGCATGATAGGAGGTATTAAGAGATCATCTTTTGAGTGTTGTTTTCATGTTCCTGTGATGATCTGATGGACTTCTAAGGCAGTACAAGCACTGTCAGCACAAGAATGCCACCGAAATTTAGAGGCAGACACAACTCATTATGTCCTCTACTTGGTTTTGGTTGGTTATCATCTGCTGCACAAATGTTCAACAGACCTGAGGTTCCATGTTCTGTTCTTGATCTGCACCTTGGCTATTACAGTGTGGCATGACATATGTGCATGGAGGTGATTTGTATGAGGCAATTTTCACACAACTTTGCTATTTGTTTTGCAGTCAACGAAGGGCAAGAACATTGAAGGAGGTAGTGCTTCCAAGAGGAGGAAGGTCATCATCGAGCACTTCCACGATGAGGTCTGTCCAACCCACTTCTGCAAGTTTATCCGGGCACCTGGGTTGGACTTGCTGCCCATTCCTCCAGCCTTCCATCATCATCTAAGAGACCTCCCTAAAGAGATCATCCTTAAGACGAACACTGACTGCAACTGGAGGGTCAGCATCGTCGACCACAATGGGTCTGCAACGATTGACAACGGATGGGCAGCATTTGCAATGTGCCACAACCTCAGAATCGGGGACTTCTTGACCATCAAGTTGCTGAAGCCAAATGTGTACAGAGTGATCATCTTCAGCACAGATGGCTCCGAGATTGTGAAAATGTGTGATGCACATCCCTTCAACCTGCTTGTGGAGAGGGCATGAAGTTTGCCCGTTTAGTTTGTATCTGAAACTTTGCATATGACTGTTAGTTTGTTGTTCTGTATGACTGTTATCGGTATGAACTTTCACTGTTATCGGTAAGAACTTTGCATGTTTTAGTGTATAACTCTTATTTCTATGATTGTCATGACTGGTCTGTAGTGTGTTGCCTTGCACTTGTGCTGGAAGGCTAGGAGCACGTAACCAAACATCCAGCTTTGCATCTGAGTTGAACATACATCCGACCAAACAGCGTGTGCTGCAAAATTTGCACTCAACGGAAAGGGCCTGGTCAGAACATTGTTGGCAGGCAAACGGGCTGCACAACATGGCTGAGGCCACGTTTTTTCAGAACCAGACCCGTCAGAGCCACAGATGCAAAAAGGCCAAAAATTCCCCCAGCAACCAAACATGCCCGAAGTTCTCCGTATGAGGTGGCATGGATGCTGACGACGTTTGGGTGCTCTCACGCCAGGCGTTCTCGTAGTCCTCGTCGCAGAGCAGCTTGCTCTACTGGATGGATTTGCACGTGAACTCGACGCCGTTCTCGGTGGGTACGCACAGGTATGTGTGGGGCTGAACTGCCCATGTCCCAGCTTCATCCCGATGAGATAGTGTGGTCGCGCACGTTGGCCGTCTTGTGCGGCACCATCGATGCCTGATGCCCGAACGCCCTCGGCGTTGCCGTTCCGTCCAGCAGCACCCGGGTGTTCTGTGCTCCGCCGTGGCGATTGAGCCTCTCGTACACATCGGCGAGCTTCTGGTTGACGTAATCGTCAGGATCAGATGCAGCCTCGAGCCTTTCCTGCTCGGCGCAGAGGGTGCGAGCATTATGTCCATGGCAACTACATCCTGGATCGACAGACTCGCTGACCCTCCTGCTCCAAAGCTGGGCGTCCATGCTCTTGGCCACCAGGACCTGCCATATGGCACGATGTTGGGCCACTAGGCTCAGGAGGGAGATCGCGGGTGGGCTTGGGCCACTCTGCACGCACGAGCACGTGTTAACGATTGACCGTGCGTGCGACATACCTACGGCGCTAAGCCGTACTCCCTCAGTTTCACAATATAAGATGTTTTAGTATTATTCTTTCCATCCGTATCTAGATATGTTTTATTGCAAGATTTATTTGAACCTTACACTAAAATATGTTTAGATACGGATGGAAAGAGAAATGCTAAAACATGTTATATTTAGAAAAGGAGGGAGTATTATATAATAGAGAAGAGATCAGGCTGCTAGATGCTAGAGATGTTCTGAATCCTTCAGAAGGTCCATAAAATGTGCCTGATGTTCTAGGCTGTTTCTACGCATTCGAGAAGGATCGACAGCTCGTCGCGACCTACAGCGGCCTTGGAGTCTGACAGTTCAAGACCGTGATTCTGCAGAAGTACAACTAGGCATTGCAGAACACCGCCGACAAGGCCGACCGGTGAGCCGCTTCTTCACTCTAATGTTCTACTGTTGTCATATCTATCTTGCTGATGATTAGTCACTCATTGCAAAACGACAGTATTGCATTTCTTCTGTTTGATCGGTGCTCTGCTCCTTGGAGCTTTAGACTGCTATTATCAGCATGTTAACTTTTGTGTTGAACATCAAAACATCCTGACTCTGAGCTTTGGCATTGATGTACTTCAGCAAGTTCAGCCTTGTCTTGCGACAACTCGTTCGAGTCCCGCAGTTGAGTCTGGTCTTTCACCATAAACTCAACTTTGTCTGAAGTTAGTCCGCTTGCCTTGCCTCCATCTGATGTCAACAAATGTTTATGTATCAATCAACTGAATTTCAGCTGTATCACCTTCTTGAGAAGGTACTTAAAAGCCGCAGACTGAAGATCTCATGTAAATTTTGCTGTGTTTTCTTGGATACGTTTTCCAAGACAGCAAGCTGAGACGTCCACTGCCAAGGACCACCCCCTTCTGATGATGTATTTTTCAGTTAACTCGGATGTAGTTGCGGCGCTAGCATCATATTGTTTTACCATGTGACATGCCTCCTGCGTGCGCCGTGTTTTTTCCTTTCTCCCCATATTTTTTATCATCGTTTCCATGGGGCCTCCACTCCGTTTCACAGAGTGTTCAAATCCGTTCTAGGCCACTACTTTCCACAGATGTATTTTAGTGCTAGCTAAATGCAATTTCATTACTAATTTCCTATTACATATGTAATTTTGGTACTATCACAGATGTGGTATACTGCTATTTGTACACTGTGTCCCATTGCAGTGGCGGAGCTAGGCCTTGCAGCCAGTGTTGTCAAAGCTCAAATAAAACTGCAGTGATGTTAGCAACTAGAATTAATAGGGTCAATTTTTCTATATCCATAGCTAAAATTTCTTTGCTCACCAAAATTTTGTGTTGTCAACTGACCACACAATCAATGTGCAGCTCCGTCACTGTCCCATTGTACCTTCCCTTAATACTCTTTCCGTTGTTGCAATCTACACGTCGTGATTATGCATACACTCAATACAAAAATGCAAATAAAATTCAGTAACTCTAAATAAACTTTGTGAGAGTCAAACCTTTAAGGGTAAATTATCCGTTTGCCATCAGTTCTGTCCATGTACTTAGTTTTGCCCCTAGCTTGGAATCGTACTCAGTTTTGCCCCTAGTATGTGCGCAAGGACTCGTTCCGTCAATTTGCGCCATCTCCGTCAGGTCAGCGTGTTTGACTCGGCCCTTACAGGTGGGACCAGGCGGAGGGCATCTCCGTCAGGTCAGCGTGTTTGACTCGGCCCTTACAGGTGGGACCAGACGCGTTACACAATCAGACCGTTGCTGGCCGATGCTTGTGGGACCCAGTAGATAACCGTTGCTTGTGGGACCCAGCAGTAAGTCGCCGTTGCTGGCCGCGGGTGTGTGATAAAATCCCGACGGAAGGCTCCACCGGATGTCGCAGCGGTGAGCAGCAATCAGCCGAGCGTGCGACGGGGTTGGAGGCGGACACGCGCAGAGGTAGGCGGCGACCCCTGTTGGTAACTAGGAGCCGGGAGCGGGCGGCCGAGAGGGCGGCGTCGAGATCCCCTTCATCACCGGCGGCGGGAAGATTGCTGTGGAGGGCGCGGCCGTCTGCTGCAGCTAGAGGGGACGTGTGCGGAGGCGTTGAGATCCCGATTGGCTGCGGGCGACCGCCAATCGAGCTCCATGTCTTCTTCGAGCTCCCGCGCCATCTCGCGGATCGAGATTCCGGCGGGCATGGAGATGCCGGTGTTGCTCTGTCCGCGGTGCAGGGGGGAGGTTGTTCGGAAGATTTCGGGGACACTGAAGAACCCAAATCGACCTTTCTATGTGTGCAAGAACAAGGGGGTAAGAATCGGGGCAATTTGACTCTTTTCGTGGTCGGGATCATTGAGCAATACGGTTGATCTGTTTGGCTTTCATGCAGGTAAAGCATTTCTTCCTTTGGGTCGATGTTCTGACCGAGAGACTGATGAATGAACTGCTAGAGGAGCACGAGGAATGGCTTCCCATCCTGCCACAGACGGCAGCGGCCGCAGCGCGAGCTCCGGAAGAGGAGATGCAGGGCGGAGCACACATTGAATCAATAGAGGTAGCTGTTGAGCTTAGGAGGTTGAACCAGAAGGTTAGGATGCTCGAACAGCGAGCACAAAAACCCATTTGCAATTGGTTTTGCAATTACATTTGGGCATTTGTGGGTATAGTGATCGCACTCGATGTTTTTATGAAATTGTATGGAAAGGAATGAATTTGGGAGGGATTTGTATGCTTGAAATTGTGTGAAAAATGTAGAAGAAATGGGAAATTCAGAAACTTTCATCAGTGAAATTCTGTTAAATGCTCTGCCTTTCTGTAAAAAAAACTTTCTATTGGGCCAACTCTATCCAATTAGGCCCATTCGGGGTGGGCAAATTAGAAGGGTGGGTTGTGCCGGAAAAAAAAGGTGTAAAATGAACAAAAATGGGGTTTGGCTGGGAATCGAACCCAAGACCCCGTGGTTTTGGGGAGTATAGTGCTGCGCTAGTGACCGTTAGGGCTGATGGAAGGACTTTGACATGGCAAAGGAAGGAGACTATACATAGTGAGTTCTTTACTTGGTTTAGGGTTTAAAAACGCATTTTGTACTGAATGTTTTGGACACACGTGAGAGTGGTTTTCCTTTGGGTTTTGTACTTAATTTTTGGACACGCATGTTTGCATGCACACAGTTAGATTATAGTTTACTCATAGTTAGATTTTTTCAACACATTGTTTTCCCTAGAAATTGTTGTACACATACCCTTTTATAATAACTCTTTATATTATATTAGCACGGACGGGAACATATACATATATATTAAACATTGGCCCCTTTTACATATAGATAGAGGGGCCCGACGCGGATTACATATATTAAACAAAAAAAAATGCAATAGGGCCCTAACCTAACCGCCGCCTAGCCGCCGGCGGTTGGCCTACTTCTTCCACCAGTTCCACGCCGCCGCCCTGGCCGCCATCTCCTGCTTCTGCAAGGCCCGGCGATTGGCCTCGCGCATCCTGTCGTCTTCCCTGTCACGGCTCTTCTTGATGCGCCGCCAGAGAGCCTTCTCCTCCGCCTTCTCCCTCGCCTCCTCCCACCTCGCCAACTCCTTCTCCTCCGCCTTCTCCTCGTCGGAAAGGTTCATCTCCTCGTCGGAGCGGTTGTCGACGCGGTCGGGGTCGGGGCGGTGGAAGAAGTAGGCTGACTCGTGCAGCACCTTGGCCTTGCGCTTCCGCTTGGCCTTGCGCTTCCGCTTGGCAGAGGGATCGATGCCCAGCGCCTCCGGCTCCCACTCTGGCTCCCACCAGGGCCGAGCCTTCGGCTGGTTGTCTTCGTCGCTGACGGACTCGGGGCTGGAAGGGAGAGAGAGCTTCGACATTGTAGAGGCAAAGGGGCTGGAGAGGGATGAGAAGAGGGAAGAGGAGGCAAAGGCAGTATTTAAAGACCCGACGACGTGTGAATTAATCGGGGTAGATGAAAGCCACTGTGTGAAAACGTAAGAAGATAGATGAAGAAGCAACGTGGAGAATCGATGCATTAGGCGTAGGACAGGTAGCAGTACGTGCGCGCATTAGGCGGTCAAAGCGGTGCCCTGCGTAAATATATGATGCGACGGTGCCCTGCGTGCATTTAAACCCTGATGAAATCCAAAGTCTCACGCCAAAGTCTGCGTAGCTGCGTGCATTTAAACCAGCCCATAGTTCCACCCCAAAGCCTGCATGGTGCGACGCGACATGGTGTCATCTTGAAAAACGAGGCGTGGTGCAGGCCAGCTGCGTCGCTGCAAATAGCGCTGGTGAACGTCGAGGTCTACGTCGAGGTCTACTCTGGAAAAACTAGGCATGCAGGTCTACGTCGAGTTCTGCATGCATCGGGCTGGTGAACGGGGCCCAGTAGTCAGTGGCCGTTATTGCATGCACAGCGTCATTTTCAATCATTTGGATCGTAAGGAACGGTGCAGATCGAGTACATGGATGCAAACCTCGATCAGATGCTACGGTTTTATCAGATGCTACGATGTTTATTCGACCTATATAATGTGGAGAAGAATCGCAAAAGATGGTTTTTGTAATATGGGAATCTGTTATTTGAATTCAGAATGTAAATTTCCTATTCTTCGGTGAGTTTTTGACTTTTTTCATTTTCAAAGTTTTAAAACCACCTCATCTCCACCTTGCCTAAATAAGAAATTGACGCGAAGAAACTTGTAATTTGAATTTGAATGTACTTTGAATTTCTTCAAAAGTTTGAAACTTGTGTGACATCCAAGTCATTTCTAAGTTGTTATGCTCGTGTTGGAAACAATCCTAGCCCTTTTGGTAGGGTAACATCTCCAACAACCAATCGGCTCTACAAAATGAGCTAGAAAAGCGCCCAAAAGGTAGCCCAAACAGCCCCATTTCTAATCCGACCAATTTTTCGACCTTCTCTAAATGACCTCAAACTCTAGGATTAACATCTAGTGCACTAATATAGTGTTCTTGACCAATATCAAGTCATTTTATTAATCTATAAATGTACAACATCTCTTCACCCTTTGACTTATATGGCAGAAGTGAGAAATCACCACCATGTAAATGAATTGTTGGTTGAATGTACTTATACTTTCTTTATCAACTGAAATGGTTAGTATATGACATCAGAAGACTATGTGTGCAGAGTTTGCATTTTTCTGATGTTTTTTGAATATCCTATGAATATTTGAATTTGGGTCAAACCGTAGGGTTGACCAACATTTAAACAAGTTTAAAACATGAAAATGAAAAACTAAGCCTGGATCCTTCTTATTTACTACAAAATGAAGCTTTGGAGATTTTTCTGATTTTTTTTGAATTATTTTGATTGTTTTCAAACCCTAAACCCTCTCTCCCTATTCTACGAACTCTGAACATGTTCATAGGTGATAGCTCATTTGTGTGAAGCCTTTTTTCATGAAAATGACCTACACCAAGTTTATATTTTTTTTCTCATAACCTTGTCACATATGACGGCTATGTGCGCAAGAATTTCAACATTTTAATTTTTTTGAATTTTTTAAAAACATTTGAACTTGATTTCGACAGATCACTTCAAAAAGTGATTTTTCAAAAAAACGCCCCTATACCGAGTTTATATTTTTTTTATGGTAACTAGGTCTCCTAAATGGACGAACCCCGTTGAGTTTGTATTTTTTCGATTTTTTGTAATTTAGTTATGATTTTTTGAATCTGGTCAAACCCTAATAACCCCGTTGACTGGCTCAAAACCCCGCAGGAATGCTCCAAACCCTAGCGTCGAACGTCCGCCGTCGGATCCTACCAAGCGCCAGACACCACCCGTCAGATGTGGGGGCAGGCATGCGCGATCCACGCGACGCTGGTTCTGCTTCCTGATTGGCTACTCTTTGCATCGGACGGGTGCGCTCGGGTCAGCCACAGCGATCCGCGAGACGCTCGTTCTGCGCTCTGATTGGTTGGTCCGCGAGACAACCAATCAGAACAGCGATGGTTTCTGCGCTCGGATAGGTTGGTCTGCGAGACATGGTTCAACCATATGACAGAAGGAAACATATGATTTTCTATTAAAATCATCCAAACATCAGTTCAAAAAAAAAATCATCCAAACATAGTTGTACCATAGGTCATTCAACATAATACAACATCATTCATAATGTTTCATAAATTATTCTTGGTTCCAACTCAATCTACACCGCGTCGAGGCTTCTTTGCCGCTATGCTCCTTGTGATTCTTATGCTTCTTGCCACTGTGCTCCTTGTGATCCTTGTGCTCATTGCTTCTTCTCTTCTCCTTTTGGCAGTCTTCTTTGAAGCAACCACAGAGCTGTACAAGACAAAAAGGGCAGTGAGAAAATTTTCAAGTGATAAATGTACTAGTGTTGGCAAGATTGACATACCTGGCAGAACTCACAATCACAGAATGTTGTGAACCATCAGTTGGAGCCTCATTTGGAGCCACATTGTCACCATCAGTTGGAGCCTCATTGTCATCATCATTTGGAGCCACAATGTCACCATCAGTTGGAGCCTCATTGTCAACATCAGTTGGAGCCTCATTTTGATGATCATGGTCCATTTGATCAAAAGGGAAATCATTTGAACCTTCATATGGAGCCTCATAAGCAAAATCAGATGGACCATTTTGATCACCATCAGTTGGAGCCACATTGTCATCATCATTTGGAGCCACATTGTCATGCTCTGTTCCAACCGGCTGCTCATCATCATCATCATCATCATCATCATCATCATCATCATGCTCATGCTCTTGCTCTGTTCCAACCTGCTGCTCATCATCATCAGTTTCATCCAAACGCTCTCCGAACGCTGGATCTACTGCGTGATCACAATACCTACCGAAATGACCAGACCCACCACACCTGTTGCACTTACGCTTCCTCGCTCCAAGTCCAGCTCCTTCGCTGCGAGCTCTTATTCGACTCTTCCTCGGTCTACCTTTTGCTCTCTTCAGAACTGGAGCACGGAGCTTGAATCCAGGGTTCACTACATCCCATTGATGTTTTCCCTCCAAAGTAGGTAAAGGAACTGCATATGTGTCTTTGAACCTTGCAACAGAGTAGTACTCATGCACATATTGTTGTATGTTCCCTGCTGGACCTGACAGAGTGGTGATGAAAAACAATGCATGAATGCATGGCAACCCAGTTATCTGCCATTGCCTACAACTGCAAGTTCTAGATTCTAAATCCACTGGATATTTCCATTCCCTCTTCTCTTTATCCATAAATGCTACCTCTGCTTTGGTAGCCGAGCAAAGTTTCATGCTCATGTCCAAGCCTTCAGTTTTTTGCTTCAATTCATTCAACACGGCAGGGATGACAATGTGGCCCATGAATTTTGCCGCGGCTATATTTGCACGGAAATGAAACTTTTCCATGTACTCTATTCTTATCTTGTCCAGCAAATCCACCATATAGAGACCCTTTAGTTTTCGGATGGTTGAGTTGAAAGACTCTGCAAGATTATTGTGCACATAGTCAACTTTGCTCAGTTCACTGAATTGGCTTCTGGCCCATAACTTGGAGTGGTGTGTTTCCAAGTATTCCTTCACTTTCTCATTCTTGTATAACTGCCTCATGTGATAGTTGTGCTTCTTGACACTGCAAGTCAAAGCTGCTGGCCATAAATTGTCGCTATACACTTTTCCTTTGAATTTCTTCGCAAAATTTGCAGCAAGATGACGCATGCACTCCCTATGCTCTACTCCAGGGAACACATTGTCCACGGCCACTTCTAAACCCTTGCAGGCATCTGTATGAATTACCAACCCATTGGGATACCCATTGGGATGTCCAATAGCCCGGTGCAGATTCTGGAAAAACCAAGTCCAGCTCTCCTCAGACTCTGTCTCCAGCACACCATACGCAACTGGAAATACAAAATTATGTGCATCAACTGCACAAGCTGCCACTAACTGTCCTTTAAACCTCCCTGTCAGAAAAGTAGCATCAACAGCCAAATACGGCCTGCAGCCTACCAAAAAACCCTGGCGACAAGCCTCAAAGCAGACAAAAACCCTCCTAAAGCATTCCTTGGTCCTTGTCACTCCCTTTATTTTGTACTCCACCGTGTGGTGGTCAATTTCTACAATACTACCTGGGCTGGTCCTCTCCACTTCAGCTTTGAATGAATACAATAATTCAAAACTTTCCTGCCAGTCACCGTAAATAGAATCCAAAGCTTGATTTCTACCATTGAACACCCTCATGTATGGTAAATCAATCTTGAACTTCTCTTTGATTTTCTTCATCAATTCCTTTGTACCAATTTGATTGTCTTCTGTCACCCACTTCTTTACTTCTTCAGCCACCCATCTTGACTTGGCTCTACTGATTGTTTCCTTCCTAAGTGTTGATTCCTTGCACGTGTGGCTAAATGGGTTCACCTTCACCTGAATATTTGTGCTCTTTCGCATTTTAGATGCATGCATCCTCCATTGACAACCCTCAGTCGGACAATGCACTCTGTAACGAACTTTATCGCTCTTGTCAACTTTGAAATAGCGTTCTGCCTTGATGCAGTACGTCACAAGTGCATTTCTACACTCATTCATTGATGAATAAATGGAACCTTGTTCCATCAATGGGTTCTCACGGTCCCATTCAACAGGTGGAACATCGTCTTCGACATCACTCAAAGCTTCGTTGTCTTCGTCTACAACCACCGCGTCAGCCTCATTGTTTCCAGCCCGAGATGCTCGTCGTAAATTCCGAAGAACATCAGGATATAGCCTCTCTTCTTCATCCGCATAACTGGAAGGCTCCTCCACTTCAACGGGGACCCTTCTTCTGCTGCTGCTGCCCACGCCGCTCGAGGCACCACGTCCTCGTGCACTGCCTGAACTTCTCTGGCTAGAACTGCGAGCACCACGACATGATGCAGCCCGAGAAGATGCATCCGCCATACTAGGTCCAATTGCCGGCACAACCACATCATTTTGCAGTCTCACATTAAATTTCTCCTTCTCCTTATGCTTAGCAAACATGGTAGCGAGTTCTTCATCATTTGTAACTGCCACCCATCTGTTTCCCCCATCGTAGTATTTGAATTCCACTTCATCATGCAAACCCCAAGGATATGGACTGCAAATTACCTCCCCAAATTGTCTAAAACTCCAATTGCAATCCACTGGCAAAGGATAATCGAAACCTCCCGTGAATTTCTTGTTATTCTCTGCATCGACGACGTACCGGTCCCTTCTAATATTCAGCAAGAAAGCAAACCGCAATTCCATCCTAACCAGAAAAATAGAGACGAATTCAGCACACCACGAAATGCGAATTCAGCACGCCAATTGCAAAATCAACATAAACCGAGTGCGTCTCATGTCTAATCGAATGTTCAAATGCAGAGGTGAGCTCCAACTTACCCCTCGGGAACCCAGTCGTGGATGCGGCGGGTGTCCGGCCCGACGATTGCCTCGCCAGCTACTCCACGGTCGCATCCGCTCGCCATTTCGCCCTGGAGTTCACCCTCTTACTTCCTCTGCCTCGCCAACCCCAGCGCTCCCGCCGGGCGCACGGAAGGAGCCTCGCCGCGGGTCGAGCAGCTGGTGGGCGCAGCGGACAAGCTGGTGGCGGTGGAGCAGGTGACGGCGGAGCACGGCACGCTGGAGCACGTTGCGGTGGAGGTGTTGGCTCTATACGCGGGACGGACGCGGCGGCGCAGGTGGCGGCCGCGGAGGTGGTGGCGGCGGCGCAGGTGGCCGTTCGAGAGCAGGTGTCGTGCACGGTTAGGTCAGGTGGTGGCCGTTATTTCGCGCCGTCGCCGGTCCCACATGTAAGAAGTTACCTGGTCCCACCTGTAAAATGCGGACCAAGTCCACTAGCGCCTTGCCCGGTCCCACCTGTAAGAAGTAAACTGGTCCCACCTGTAAGACGCGGACCAAGTCCACTAACGCCTAACAGACGGAATCCGCTTCAGACTGGCCGTTTGGCCTCGCCATAGCAGCTGCAACTGAAGTAGTGGCAAAACTGTAAGCCATTTGAAACTAGTGGCAAAACTGAGTACTACCAAGCCTCTAGTGGCAATCTGTTAAATGACCCAACCTTTAACATAGATGGGAAAGAGTGTATGTTGAATAGATTTTTTTTTGAATTTTCACCGTGGGGGACAAGGCCCCACCTGAATATTTGTATATATGGATCGGCTCAAAAAGCCGAGAGTTTTTTATTACAAGGAGAGTGGACTACAGGGGATTACAGGGGACTAATCACCACCTCCCAAGCACTACAGCCAAGAGTCGGCGGCAGCTTCAAGCCCGGGGGGGGGGGGGGGAGTCTTACACGCCAGGAGTGCGCGTCTTCTCGGCAGAGTCTGATGAGCAAGGGCAGACAGGGTGTCTGATTGCGGAAAGCCACCGCATTTCTGTGTTTCCACAGGTTCCAGCAACAAAGGAGGGTAAAAGTAGAAGCCGCGCTTCCATCGACGGACGGGGGGGGGGGGGCATCGTAGGTATGGAGGAGGCTCACCCTCGCACCCACCGGGAAGCAACAGCCGAGCCTGCCCCAGAATTGCCTAGCGAGGGGGAACTCGAAGAAGATGTGCTCCGCCGTCTCGAGAGGGGCACGACAGAGTGGGCACGTCACATCCTCCGTAACGAGCACATGCTTACTCAACAGAGCTTCACGGGATAGGGTCCTCCTCTTGATCAGGAGCCACGCGAAGAACCGCACTTTCGAGGGGGCGAAATTACCCCAGACAAAGTGATGGGCGGGGTCGTCGACGCCGCCCCACATCCAGAGCTTGTAGAGAGCCGCAACATCGAGCGCCCCAGAGGTCTTCCGACAAAGATCCAGCACTCGCACGTCCAACCCATCGGAGAGGACAACTCCTTCCACCGCCGCCAGGAGCTCAGGCAGCTGGCGCGCCCCAACGTGGTTCAGCCGCGGAACCAGGGAGCGGCGGACCCCCGCGCCGAGGACGGTACGAACCGTCGCCTCAGTGTCGAGCGCGTGGGAGTACAGCGCAGGCCACTTGACGGCGAAAGGCGCCTCACCGCACCAGACGTCCAGCCAAAACGCGGTCCGTTGCCCGTCGCCAACCTGCACCGTGGTGATCCCGCGGTAGAGTGGCATGTGGGCAGCGAGACGCGCCCAATGATGCCCGGCGACGTTCTTCCCCACCACCGCGGACCAAGCCCAGCGAGCCCACGGCGATCCAGCTTCAGAGTGGAGACGGTAGACGAGCTTCAGTTGCAGGCATTCATTCTTCACCGCGAGGCACTTGATCCCAAGCCCGCCTTCACGCTTAGGCCTGCACACCGCGCCCCAGGCCACCAGACACTTGGCACCCGATGCCCTTCCCTCCACGTTCCAGAGGAAGGCGCGTCGCAAGCCGTCGATGGCGCGAAGGACGCCGGGTGGCAGCTCGATTGCGCACATGGCGAAAGTTGGGAGGGCATCCAGGACAGCATTGAGCAGCACAATTCTCCCACCGGCAAAGAGCAGGATCGCGCTCCACCCGGAGAGATACTTATCCACTTTCGCGATCAGCGGAGCGAAGGCCGCCAGCGAGAGTTTACTGCTGGAAAGGGGCAGACCCAGGTAGGTCTGGGGAAACCCATCCACCCGGCAGCCGAGCGCCTCCTGGATCTCGAGCAGATCATCATCCACGACGTGCAGGGGGACCAGCGTACTCTTGTTGAAGTTGATTTTGAGCCCGGTAGCATCGGCAAACTGGTCCAGGAGGCGACGCAGTTGTTTCGCCGCCCCGACACTCGCTCTCATGATGATGAGCGTGTCGTCGGCATACTGCATGACCGGGCACGCCGCGCCATCGATCAGAGGGTGTTGCAGGAGGGGATCTTGCTTGATGAGCTGCTGCAGGACATCAGCCACGAGGAGGAACAGATAGGGCGACAGGGGGTCCCCCTGACGGAGCCCGCGTTTGCAGTCAATCCATCGCCCAGGAATCCCATTTAACAGCACGGCCGACTTCGACGTGCTCAGAATCATATCCATCCAGTCGCACCAGAGGGGAGGGAATCCTCTCGCAATCATGACCTTCCTGAGACTCTCCCAATTTATCGAATCAAAAGCCTTGGCGAAGTCCAGTTTCAGAACTAGAGTGGGAGCCTGCCTTTTGAAGCAGCATTGCACTACCTCCATTGCGTAGACAAAAGTTTCAGAGATGCTCCGCCCGGAGAGGAAACCGGACTGATTCTCATCCACCAGAGATCCAATCTGACTCTGGAGCCGCGAGGTGAGAGCCTTGCAAATGATCTTGATGGAGCAATTCTGTAAGGACATCGGGCGGTAGGATCCAGGGGGAAGGATCCCTTCTTTTTTGGGCAGGAGCACAATATGTGCGTGGTTGATCGCGCCTAGCTTCGTCTTCTTTGCATGGACAGCGGAGAAGGCGCGGAGGAGGCTGTTCGAAACAGTGGGCCAGGCAGCCCGGTAGAAACTAGGCCCAAGGCGATCGGGGCCTGGCGCGCTGCTGCGGTCCATCCCGTCGACGGCGGCCTTGATCTCCTTCAGCTCGAACTGGGCCATAAGCGCCGGCCCATCAACCTGCGGCGCACCGCAGTAGAGGGAGTCGAGGTCAAAGGCCCAGCGCGGCTCCCGCGCCCAGCCCAGGAGGCTGGAGTAGAAGGCACGGAGGGCTTCAGCTTTGCCCGCATGGGCGACGATGATCTCGCCGTCGACGTCGAGGGAGCGAATGTGGTTCCGGCGAAATCTCTGTGACGCCCGGGCGTGGAAGAACCTGGTGTTCTCATCGCCCTCCATAATCGCCCGGAACTTGCCCCGTTGCTTCCAGCGCGCGGCAGCGCGGCGGACGGAGCCAGCCAGCTGCACACGGGCCTCCGCTCGGAGCGCCGCTTCCTCTCCTGAAAGGGAGCGAGATTCTTCGAGAAAGTCAAAGAGGTCAATGACAAAGCGACAATTGTTATCAAGGTAGGGGACAAACCGGTGACAAACCTTCCACTGTTTTGCAGCGGTCCTGAACCGCTTAACTCTAGCAGCCAGATCGAGCACGGCATCGCTAACAGGCACCAAAGGAGCCCAGGAGGGAGTGGTGGTAGGGCGGAAGAGGGGATCAAGCAACCATGCGTTTTCAAAGCAGAAACGAGCAGGGTTTGGGATGGTGGTGGTGGCGGTGACCAGGAGCGGGTGGTGGTCGGAGGTGGGGCGAGGGAGAGAGACCAGCGAGGAATTGGGGAAAGCGGAATCCCAATCGATGTTAAAGAACGCCCGATCGAGCCTAGCGAGGATGGGATCGATCTGGCCGTTCGTCCAGGTGTAGAGTCTATCCGAGAGGGGTTGCTCAAACCATTGTAGCTGACGAATTAAGGAGTTAAATTTGGCGGCAAGGTTTTGGTCAAAATTTGCATTATTTTTGTCTTCAGGGTACCGGAGGAGGTTGAAGTCACCCAGCACCAGCCAGGGACCGTTCACCACGGGGGCAAGCGCTAACATCTCATCAACGAAGGCATCGGTCAGCGAGTGATCAGAAGGAGCGTAAACATTGGTGACAGTAAAGGCGATGTCGGAGGTGGTGGATGTGAGCTTGGTGGTGAGGCTGTAGGTGGAGTGCATGGTGGCTGAGAGAAGGAGATGGTTGGGGTCCCAGGCCGTGACCAATCCGCCGCGGCTGCCGTCGGCATCGACCTGCGCAAACTGAGAGAGGTTTTAGGGGAGGAAGGTGCGGGCTTTCGCGGCATCCAACACAGAGAGTTTAGTTTCCTGAATACAAATGACAGTGCGGTGAGCAGTGGACAGGTTATCATGAACAACGAGACATTTAGCATCGTCGCCCAGACCGCGAGCGTTCCAGGACGCGACAAGCAGACTCCTAAGGGAGACACTATCCATTACATAAGGAGACACCAGGAATAGAACGGGGGGCGGGATGCAGCGAACACCGCTGCACCATTTTGTTAACCGGAGGGGAACTAAAAGAGAGACTGGAAGCAGGGAGACACGGATGGGGGCGCGCTACGCCACAACTGAAGGGGGTGTTGAATAGATAATATGTGAAGGTTAAAAAAACTAGGTTTGGATGAACAATCATCAACAAGATTAGATAGCAACGATAGAGTTGGATATTGACAATCATGTAATGAGAGTATGAGACACATATGACACCAAAGAAAATCTGCAGGCTTCATGGAACACTGGATCGATCCAGTCGATTGATGGATCGACCGAGGCTGGCCTCATGGGACTGGGCTGCTGCTGCCCTCGGTGGGCCAGCCCAAGAGGAGGAGAGAGGAGATGTAAGAGCAAATGGGCAAAGGCCCATTCAGTGTTGGGAAAATAAAAGAAGAAGGGGATCGCCTATGTATCGCCTTTGGCGAGTCCTATCTACCGTCTCGCCCGCGTAAGTTCCTATATGGGTCAAGCCCATCTCTGGACGCTGGGCACTCTAATGGCTACTTGTCATCGAGAGTACGGAAATCCTATATATCGCACGCAGGCGTCGCAATACGGCCGCGTCGCCTGCGGGCTGGCATTGGTGGGCCGGCCCATTTCACTGTTTCTTTCATTTATTTTTAATTTTACGAAAACTGTTCAGATTTCGAAAAAGTTTCAGATTTTAAAAATAATAATTTTTTGAAAACTGTTCGGATTTCAAAAAATATTCAGATTTTGAAAAATGTTTAATTTTTAAAATTGTTCAGTTTTGTTTGTCACCGACATTTTCCGTTCACCGATAGTTTATGTTCATTTTTTAAAATCGTTCGAAAATAGTTTTTGTTTACCGATATTTTTGGTTCACATTAAAAATCGTTCATAAAAGTTTCTGTTCACCAACATTTTCTGTTCACTTTTAAAATCGTTCCAAAATAGTTTCTGTTCACCGAGATTTTTTATTGACTTTTAAAAAGTTTAAAATAGTTTCCGTTCACCGATATTTTTTGTTCAAATTTAAAATAGTTTAGTGCTGCAAAATGTTCAATTTTTTTTCAATTTTAAGAAATGTTCAAATTTGAAAAAAAAATTGTTTTTAGTTTTAAAAAATGTTCAAAATTCAAATTTGTTGAAATTTAATTTTTTTCTTCTTTTAAAAACATTTAGATTCTAAAAATATTTCCAATTTGATTTTTTTCAGATTTATATTATATTTAAAATTAAAAATAGAAACAAGAAATAAAAAATAAAAAAACAGGACCTTTTCTATTGGGCCGGTCAAAAGCGGCCCATGAAGGAACTGTTTCAGGCGACCCGCGTGGGTTGCGTCGCAACAAAGCGCTATACAGGAGCTCCCTCGAGAGTGTAAATTACGTCTGTTTCTTTTTCTCTTCCGATTTTTTCTTTTCTTTTCCGAAAATACATTTAATTCCAAAAATTTAAAACAAAAAATAGAAAATATTTTAAAAATGGTTCCAATTTTGAAAATTTTAAAATTGTTCTGATTTTGAAAATGGTTCCGATTTTGAAAATGATTTCGAGTGTGAAAATGATTCCAAATTTTGAAATGGTTCATTTTTAAAAATGGTGCCAAATTTGAAAAAGGTTCAGATTTTAAAAAATGGTTCCCGTTTTGACAATGGTTCCGATTTTGAAAATGTTTCTAAATTTGATTTTTTTGAAAAATATGAACCATTTTCAAATCTGAATTTTTTAAAGTTTGAACATTTTTCAAATTCCATTTTTTTTCAAAAATAAATTTAAATTTGAACAATTTGATAATCTTAACATTTAAAATATAAAAAATAAATGAAAAACAAAAAAATTGGATGAACGGAAAATAGTAGTGAACCAAAAATACCGGTGAACCGAAAATAATAATGAAACGAATAATGTCGGTGAACCAAAAATGCCGGTGAACCGAAAATAATAGTGAACCAAAAAATGTCGGTGAACCAAAAAATGTCGGTGAACTGAAAATAATAGGGAACCGAAAAGGAACCAAAATCTGGGTGAACCGAAAATAATAGTGAACCAAAAATTCTGGTGAACCAAAAATACCTGTGAACCGAAAATAATAGTGAAGCGAAAAGGAACCAAAATTCGGGTGAACAAAAAATAATAGTGAACCAAAAACACCGACGAAATGAAAAAATAATAATGAACCAATAATTCGGGTGAACCAAAAATAATAATGAACCAAAAATACGGGCAAACAAAAAATAATAATAAATCGAAAAGGAACCAAAATTCAGGTGAACCGAAATTAATGGTGAACCAAAAAATATATTTTTGAAAAATAGTTCATACTTTAACGTGGTACATATTTTAAAATTGTTCATTTTGAAAATGTTCATATTTGAAAAAATATTCATTTTCAAAAAGGGTTCAAATTTAATTTTTTTAAATGGTTCAAATTTAAAATATATTCATTTTTGTAAAAAGAAAACAAAGAATAAAAAATGAAAACAGGAAAAAGAAAAAAATTCATGTATTACCAAAACCAGAAAGAAATAAAAAGGAAAGAAAGAAGAAAAAAGAAAAAGAAAGAGGAAAAAGAAACAGCAACAAAAACAAAAAAAAGAAAAGGAAATGAATTAAAAAGTTTCCTGGGCCGCCGCCCATCACATGCCACGCGCGGGCGAGTGCAGGAAAAAAAGAAACATGAAACTGGAAAAAACAGCTCGCAAATGGCCCGGCCCATGCTACTTACTCCCGCGGGCGAGTCCGAATTAGCGCTCGCAAGGAGCGAGAAATAGGGATTGCGAAGAAGAAGCAAAGGAGAGACAAAAGAAGGCTGATTCACCCCCATTCGGCCTAGGAATAAAATAAATTATTTTTATTTTTGTAAAAATATGGTATTAAAAAATGGTATTAATATCATAAAAAGAAAATTATGGGAAAAAAACATCCCCATGGAGGAAATACAGATTAATATTTTGAGTGACGACTTTGTCCCTAAAGTACTAAAATCAAATATTTAATTCAAATTATGAAACCAATTTCGGATTGAGGATAAGAACAATTTCCGTAACTATCAGAACAAGGATTAGTGGCCCATATGCATTAACATTTTTCTGCACCAAATCTGGAAGCAAATGTACCTGAAAATACGAAGAAAAATAAGGGAATAAAACGCAGTGTTCATACATAGCACTCCATTTCAGATTTTAGATCCACAAAATCATAAACATTCCTTGTGTATGAATGTTTCCCTACTAGCATTCCTTTGGATCCAAGAATATAAAAAATGGCATCCAAGAACCTGAACAGACAGAAAAACTTATCCAAAATTTCTGTCAACAACCAAAAAAAAATGGTCGGACAAAAAAACTGAAAAATACACATGAACCCTAGATCCGGAGGTAGGGATCTCGGGTCAGCCCTCGCCATCGCCGGATTCAGGGTGTCCACGACCAGATTTGGCGGCGTGGCGGCCTCCCTTCTCGCTGCCTACGTGGCTGCTCCCCTCCCGCCGGGGACGCCGCTTCCTCTGGCCGCCCCTATGTCCTCCCTCCAAGCCGCATGTCGCCACCGGAGTAGGTTGCGGGATAGAGCTCTGCCTACTATGGTGTGGAGGTGGAGATGTTGGTGGAGTTGGGGATGAGTTGGGGAGGAGACGCGGTTCCAATTTTGGGGCAAATGATTCTGTGTTCCGTGGATCTTCAGGTTTGGTTCTAAAGTAGGGCATGATTCCTATTTTTGATCAATAGGAAGGTCATTTCTTCAAAACAGCCATGACAGCCGTCAGTTTCGGGATGAACGTCCCAGATAGACCGGGCACATCCACATATATAGGTGTGGAATCGTCGCATTGCGGGAAACTTCTCCTCTGAGTGTTGTTGGGCTCCTCCGATGGGACCCCGTCTCGTTGGATGTACAACTTGAGCCGCGGGTATAGGGATTTTGGCGACATGTCCTTGGTTCGGGGTAAACAAAGCGTCGTATTCCATTGGTCGATGAACACCTTTGTGGTGATGTCTTTGACGCTACTAACATCTCCACCAACAATCTAATTAGTGGCTTCACCAACAATCTAATTCCGCTACAGTTTTTGATATCCATCTAGATCCAATCTCTTGCTTACATTTTCATAGATTAGATCTTGGAGTTTATACGTAGGTTGACTGTTTTTGTTTTCCAGCTTATCTTACCAAGCCTTCTAGACGTACACCCTCCAAGTGTAACAAAATCACAGGCTCTCACTCGAACGAATCAATATGGAGAGTTCAAAATGATGCAACCAATTCAAATCAAGTACATAAGAAGTGCTCAAATCCTTCTCTCTAAAATTCCACCAAAGGAACAGATAATAGGGATTGAGAAGAGTGGAAGAACAATGTAGAAGGTAAATAAATGAATCCAAGATCTAGATCCAATGGGCTCCCTTCACTTATAAGGGTATTTGATTGGTGGAGACATAGATATGGATATCCTCTCTATTTTCCATAAAAAAACAAGAAAGAATCATTGAAGTGAATGAGGAGCGAGCAAGCTTTCAAATGAAAAACAATGGAGGTCACCGAGGGTCAAAAAATCTTAGAAACCATTGGATAAGAAAACTCCTTTATTGGAAACACAAAAACCCAAACGCTGGAGACTTTCTGTGAGTGATCTTAAGTCGGTTGGGCCGACCTTGGAACTAATATGGGTCGGTCAACCGATCGCAGGACCGATACCCAAATGATATCCTACTATATATAGTTTGGTTAGGTATCAGTTCATAGTTCGGTATCACTAGTACATATCGGTTCCGAGGCCGATCGACCAACGCTAGGACCGTTATGCATAAAAACCTAACGGGAACACGACATCCTTTGCATAAGAACTCTATTTGGATGAACCTAGGCTTATTTTGAAGCTAACATTAAGCTTCAGATCATCATGCAGAGAAAAATGAAATATAAACAAAGGAGGATAGTATGCAACTAGAAAGTTTTCACCTCACTATAAAAGAAGAACTAGCAAAACCTTTAACACCAAAAAACACGACAAGTTTCTCATACCAAATTCGTTTTGATGAACTTGAACTTGTTAATAAGATAACACATAAAACCTCACACATAGAAAAAACAAATATAAACGAAGAAAGGTGGAGCAAATAATGCGAAGATATGAGGAGTTTTCTAAGAACCATGTGGTCAGACAAGCCACCAAAGAGGTCCTCTTGATAGTACGACTATATATGCCTTTTCCTTGGGCGTCATGAGATTGTTAAAATAAAAACGTATCAAGGTTATACATATATATATATTCTTGCGCATTCCACTTGAGCTAGATAATGAAGATCATGCCTGCCTCAAGGTGAAACACCTCTTACTTGGTGAATACTTGAAAAAATCAATTAGTTTATCATTATGTATGTAGAAATGCACTTCTACTTTTGTGAACTTTGGGCGTGATTACCCACAAGTATAGGGGATCTCAACAGTCTTCGAGGGAAGTAAAACCCAAATTTATTGATTCGACACAACGGGAGCCAAAGAATATTTATAAGCCTTAGCAGTTGAGTTGTCAATTCAACCACACCTGAAAAGTAACTCACTTGGTGCAATTTATCAGTAGTAACAGTGATATATTAATAGCAATGTGACAGCAACAACAACAGTAAAATTATAGTAGCAATCATTGCAGCAAAAGTAACAATCGTAAACAACAGGATTAAAAGCACTGCAGGCATAGGGACGGATAGACGGGCATTGCATGAATAAGATAACTCATATAATAAACAATAAAGTATCCAAGTATCAATCAATCATAGGCATGTATTCCTAATTTAGCTGAACGTGCTTGCAATAAGAACTTGCACACCATCTTTTGTCCTGCCATCCAGTTTCAGCCAGGCCAATAATGGAATTAATGGCAATTAAGGTGTTCCTTTTAATAGAATACCGGAGCAAAGCAGTAACACACGGTGAATACATGTAATCCTCAAGTTGATACCCTTTCCCTTTGATATCCCAATCTATACTTTGGGGTCTCTGGTTCCGGACAACAACAGGTGCATACAACTAGTAGATATGATCCAAAGCATCAATTATATTCCTGAAAACATTACGTGTTCAGATCTGAAATCATGACACTCGGGCCCTAAGTGTCAAGCATTAAGCACACCTAGTTGCAACAACGACAATTAACACAAATAGAGGATACTAGGCATCAAGCCCTAACAATCTAGCATCGAATTACATGAGTGATCTTATTCAATCCCTTCCATCCCCTTGCCTACAGCAGGGAACTACTCACACATGGATGGGGGAATCATGGATGGTTGATGTAGAGGCATTGGCGGTGACGATGGCGGCGATCTCCACTCCGGCAGGGTGCCGGAACATCGATCCTGGACCTCGAATTTGGGTTTCGAGGTGACAGCGGAGCTTCGTAAGGTTCCTGGACGAAGTGATCGGGGGTGTCGATTTTAGATCAGATGGAGCATATATGCCAAAGAGGGGCCAGAGGCGGCGCACCAGGGGCAGGGGCGACCCCTGCCCGCGGGCCTGGGCCCACCCGCAGATGGGGCCCGCCCCTGCTCCTGGGGTGGCCCCTCCGCGAGCCCTCCAGGCTCTGTGGCTTATTTCCTTCAAAAATCTTTTTTCTCATTTTTCAGGAATTTTCTGCGGATTTTATTCTGCATAAAAATAAGACACCAAATGCAATTCTGCTGAAAACAGCGTCAGTCCGGGTTAGTTCCAATCAAATCATGCAAATTAGAGGCAAAACGATAGCAAAAGTGTTTGTAAAAGTAGATACGTTTGCGACGTATCAGCTCCCCCAAGCTTAGCTTATTGCTTGTCCTCAAGCAATTTAGTTGACAAACTGAACGCGATAAAAGAAACTTTGACAAACACATTTGCTTCATTTGATATGCAGAAGTTTATGCTGTGATCAATGGTTTAACAAGCACATGAAAGAGGCTATGAGAATAATAGAACTTAAGCAATTATGAGGACTCATAAAAGGAACACTACAGGCTAAGAGATAATAATCTGAATGCAAACATTAGCACGGATGCAATGTCAATAATGAAACATGGTGTAGTGATATCTCGCTTGCCCCTTTAGTACAGCAAAACATAAATGCAATGCACCTCTGAAATATTACATGGAGACTAGATGTACAAGTTTCAGAAATGAAAAGCATCACGTTCATACTTCAATCAATAATATTTTGGGACAAAGCACATTATACTCAGAATGACAATCATGCTCTCAAAGAAGGTGCTGATAGAAGGATGGAGACTCAACATAAAAGTAAAGGACAGGTCCTTCACAGAGGGAAGCAGGGATTAATCATGTGCTAGAGCTTTTCAATTTTGAAAGATAGAAGTAAAATGATTTTGATAAATGTATGCTTTTTCAACGACTGATAGCAAAGAAATCCGTTAGTCCCCCATATCAAGCAAAGTTTAGACTTTTGAGAGCGGCTCCCATAGAGGAACGAGTACGTTCCTCTTCTCCTTTGTTTATTACTAGCCAATGTTTGACTGATTGCTTAGGTGCACTGTGTGAAGGAGAGATTAATGTATGTTGTAATTATCTTTTGCGGGGGCTGGGAACCCTTAGCCAGCTCTCGACAAATTCAGATGAGCACGTAATCCATGCTCATCGAGTGGAAGAGGGAGAAATAACTTTGCTCAACACGGGATATAACAAACTCCTCTACTACTTCCTCATGAGCTAAAAATAGGAACAAAATTAGAGCATTTTGAAGGTTTTTAAAGGTAGCACATGAGAAATTTACTTGGATTGGCGGTGAAATACCATTTATAGGAAGGTATAGTGGACTCTTGTGGAATACTTTTTGGCTTTAAGGAGTTTGATGCACGAGTAGAATTCCCACTCAGTACAGGTGAAGGCTAGCAAAAGACTGGAAAGCAACCAACTGAGAGCAATAATTGTCATAATCATGCTTTGCGACAAAATGATCATTGATTAAAGCATAAGAGCGATACTTCCATTCTAAAATATTATAGATCAGCTAGGCAAGGTGGACTGTATTTTTAGTCTTACATGTGTGAGCATGTGCCAAGTCAATCCAAATAATATTCAGAGGAGGATATCACTTCACCATACCATATTATAAACTGAGTAAAACATGATTATGCCTACATGACAAATTATTTACTCCTAACAAGTTGAGACCAATCATAAGAAAACATGAAATGCTAAGCAATACTATTTGCGCAACAATCTATCATGACAAGCTAAAACATGAGCATGTGGACAAAAATCTGTACAAAAATGAAAACAAATAGAGTTCATACCAAGTCCTCTTATCACGCCCGCTTCGCCAAATATCGTCATTATTGCTTTGTCACTTGCAGAACTGAAAGATATCAAGATAATATAATTGTGCAAGCATCACCGCGAACGTGAGCTGGACTCTGCAACGACTGTACAATAAAAAGAAGAAGAGAAAATATTTTTGTGTTTTTCAATTAACTAGCACAATGGCCAGCGCATATGCGCGGGCAACCATGTAAATATTTCAATTATTTTTATAATTAACTAAAAAAACATTCAAGAAGCATGGGCAAACATGTAAATATTTCAATTATTTCTATAATTAACTGAAAAATAATTCAAGAAGCAATCAATGTAACACCATGAATTATATCATGCATGGACATTGTCATTTAATCTTGTTAAGCTTTATTTCATGCATGATGTTGAGATAATTTTTGTTTAAGAAGAACAATGGTATTGTTTGTTTAGTTGCTCCCAAATGGATTGTTGTGATTTCAAACCGTTCCATTAAGACGTTACACATAATTGAACAGAGTACTTCTATTCATTAATCGGTTCAAAAACCTAATTTGACCACAACCATATGACAAAGCTTGCAACTCCTGATTGACCATAATCGTACGATATGAACATCTGTCTTTTGCTAAATGTATCCTTGTGTTTTAAAGCTGAAAACTTAAGATTCATATTTGTTTGCGTATATGTAGTATTCCTTCCTCTCGATAACTTTTGTGCTAAAAAAGCATCACATAAGAAAACTCTGTTCCAGTATGCCATGCATTCTTCCTTGCATTAACATCATTGCTTAACAATGGGTGAAAATGATTACCTAAAAATAAATGAGTAACATCCAATTTTCCAGCTATTAGTTCTACAATGTATGGTTCATCCATAGAGGTATGAAAATATAACTAATAAAATGTCAGTGTATACATCAAAGTAATGGTTAAATAATAATTTACATTGTGCCAGGTCAAGGCACCGTATTCTGGACCCTGAATTTTGATTCCTCGTCATGGTGCCAGTACTCCTGGAATGGAAATACTATCCAATAATGAATATTTATGCAATCCAAGAAACACATAGATTGAGACCAAACTACCTGCATGCGAACGGATTGTATCAGTAAATGTGGAATCACATAACCAAGCTAATCAGTTTGCAAAAAAAAAACATAAATTTACATGGTAAACCAAAGCTCCCAAGATAGGAAATATAAATTAAATAGGAACTCTCTTGTGAGCTGGCATATATATCTCTTTGCTTCCACCAGATAGAAAGCTGCAACAGAGGCATTGCAAATTTTACACGGCAAATAATCAACCAACAAAGTACTTTGTGAATTTCTTTTAATTCTGCACTACAGTATGTGAAGTGCTGGAAAAGTTGTCATGTTCTATTGAATTATTCTTCTCTGGCTCTTATGCTTTTAAACATGCATTTTAGTTGTATTGTTAAGTTATTAAGTGTTTGATAGAAAGCTTTATTTTTAGACATTTAATATATATAAATAGATGGTCTTGCACACTATGAGCCGCTAAGAGAAAGCTTTAACAACATGTAAAATAAGATACATTAACAAAACATCTCGTCATATATAGATTACACACGAAGTGATACGGGTGACTGATAAATATATGAAAATAAGATAAGTAAAATAGTCATTTTCTTGTTTCTTTAATGATTACCATATATGGCGCCATACAAGAAGTATTCGTACATCAGCATAACATGAACTTTATCGATACAATGGTCTACTCATAAATAAATACAATGAAACATTGTAAATCATAGATAGGAAGGATTTGAGAAAATAGAATTATGCAAGATGATAATCTTTAGTTTTAACAAATATTGTAGGATGGTATGCAAGTGTGTATAGCATGCATGCTACCTAGAGCAGAACATTGCAGATTTACGTCGTAGCAAGTGAAAATGGCATTTAAAAATCCCTTTAGCCGAATGTAGAAGAACTCATTACACGGAATCTATGCGAGCAAACTCGTTAGGATCATATCTTGGATATTACGAGCTAGATGCCTAGTTCTTCTCTTTCAATTTACTCTTTCCATATACATGTTTTCATTATATATAATTATGAAATGTAAGTGTTGATTTGATTGATTGTTTGTAAATAATATTAATCAGTGATCGGCATTTAGGTCTTGTCGAGCATGTACTTCATTTCTATGTGGTATTCAATCATTCCACAAAAGTTGGATTGCAAATTGGTCATCCAACTATATGTGCTGATAGGCCCTTACGTATGTCACATACCTAATCTTTATAATTAATACCAAAAATAAAACTTAAGATCGACATCTGTTCTTCCTACGTGATGATATAAGATTGCATTTTAGAGAATATTTCCAGTTTGTATGTACATATATTAAGCTTGAAAATAGAAGCGTACCAGACTGTATTTTTCCTCGCCAGATTATATAAGCTTTCATCGCTATTTAGCTTGGCAAGTACTATAATGAGTCTTCTGATTGTCTTTACATAATATATGTAATTATAGGACAAACTGATGTGCGACCGGATCAAGAAGTCAATTCGTTTCTAGTACATGGTATTAGATCGTCAGACTTAATAAAAGTTTCAATCGTAAATGGCAACAAATTATTATCATTGGATGTGATATGAACATGAATGTATCCAGGCATCCAGCTAACCTGGTCGGCTGGTCCTGTGCACTTTGGATCTTCAGCCGAGCTGTTGTTTCCACAAAATAACATTAGTAAGATTCTAACATAATAAAAGATGGTAGAAAACTCTCTTGATCCTATTCTCAGATAATTATGTGCGTGAGAAAACATATCGGTTCCTGTAGAAGAAAATAATAATTGGATTGATCTTAGATGAGAAAACCAAATCGCATGCATGCCTCCAGAAGCGAGCTCCTTCATTGGATACACCGAATATGCGACCATTAAATTGTTGAGAACTTGACAAAATACGTCAGAGGTAGAATAGCAAAAGTATATGCAGATTGCAGATGGGAAAATCATGAATAGTGAGAAAGGGAATAGCTGAGACGCATTAAATTGTTGAGACGCATGCAGCAATCTGCATCTCGCACTGCATGAATAATGGCAGCCTTGTGGACCTCAAGCATATGCACCAAGGTCGACTCATCTCCGGCCGATTGTGGAACTCTTGGGAGGTCGAGGACATGCTAGCTTGAGCGAACGATCATGCACACTGAACTCTTCTTTTCTCATATGGTGGCCGAAGGAAACCTAATTTAATGGCAATGTACGGATGAAACGTTATTGCACTATAATGGCAATAGTAGGTAACTGTTTTACTTCAATGCAATCTAATGATAGTAAATTTTTAGTGTACGAAATGAAAAGTGCTTCAAAAGTAATGTAATAGTTGCTCAAATATTCATATTATGTGACTAAAAGTAATACAATTTTATTAGTTGTACAACTCTCCCCGGAATTGAAAGGGTCCTCAATATATGCTTGGGGATCTTTTTTAATATTTAATTTGTGAATTTCCCATTACCAATAAATATTTCAAAATGACACCATCTTATTCAGGAGTGGGGATGGTGCCTTCCAGATTTTCTTAATTTGCTACATTTGCTTGAAATTTTAAAATAGTGATGAATCACTGGGATGGTTTTTATTTTTATTTTTGATCCCAGTACTAATTGGGATGTATCAACTTTTCTCGACTTAATATAATCAGGTCATGTTCAAATGGATTGATGCAAATAATCAAGCTCTTCATGGTTATTTGGGTTAATAATCATGCTAATCGCTATGAATTTGTGTTGTGAACTCACATTTAAGCAGTAAAGCACCGACAGCCTTCATGAGCGAATTAATCAGTTTTGTACAGAGGTTAACTCATGCGTGCAAAAAATGTAGAAACAAAAATAGTCACCGTTGTAAATAAAAATTAAAACATCTGATATATGAGGGACTGAGATCAGGAATAAGTCTCACATGAGTATATCAGAAATTCGGTTTGGCACCCGAGCACAGCAGCTCTCCATATCCTGTCCCTACATTTACATCGGGATATGCAACAGAGCCTCCAGAGTGTCATGTTCTACCGCAGTAAAAACAGCCCATGGCCCACGGTGGGCCGCGCAATCATTTCGGACAAAGGCGTTAGTCCATCACGGCACAGAATGATCCTGCCGTTTTTGGACCGACCTGGTCCGGGGAGTGTACCGTCATGGGCCGTCAGCAATTTTGAAATTCGAATTGCGTCTTCCCATTCTGGCATTTTTTTTACTTGGTTTACGTTCAGAAGGAAGCTACCAAGTGTCGACTACTGTCAGCATAAGATAGGTACGCAGTACATTTAATCTGCTACGCGATTTTTCGAATTTGAATTTAAACCAATGCTAAGCACATCCCGCCCAAAAACGCATTAACACATAACCGTACTGACTATTTCAATTGGTCACACCATCCAACCAGCGAGGATTGGTCTCATCTTCCCCCTAGCAGGAACCCTCCCTGCCACGTGCACCAAATCTTGCTGGTCTATACAAACCCAGCATTACACAAACACATTCGCAGTTCATATCTGACCACTCATCGTTCTCAACTATTGCACAATTTTACAGCCATGTCGTACAAATCCGTCACCAAGCATAAGAGAGGTGCAACCACATAATAGTCAGTCTATCTAATTTAGGGAAATCAACAACACGGAACAACCATTTGTCATTCCATAATCTTAACAGTACATAACAGATTCAATCACGCCGTCGACAGATCACGTCCCGTTGGTTACAGCCAGTACCTTCGTGCACGTGGTCTGTCGGTGACCTTCAACGCCACACTTTGTGCATTTCGCCGGCTTCCTGGCAATTTTCGGCACATCCCCTCGATCAGGGCAGGTTGTCCTCTTATGCCCTGGCTTGTGGCATAGCGTGTTCTCTTGCTTAGAGTACCCTCGTACGGAGCTTTGTCCCTGCTATTAGTTGGCCTCCCAGTTCCCCTTTTTTTCGTAGGAGCCTTCATACCAGCTAAGCCGCCGGCTGACCCCTGTAATGCATCGCTACCATTGATGGAATGCCCCATCGAATTCTCAACGGCATCAGCCGGTTGATCCTCCAGGCCCAGGCCATCCCTGGCTTCATTGTGATGTGCCATTTTCACAGAAACTTCCTTGAACATGACAGTCAGATCTTCGTATGCTTCTGCGCTGGCATCCCCGAGACGCACCAGCTCCATGGCTTGCATATACAGAGCCGAATGCCTATAGGTGAAAGACCTCCTCTTCATTTGGTCTTTCTGGTACTGCACCAGGTGGTCAGGTAGAATGTCCCTTACATCTTTTGTCCACCGTTTGACGATGTGCACCGCCGGTATCTCCCTAATGTGCATGTAGTCCATCACCTGTTGCCGGATACAATAAATGTCATTCTGCAAATGCCGACGAAACAAAAGATAAATAGAAAAAATGCATCAAACATCTGCGGGGAACCACACCTTAAACACGTGACAGCACAGCATTCCCATGTGGGCAAACTGACCGCACTCACATATAAATTCTGATCCGTTCTCTGCAATATTCACCTTGAAAACCACACGGCTCCACTTCTCCCGCTTATCTGCCTGGCTGTGTGTCGATGTGTACAGCATGTTCTTTTCTACCTCTTCAATCACCAAACAGCTCGAACATACATCTCGTATAAACTTTGGCGGTGTGATGCTCCAATGGGAGGTTAAACCTCGTAACAACACCACTCTGCATTCGACGAGAAGTCAAATAACATATTGTTCACTCCGAACAAAAATCAACCGGAAACAGAGTTACCCATAGATGCACACTTACTATTTTTGTTCTCCTCTCCTCGTAAGACTCGGCGGAGTCCCTGTCGAACTGCAGCCTCATGTAGTGCCTCACAAACATATGCATCGGGCTCGACGGTGGGACATACCTCTTCAGCATACTGTTCGCGCTCTCGCTTCGCTGTGTACTTGTCATCTTCGCGCAGAAAACCCCGCTGAAATATGGTTTAGCCCACTTCTTCCTGATGTCATATAGTTGTGTCATGTATGGATGCGTTTGCAACTTATACCTATCAACGAGCATGCCCCATGCGTTCTCGAATTCATCCGGTGTCAACATATGGTGGACTATTTTGTGGAACTCAGCTCTGAAAGCATTCTTCTTAGTGTATAGTGGACCAAGGCATTCCTTCGCCTTCTTTAGCACGTGCCACTTGCACCACCTGTGGGTTGCTTCTGGTAAAACCTTGCTAATCGCGACCTCCATCGCCCGGTCCTGGTCTGCAACGAAATGCCGATGCATTGTATCAGAAATGATTGCCCGGGCATAACTTAAATTTATACCCGAAATAAACAAGGTGGGTTCAGTACAAGTTAGGTTACCTGTCAGAATGGTCTGTGGGGGGACACCACCCATCATCCTCACAAACTCCGAGAAAACCCACTCGAAGCTTTCAACCCGCTCATCCCTGAGCAACACCTCGGCCAGTATGATACTCTGGAAATGGTTGTTCACCCCTACAAACAGCACGAATGGCATGTCATATAGGTTAGTCTTGTATGTCGTGTCAAATGTGATCGCATCTCCAAAGTACTTGTACTGCATCCGGCTGCTACTAGTTGCCCACATCAGATTTCTGATCCTGCTCTCTTCATCTGACTGCACTCGGTATGTGAATTCCGCATCCTTTGCCCCCAGCTCAGCAAAGACCTCGATTGTCTTCTTCACATCATGTCAGATTGGTCACGGCTTAGCCTCGGCGCAGGCAGAGGCGGCCGGCCTGGATGCGGCGCTAGGCGGCGAGCGCTGCAGCGCGGCGGCGGGCCAGAGCTTCCTGCAACGGCGATGTGGCGGCGGCGTGTCGGGCGTCGCAGCGGTGGGGCATGCTCGGGGTCAGGACGGCACGCTTCTGCTCCTGGCGGCGGCTTGCCCGCTCTGTCCCTCGTGCGATGCGGGCCGAGTTCGGCGCAGGCAGCGAGCGGCGGTGACCTTCCCCGCGCCGTGGAGGGTGGTGGCGGTGCTCCCTCGCATGGCGGCGGTGCGTTTCGGGCGGCGGCAGTCCGGCTTCGGCCGGGAGGCGGCGTGACGGCGGCGGCGCGCGTGGATCTACGGGGCGGCGCAGTGAGGCGGGCGACGGCGTGCAGCAGTGGCTCCGTCGGCACAGATCGAGGCCCTATGGGCCCCATCTGGGCCTTGTCGGGCCGGCCAGATTTGCTGCGCGTGCGGCAGCAGTTGGTGATGTAGACGGTGCAGAGACAGCGGCAATGGCGGCCGGCCTGTTGCAGCGTGGTGGCGAGCTTCACAGGCCTGATCTGGGTCCGGCCGGACCCTCTTAGGACTGGTGTGCCCCCGCGGGGGCTTTACGGGCCTCTGCAGTGTGGCCGGGCCCGGCTGGACCTAACGGGGACTGGTGTGCTCTGCAGCCGCGTCCGGTCGGCTACCGTCTTTGACGGTGGAGGTAGTTCCCTCCCGCGCGGCCGCGGTGTCTGCTGTTCTTGGTACAATCTTCTCGCCTCTGCCTTGTTGCCCTCGTGACGGGTGCTTCGGTGAGACAAACGGCAGTGGCTTTGCATCCGTGGTGGCACAAGTTGGCGGATGGTGCTGGTGGTGGTGAGGCCTTGTCCTCGCGGGCTCCTATGTGTCGGATCATTCGGGGTGGCGGCAGGGTTTTAAGGGAGAAATCCCTGTCGACTTGGTCGACACCGACGCGGTGCCGCCTCCGGGTGGCATCATCCCTTCATGAAGGGCGTCGTGGCTACTCTCCGTCCGCCTCCCTGTGTGCCGGGGGAAACCCTGGGGCCAGTGCGCTGGTCCGGGCAGCAGGAGTCGCTTTCCTTCTTAAAGGTGCTGCTTGGCACTTGATGATCTGACGTTAGGAGCGAGGTGGTACATCTCCGGAGGGTGCAGTGGCTGCGGGTCATCGTAGTTTAGTCAATCCGCTCTTATCTCCATTTTGTTTTTTCTTTTCTTTGCTTTGGGTTTGTGTTTGCTGCTGCCCCAGCGTGTGTGGTGTGGCGTTTGTTTCGTTGGTTGTATCGTGGTTGTTGCTTTATTTATAAAGCTGGGCGAAAGCCTGTTTCGTGGTGCAACAGGCATCAGGAAGTTACTCTACTGCAATTTGCTGAAAAAAAATCAGTCTAGTGCATGATTAAAACTACAGAAGAAAAGGATTTGGTTTACTCATATTAATAATACTGCAGTATTTCTTTCCTCTGTTAGTTCAGTACTCATATTTGTTTGTGTGTAATACAATGATACACACAAACAAAACTTCATCTCCGGGACTATATGAAGTTTGAAGTAGACATACAGTTGTCAAGTGTCTCAACACATTAAGTGATGAGAGAATGCTGGACAAACCAAGCACCACATGTCCAGGGCCTTTTGAATCGCACAAATTTTCAGTCAGGATAAGAACACAACTAGAAATTAGAGAAGGCCAACGCTTCAGCAATTTTGTTACGGAAAAAGCTTTAACGACTTGTCCTTCAGCGTGGACTACGGCAATTTCTATCGGCAACCTATCAGTTTCTTGAGAACGGTTTTGCTCAGGGCTAAGGATTGCCACGGCGGCTGCATGCAAAGAACAGAGGTTTTGCTCCACAGAAAATCCACCCGCGTTAACATCAACTCCAGCCGAGTTTGCATTTCCAAAACAGTTTCAGTGAAACAAATTGCTAAATCACGTGAGTTCGTTTTACTATGTTCGTGCGAAGCAACTAGCATAGAGTTACAGCTGGGCACTAATTAGCAGAAGACAGTGTATTGTAGCACCTGAATGAGTATCTTCATGTATTCCAAAGAGCTTCATGTATTCGGCTACAAAATTGCAAACTGATCAACCTCGTTGCTCATCCAACGAAGCCTAGAAAAATGCACTGACAAACGTCGATGCCGTGGGGTAGCTGGAAGACGATGACCTCCTAAAACAGTACACAGTATAGAGTTTTCTTTATTACTCTATGACGACATTAAAAATCGGAAGCTAAGCAACACCAGCTTTATCGAGGCATATATCCGTCTTACCACCTCCGAACAAAGGCTAGTAGAGGTGCTGCTGATAAACAGCCTAGCCATCAGGTCTGCATCGCCTGGAACATATGGCTGCCAAGGAGATCTGCACAAAGTTTGTTATTCTGAATTATGAGAAAATATTAGAGAGATAAAACATGTATCAGAACCGTAGGGCATACAAATCAAAATTGTTTGTTAACTGCCCTAAAATCACAAGTAGAAGTTAATACAACAGAAACAAGGGAAAATAAGCCACTTCAACAGTGAGTACTGTAAAATTCAGGCAATATTCAAATTCAAATTTAGTTAAATGGATTACTATAAAATTTTGTTGCAGATATATAGTCACATATAAGTCAATCGAGAGAGGGAAAGATAGCTCATGAGCGAACAGTTTCACAACTGTGTAGTGAGAGATCTAAAAAATCATTCACCATAGTAACCATGATGCTAGATGGAGACACATCTGCATTTGTACTACATCTCTGGTATGATGATTGTGCACATCTCCACGTATTATGCAAGTGTGCTTTTTCGACAAGTCCATGCATTCTTTTTGCCTTGAGCATGAAATGGAACAAAAAAGTTGCATGGAGGCTCAAAGATGGCAGCAGAATCTAATTTCCAAGCTTGAACATGACTTGACCATTCAGATACTCCCATGATAGAATTAATACACCAAGTTGGTCTAGGAATTAAGAAACAAATACAGACTAGGAAGCCAATGTTCCTGAACACCAGTATGAATTCTTAAGCATAAACAACATTTCAAAATCTGACTCTAACATTCTACTCCAGATCGAAGTATGAATTCTTAAGTACGAATCCACAAGCTTTAACATTCTATTCCAGACCGAACTGATCACCAGAATCCAGGAGTACACTGACTGAGTAGGAATTCTTAAGCATAAACAACATTTCAAAATCTTAGGGTCCGGAAACCCCAGATCGAAGTGCAGACCGGAACAACTAAAATATGAAATATTTCACCAGATTCGTTCTCGTACACAGCGCAGACGAAGCAAACTACATAGGGCAGCCTCAAATCTTGCGTTTTGGAGAGGGGGTCAGATCGGGAGCTTACAATGGTGGGTGAGTTCGACGCGGACGTAACGGAGCTGTGGAGGAATTCCTCCGTCTCCGGCGCCGACTTCAGCCCCGTCCGCTGGTCCTACTGCTTTGGTGCCCTTTCGTCACCATACGGATTCACGATGGCCGACGGCAGCCCGGCCATGCCCGCCTGCGTCGCTAGCACCGACGCGGGTGTGCCTCCGGCCACTTCAGGGGAGAGCTAGGGAGGTGGTGGAGTGGCAGCGGGAGGCCAACTGCGCGGGGTTGTCCGGGTAGAGCGGCGTTGCTACGGGAGCCGCCACGACGCGCTTGAGGAAGACGGCGGCGGCGGCGGCCCTCTTCGATGTCACACGGACCAGGAAAAAATGTCGTCCTGTTCTCGTGGACCATATTATTCCTACCTGCTGTTCTCATGGACCATATTTTCTCCGCCGTCATGTCCCCGCGGAACAGCCAGTTCACCGTCCTTTGCTTCAAAAAATTACCCAGGCCGTCCGCCTAGTTACCGCGACCGCCCAGAAAACGACGAAAACATATCCCGAATCTCCACCTGTTCCGCACCGTCCATATATCGGATGCTGCTGTGCTCGGGCACAAAAACGCCGCCACCAATTAATTCTGTTTCTTCTCCCCTTTGCTCCAATGAGGTTCTCCCTGTTACTGTGAAAGCCTCTTTCTGTGAAGCTCAGTTAATAAACAACGATGCACTTCAATGTATTCAATAACAGAATAGATCTGTTAGAGTACGTCATGGGCGTGGGCCTGTTAGTCTTAGGGTTTGCTTAGAGGTCAAGTAAGCCTTGTTTGGGAGTCAAATAAACCTCTCTATATAAGGAGAGGAGATGTATCAATCTAATCAAGCAAGAATTAAGAAGGAAAACCCTTCCCTCTTGCCCGGCCATGGGGAAGGACCCCCGGCCGGCTCCCTCGCGCCCACGCAGCTCTCTCTCTCTCTCGCTCAAACCCTAGCAACCATAACATCTGGTACCAGATTGCTCAGGCTCGATCATGTTCACCCCATCGCCGCCGCTTCCCGTCGCCCTCACCCCGGAGGAGATCGCCGGAGCAATCCGCGATCTCACCACCGCCGTCCAAGGGATCTGCCTCTTCCTGGCCGGTCCCTACGGACCGCCGCCGGCCGCGCCATCAGTCGCCGCCTACGGGCCGGCGCTGCTGCCGTGGCAGCCGCCGCACAAGGCGGCCTCCGCCGCGATTGCCTCCGCCGCGATTGCCGGGTCGCGGCAGCCGACGCTGCTGCTGTCGTCGTCGCCGCTCGACGTCAGGCTGCTGCAGCCGCCGCTGCCGCTATCCATCTCCGGGCCGATCTATACGGCGGCCTGGGCGCCGCCGCACATCCAGTCGCCACCGGCGCCATCCCAACAGTACGGCGGGCCCTTCCGCTTCGCGGGTCCTTACGCCGGTCCCGACGGTGCGCCGTGCCACGGGGGGTCCTCCATGGTCACAGCACCGACGCTGACCCCCGTACGGCCGCCGCCCTCGGCCGCAACCACGGCGGCGGTCATCACGTTCCAGCATGGGATGCCCTACGACGGGACTGTGCCGACCTCGTTCCCAGCAGCGCCACCGCCGTCCCAGGGCGATCCCATCCAGCAGATCGAGTTCCCGCCGTCGCCGTCACCGCTTCCGGCTTGGATCGCTCCCCACCACGTGCAGGCTGCTGCGCGCGGCCTCCTAGCTCGTCGGCATGTGCGGGAGATGCGTGATTTGCAGCTGCAGCTCCTCCAAGTTGCGCTTCGCGGTGCAACGGACCTCGATCTCATCCGTTGCGTCGGGGATCTTGGGCATGCGATTTCCCCCAAGGGCGGCGGGCATGCTGTTTTCCCGCGGGCAGCGACCTCCAAGTCTGCGACATCGACAGTCAGCCGGCGGGGAGAAGACATGGCGTCACCGACAGGAGCGCACCGCGTGGCGCCACTGCATTCCGCCGCCGGCCGCCGCGAGGGCCCCTTTGGTCCCGATGGTGTCCATGGGATCCAGGGGGCTGCAAACGCAAAAGTTTGGCGCGTGGAGGATTCTCGCCTTATCGTTCGGATTCAAAAATAAAGAGTCGGAGTCTAATTCGGGTTAGCTTATTTCAGGTCAATACAATAGACCGAGATGTAAAAGGCTTGTTTTTAGGCGTTAGGTTTGTGTGGAGTCGAGTCGTCGTTAGGTTGCAGCTCGAGGACGAGCTGCGTGTCCAGGTGGGGTGTAGTGTTAGAGTACGTCATGGGCGTGGGCCCGTTAGTCTTAGGGTTTGCTTAGGGGTCTAAGCCTTGCTTGGGAGTCAAGTAAACCTCTCTATATAAGGAGAGGGGATGTATCAATCTAATCAAGCAAGAATTAAGAAGGAAAACCCTTCCCTCTTGCCCGGCCGTGGGGAAGGACCTCAAACCCTAGCAACCATAACAAGATCCTGAGAATATTGATCACTGATTATTCCTAACATGTTGCAACTTATATGAGCTCGTGTAATTTCAGTAAAAGAATATGAGACATGGAAGCATTACAAAATCAACTGGATCAATGAAGTACAAAAAGGACTAATCATACGGAAATTCAAAGCTGCACCCGAGCTCACATGCTCCTGTTAATTTCGACAAAAATAAATAAATAAATAGTAAACAATTATGAAAAATTCTAAAACAAATTGGAGCACACGCATATAAGTCGTTCACACTCGTGAATTTTTTCGAAATAAAAAGACATCTCCGCGCTCTGTGCAAAAGAGACAAAAATCAGCATTTTCAAAAATGTGTTTTTAGATCTATTTTGACCACTCATTTTATCTTATTTGTACAGAGCATAGGGAATGTATTTTCATTTCGAAAAAATTCACGAGTGTGAAGAACTTATATGCGCGTGTCTCTAATTTTTTTTAGATTTTTTCATAAAGTTTTACTATTTTTTTTTATTTTCATCGAAAATAACAGGAGCATATGAGCTCGGGTGCACAAACGCCGCTCCCCTAATCATAGTGAGTTCCTGTGTTAGTAAATATATAACGACTCTATACTCATAAGACATTAAGTTTTTTATTAGCTGTGGCTTTATCTTTTTATACCAATGAAATGTCACGTCAGCTATTTCAGGAAAAATGGCATCGATCGCACTGAAAACCATCCTCTGACCTAGATGCACCGCATGGACTACATTTTAAAATAGTACAACAATATCTGTGCATGTAACATTATCATTTTTTCCGCATATTAAAATACTTAGAATGCCAATAAGGAACACACGAATGTGTTGCTCTTAGAATACTAACAATGACAGGGCTAACAAAATTGTAAGGAAATGAGCATGTACTAATGAACTTTCAGCATCATCAACTCGATCATGTAACGAAGACCCCCTGGAACCTGTCAAATACCTAGGAAACAAACACATGCATCAGTGTAAGATTTTAAGCAAGGTCGTGCCATTAATTCTGGCGTTATCTTATTTAATATACACCACGGTAACTGGGACCTACAGATTATAAACAATTGGTTTATTCTATCACCAACCGATCTGCAATTAGCAAACCACCAGAAGACGATGAATTACCTGTTGAGGCTAAAAACTGTGCCGGAACTGTGAGATAATTTTTGTATTCGAGTCAGACAACTATCTCGGATCGCCATTTTTGATATCTATGGTTCCTGCTTCTGCAATCCCGTGCTATATGCACTGTCCAGAGTACCTTGCTTTATTTGTTTGGTTGACCTGCTGCAGAGACTCAATACGGGAAGGAACTTGCAGCCCCTGAGCGGAAGGCAATGACTTGCTGGTGTTTGAATGGTTCATCGTCGATCATCCTGCAGGCGTAAACTTTTAGTGAAACAAAACCGCTAAGTATGCGATTATAGTTGCTGGTTGAGAAGAGACCTCTTTCTTCTGCCAATACTCATATCCAATTTCCAAGCCATAGTATACCCTTATGCACGCGCCAAAGATGCTAACCTGTATGTGCTTCGAGCCGGACGCAATTTTATTTTCTTTGTAAAAAAGTATTTTTCACCTAATGCGCTACCCCTAAAAAATGTTTTTTGGCAGCTTTGGCGCGTGCATGCACCCTGATCACCACTTCTCTAGCTCCACCCCTGATTCCTCGCATGGGAGCCCGTTATTGTTTTCTCTATTTTCGTGGGTTTATTTAAACTTCTCACTATCATTTTATAATCTATAAATGATTAGAATGTATTTTAATGGATGGGATAAAAATTGCGAATAACATAAAGTACTGTCCATCAAATTGTATGATTAATCATTGTATTGCATGATTAGATATCCATTGTGCACGCATGCTATACCAAAGTGGGAGAACCGATCACTAGTGGAAAAATGTTCTTTGGGAAAGCCAGAAAAAGGCATTAGGCCCGGTGATTCGAGTTGCCAGGAGCCCATGGAGCATTGGTCCCGGTTTGGTTAGGGACATTCGTCCCGGTTCGTGGCACGAACCGGGACCAAAGCTGTCGCGGAGGCTTTGGTCCCGGTTCGTGCCACGAACCGGGACTAATGCCCGAGCTTTGGTCCCGGTTCGTGGCACGAACCGGGACTAATGCCCCTCCCCTGCCTATATACGTAACCCCCCCCCCCCCCCTTCTTCTCTCCTCTGTTATTTTTTTTCTTGGATTGGTGGGAAGTGGGTGCTAGTTTTTTTTTTTCCTTTGCCACGCACAAGATGTGTTCGATGAAATGCCCGAGCCACACTTAAGTTCACACAAAATGATATCCTCGACCGAGGTTAGCAACTTTATCCTTTTCATCTATAATTGATACAGAAATATTGCATGTGTCGATGTACGGTGGTCATTTCAGTATTCAATATGTTATTCCAATTGTATTTGATAAACTTAATTATATGATATGCAGATGGATGAACGGCAGCGATGGATGTACGGCGACCGACGTAGTTCTGATTTTATTACAGGCCTGCATAAATTTATCCATGTGGCCGAGGCAAACAAATATGATGCTTTTATGCCTTGTCCATGTGTGGACTGTCGGAACGTTAAGGAGCACTCTTCCTCGAGAACCCTTCAAGGCCACCTGCTTCGGAGAGGTTTCATGCCCAGCTATAATTGTTGGACCAAGCACGGAGAAAGAGGGGTTATGATGGAAGACAATGAAAAAGAAAAGGATGATGAGAACTATCCTATGTTCCCTGAATAATACGGTGATACTGCGATGGAAGACAATGAAGAAGAAGGAGGTGAAGAACAACGGGCGTCAGATGAGCCCGATGATGGTCTTGGTCGGGTCATTTCTGATGCAAAACGAGAATGCGATACAGAAAAGGAGAAGCTGAAGTTGGAGGCCATGCTAGAGGATCACAAAAAGTTACTGTACCCAAATTGCGAAGATGGCAGCACAAAGCTCGGTACCACACTGGAATTGCTGAAATGGAAGCCAGAGACTGGTTTATCTGACAAGGGATTTGAGAAGTTATTGAAAATAATGAAGCCGAAGCTTCCAAAGGATAACGAATTGCCCGAGACTATGTACGAAGCAAAGAAGGCTATCTGCCCTCTAGGATTAGATGTGCAGAAGATACATGCATACATCAATGACTGCATCCTTTACCGTGGTGAGGAGTACGAGAATTTGGATGCATGTCCGGTATGCACTGCACTGCGGTACAAGATCAGACAAGATGACCCTGGTGATGTTGAGGGCGATGACGAGCCCCCCAGGAAGAGGATTCCTGCTAAGGTTATATGGTATGCTCCTATAATACCACGGTTGAAATGTCTGTTCAGAAACAAAGAGCATGCCAGGTTGTTACGATGGCACAAAGAAGAGCGTAAGAAAGACGGGAAGTTGAGACACCCCGTCGATGGGTCGCAGTGGAGAAAAATCGAGAGAGAGTTCTCGGACTTTGCAGGTGACGCAAGAAACTTATGGTTTGGTCTAAGTACAGACGGTATGAATCCTTTTGGGGAGCAGAGCTGCAGTCGCAGCACCTGGCCCATGACTCTATGTATCTACAACCTTCCTCCTTGGTTGTGCATGAAGTGGAAGTTCATTATGATGCCCGTTCTCATCCAAGACCCGAAGCAACCCGGCAACGATATTGATGTGTACCTAAGGCCATTAGTTGATGAACTTTTACAGTTGTGGGCCATACCAGGTGTATGTGTGTGGGATGAGCATAAACAGATGGAATTTGACCTACGAGCGTTGCTGTTCGTAACCATCAATGATTGGCCTGCTCTTAGTAACATTTCAGGACAGTAAAACAAGCGATACAACGCATGCATGCACTATTTAGATAAGACTAAACGTACATATTTGGAAAAATGGAAGAAGGTCGTGTACCTGGGGTGTCGTCAATTTCTTCCAGGCAGTCATCCCGTAAGAAAAAAAGGCAAGCATTTCAATGGTGAGGCAGATCACCGGAAGAAGCCTAACCTCCCTGATGGTGATGCCATATTTGGTATGGTCAAGGACATAGAAGTAATCTTTGGAAGGGGTCCTGGCGGTCAATCTGTTCTGAAAGACGTCGCTATCGGACACACGCCCATGTGGAAGAAGAAATCTATATTTTGGGAGCTACCCTATTGGAAAGTCCTAGAGGTCCGGTCTTCAATCGACGTGATGCACGTGACAAAGAATATTTGCGTGAACCTGCTAGGCTTCCTCGGCGTGTATGGGAAGACAAAAGATACACCAGAAGCAAGGGAGGACCAGCAGCGTATGAAAGACCCAAACAACAAGCATACGGATAAAGAGCGTCATAACTTAAGCAGCTACGCTCTTACGAAAGCGGAGAAGGAAATATCTTTTGAATGCCTGAGCAGTATTAAGGTCCCGGCTAGCTTCTCGTCAAATATAAAGGGAATAATAAATATGGCAGATAAAAAATTCCAAAACCTGAAGTCTCATGATTGCCACGTGATTATGACGCAGTTGCTTCCGATTGCATTGAGGGGGCTTCTATCGGAAAATGTTCGAGTACACATTGTGAAGCTATGTGCATTTCTCAATGCAATATCTCAGGAGGTAATCGATCAAGAAAGTCTGACAAGGTTACAGAAGGATGTGGCCCAATGTCTTGTTAGTTTTGAGTTGGTGTTCCCCCCATCATTTTTCAATATTATGAAGCATCTCCTGGTTCACCTAGTCGACGAGATTGCAATTCTCGGTCCTGTATTTCTACACAATATGTTCCCCTTCGAGAGGTTCATGGGAGTGTTGAAGAAATATGTTCATAACCGTGCTAGGCCAGAAGGAAGCATCTCCAAAGGCTATGGAACAGAGGTGGTCATTGAGTTTTGTGTTGACTTTATTCCCGACATTAAGTCGATTGGTCTTCCTGAATCGCGGCATGAGGGGAGACTTAGTGGAAAAGGCACGCTAGGAAAGAAAGCAATGATATGTAGGGACGGGCATTCTTTCACTCAAGCACACTACACAGTTCCACCTTCGTGGCTCCGTATATCGAGGTACACAAGAATATTGTACGCTACAAAACCCAGGGAAGCCTGACTCCTGGATTAAACAAAAACACATGGAGACTTTCGGCAGTTGGTTGCGATTACATCTCATGAATGGCACCGATGTTGGAGATCAACTCTACTTATTGGCCGGGTCACCATCTTCGACTGTATTGACTTTTCAAGGGTACGAGATAAATGGGAATACATTTTACACGATCGCCCAAGATAAAAAGAGTACCAACCAAAACAGTGGTGTTCGCTTTGATGCAACAGACGAGAATGGACAAAAGGACACATACTATGGTTACATAGAGGAGATATGGGAACTTGACTATCAACCTACTTTTAAGGTCCCTTTGTTTCGGTGCAGTTGAGTCAACATGAATGGAGAAGGGGTAAAGGTAGACTAGCTGTACAGAATGACAACAGTGGATCTCAAGAATCTTGCGTACAGAGACGAACCATTCGTCCTAGCCAATGATGTGGCTCAGGTTTTCTATGTGAAGGACATGAGCTCCAGATCGAAAAAAAAGAAAAGATATGGAAACAAATACATCACACGATGAGCCAAAGCGTCACATAGTTCTTTCAGGAAAAAGAAACATCGTGGGAGTCGAGGACAAGACAGACATGTCAGCAGACTATAATAAGTTTGATGAAATTCTGCCCTCACAGTGAAAACTGACCCAAGCATCCCGTTACATAATGAAGAAACTCCATGGTTACGGCCGAAGAAGCGATCATAGAGATCATGTCAAATGCATGAGTGTTCTCAAAAACTTTTTATGTATGAGTGTTGTCAAATGCATTACACAATTAATATATGTATGATCGAGTGTTCCCAAATGCATTAAACCTTTTATGTAATTTGTATTCGGTCTTTAGTCCCGGTTGGTATTTATAGCTAAAAGATCAGGGGAAATGCATTAAACCTTTTATGTAGTATGTGTGCCTTATCTTCTGCTTGAGATCCAACAGCTCACAAGGGCTCGAAAGAAACACACTCTGATCCAACGGCTCACAACCGCTCGCAGGAAACACACGATCCGTGTGCACACGATCCAACAGCTCATAAGCACTCAAAAGAAACACAACTCTGATCCAACGGCTCACAAGCGCTCAAAGGAAACACACGATCCGTGTGCTTCTTCCACCGCTTCCCGCCTTCGTCTTCACGCAATTTCTCACTATATATATGTAGGCTTGGCCGCCATTGCCATATCACATCTAAACTCATATCTGCAACCTCATCACTCTTCCATTGTAACAAAATTTTGACTTAGGCGTTTTTGACTTAGGTGTTCTCGGGGACGATGTCCATGTTGGACCAGAGGGGCGATGTGCGGGACTGGGCTCCACCGGGCTGGCACTGGGAGGTGCTACCTTCCGGGACACGCAGCTTGGTGAGGAATCCGGGTGACGTCGTCGACCCGGATCTTCTGTGGTGGCCGTCGCGTGGGCCACGCTCGGTGCAGAGGGAGCCGGCCCCCGAGGAGGAGGTACGTCGCCGTATCAGGGAGGAGGATGAGCACGTCCATCGCTACATGTATCTATTGGATAGGCAGTATGATAGTAGGTGGTTGTTTCTTCAGAGGGTTCCTTCTCACGTGAGCTATGACCCTGTGAGGGTTCCTTCTCTTTGGATGCGCAGTGCCGGCGGCTCAGCACCCGCGGCTCAGGAACCGGTCGAAGTTAGTTTCAGAGTCTGTGATCGCCATTGCAGTCTCTTGCCTGTGATCGTAGTTTAGGTTACTACTTGCTTTTAAAAACTTGCGACCTAAAGTATCAACTTGCTTTTAATGAAATTCCGCCCTTCAATGTGAAAACTGACCCAAGCATCATGTTAAATGATGAAGATTGTCCATGGCTACGGCGTAATCAGAAGAAAGGGACACACACAAAGAAATAAGTGAACACTAGATAGGGATGTTGTTGGTGATGTGTAATAATTAATGTATTAAACCTTTTATCAAATGCACACGGTTTCCCCGTCATACAGCCCAACGGTGGCTCGTGAGTGCCTGCATATCAAATGCACCATTGGGCTGTATGACGGGAATCCGAATGATTTGCATATAGGGTCATGTGGCTGATCCAACACTGGTTTTGCCCATCCGGAAGCTTGCGCATCCGTCTCGCGTCGTCGTGAGCAGCAAATCGACCTTCGATCCAAGCAGCCGCAAGACTTCTCTGATGATCTAACGACCGTCCCAAAAAGTGTTGGGAATGTTGTAGATCATCAGGGCGCCTTACAGCTGCTTGGATCCGACCGAGGTGCATGGCTACCACTTCCACCACCACCACTCCCACCTCCTCGGCAATTCATCATTGTGTCACCCTAATCCAGTGGTTGGATTCAACCTACCTGAGGGCTTGTGTTTCCAACAGCGTCGTTGTGTTGTCCTTATTCACGGACCTACAAGAGGTGGCTCCAATGGCTGGCCGACGAACAAGGACAAACACAATAATGCCAGGGAACATGCCAGCAGGTAGACTAAATCCAACCATTGGGTTCGGTGGCAAAGGTAGACGCTCGTTGTGTGCCGTTCGCTGCAGGGACGTCGCTATTTATAGGCGATTAGAAGGTGTACCTGTGGATGAGGTGGGAGTGCAGATCGAACAAATCACAAGCCCTCAAAAGAAACACACCCCTGATCCAACGGCTCACAAGCGCTTGAAAGAAACACACGATCCGTGTGCTTCTTTAGTCCCGATTGGTAACACGAACCGGTACTAAAGGCCCTGATCCAACAGCTCACAAGCGCTTGAAAGAAACACACGATCCAATAGCTCACAAGCACTCGAAAGAAACACAACTCTGATCCAACGGCTCAAAAGCGCTCGAAGGAAACACACGATCCGTGTGCTTCTTTAGTCCCTGTTGGTAACATGAACCGGTACTAAAGGCCCTGATCCAACAGCTCACAAGCGCTTGAAAGAAACACATGATCCGTGTGCACACGATCCAATAGCTCACAAGCACTTGAAAGAAACACAACTCTGATCCAACGGCTCAGAAGCGCTCGAAGGAAACACACGATCCGTGTGCTTCTTCCACCGCTTCCCGCCTTCGTCTTCCCGCAATTTCTCACTATATATATCATATCTAAACTCATATCTGCAACCTCATCACTTTTCCATGGCTTCCACCGTACTAACCTACCGTCAGGCGGAGGAGCTTTCCAAATTTTGTAATTAAATGAATTCCCCTATAATCTAAAAAAAACGAATTTTCCATAAATAGATAGATTACATTTTTATCAACAATTTGATATTTTAATTGCATTTTTCGAATAAACAGATGAAAAGATATTGAATTTATAAATTTAATTAATGACTTAATGGAGTTCAAATTTCAAATTTTGTAATTAAATGAATTCCCCTATAATCTAAAAAATGAATTTTCCATAAATAGATAGATTACATTTTTATCAACAATTTGATATTTTAATTGCTTTTTTCTGATAAACAGATGAAAAGGTATTGAATTTATAAGTTTAATTAATGACTTAATGGAGTTCAAATTCCAAATTTTGTAATTAAATGAATTCCCCTATAATCTAAAAAAATGAATTTTCCATAAATAGATAGATTACATTTTTATCAACAATTTTATATTTTAATTGTATTTTTCTGATAAACAGATGAAGAGATATTGAATTTATAAATTTAATTAATGACTTAATTAAGTTCAAATTCCAAAAATTATTTATTCAAATTTAAACACTTTTCATGTTGAAAGTCTTTTCAAATTCAAAACCATATGAAATTCATATTCAAACACTTTAATAAGAAAAAAAGGCGGGAACAACATTAAGAACTTAAAATTTTCAGGGCATTGGTCCCGGTTCATGCCACAAACCAGGACCAAAGGGTATTTTGGCGCGCGCCTTTTCGGTGCCGCCGAAAATGACCTTAAGGTCCGGTTAGTACCACCAACCGGGACGAAAGGGTAGGCCTTTGGTCCCGGTTGGTGGCACCAACCGGACCTAAAGACCCTTTGGTCCCGGTTGGTGGCACCAACCGGACCTAAAGGTCCTTACTTTAAATCTGGCCGGCCTCTTCTTCTTCCCCAACTCCTCTCATTTCGCTAAGGACCAGCGCGCGGAAATCCAATCTCCTGCCGTCAGGCTGCCAAATTTTTCTGTCCGCCGCGCCGCCGCTCGCCGCTCGCCGCTCGCCGTCCGCTCCTCTGGTGCCGCCCTCTCCGCGCTCCTCCACGCGCCGTTCCCCTCCGGCCTCCACCGCGCCCGCGCCGTCCGGCCTCCACCGCGCCCGCGCCCGCCCTCTGCCTCCACCGCGCCCACGCCGTCCCCTCCGGCGGGCCGTCCGGCCTCCACCGTCCCGGTTCGTGCCGAATTTAGTTAGGTAGTTTTTTTTTGAATTTAGTTAGTTTTTTAATTTAGTTATTTAGTAATTTAAATTATTAGTTAGTAATTTTGTTAGTTAGTGCATTAGTAATTTTAGTTAGTTAGTTTTAGATTAGTTAGTTAGTTTTAAAAAATTATTAATTAGTGTAGTAAATTTAGAAATTTTAGCAAATTTGAAAATGTAGCAAATTTAGAAGAGTTAGAAAATTTTGCAAAGTTATTTTATTAATGTTTGTTCAAAATTTAGGTTGTTATTTTAGGTCTTGCAAATTTAGGTTATCTTGCAAATTTAGAAAATTTAGGTTGTTATTTTAGAAAATTTGAAAATGTAGCAAATTTAGCAAAGTTAATTTTTTTAACAAAGTTTGAAAATTTAGCAAAGCAATGTTATTTGATGATTGTGTTAGCAAAGTTAGAAATAAAAATTAATACTCCATAATTAGTTGCAATATTGTTGTTAAGAACTATTTGTTACTCCATTGTTAGTTAGTTTTAGTTAGTAGTTTAAATTAGTTAGTAATTTAAATTAGTTAGTAATTTAAATTGTTGAATTTGCTGCTGCTTTTAGGGTTAGTAATTTAGTTAGTAATTTAAATTAGTTAGTAATTTTTGTTAGTTAGTAATTTAGTTAGTTAGTTTTAGTTTTAGTAAGTTAATTTTAGGCTTCATATTTATTTATGATTTTAGGCTTCATATTTGTATAAATAAATATTTATATGATAGAATTGGATTTGATACAGTTATTTATTTATTTACGATATAAGTGGATTTGATACAGTTTTGTATGAACTGATGGAATTGATAGAATTATTTGTATGAACTGATGGAATTGATAGAATTGTATACTCTGATGTTTTTAATCGGTGCACCGTGTAATTGGAGCTGTGTACAATTTTGCTCAAGTGATGTTCATGTGAAGTACAATGATATCGAAATGTGTAGTTAGTTAATGATTCCTATTTCATAGGTGTCATATTATTACTACAATTCAATTTTGTTCCGTTTCAGATAAGATGAAATGCTGAATTATTTGTCATATATATCACCATGACGACGCTTAGAAACAACGTGCGCAGCAACGCGCGCCTTTCCTTCTAGTACCGTCCTATTCCTACAAGTTTTCTGAACTACACGGCAGAGACGGCTCCGAAAATAACTTTCGTATTTTGCAGAAACTATGGAACCACACGGCAGAGACGAAAATGAGGAAAATATCCTCGAGTATGTGATCCGCGGCGAGGATGACGCAAGTCACTTTCTGAATGACTCCGGTGAGGGGGATGAGTCTCTCAACCGAGGATACGGCGTCTCCAATGTCTGGAAAGAGGCCGAACTCGGCGTCTCCGATGAGGGAGAAGCCGACAAGGCAGAAGCCGGTGGCTCCGGTGCAACATTGATTATTACAAACTCCGACGAGGTGCATATATATTTATATTAATTAATTTAGCCTCTTTTGTCTATATACACATACTAACAGTCTTTCTTCTTTTAGCCATCCGGATCGAGTAAATCCTCTGTGGGGACGAAACGAGGCCCAACCAAAAAGTTGGAGGACCATCTCCGGTACAGGATCGAAGAAGTCGCTGCAGACGGCGAACCCATTGCTCCAATTGATGTTAGACAAAAATTTGTGAAGCAATGCGGTGTTGTTGTTAGGGACTACGTCCTGATCACCATCCGAGAATGGAATAAGCCAAGGGATCCTGAAGTTAGCTGGCTTGGCCCCGAAGGCAAAAAACGTCTTTTTGAAAAAGTCATGGTTAATTTCACCTTGCCGTTGCCAGAGGTGGATCCAGAGGAGGGGGAGCCAGATGAGGAGGAGATGGATGCCCGAAAAAAAGCTCTAGTAGATAAAGTCAAGGCGTGGACTCTTAAGAAGATGGCCGAGCTATTCAACAAATTTAAGAAAGATTGTACACCGACTTCATCTTGTAAGATAAAACTCCGGATTTCGATCACGGGTATGAGAAGATAAGAGACTACTGGGAAGATTTTGTGGCGTACAAGAAATCGGAGGAAGCTCAGTCAAAGTCTGCAATAAATAAGGCAAATGCTGCTAAAAAGAAGTACCACCATACTATGGGGGCTGGTGGCTACGCCTGTTCCATGCCTAAGTGGGACAAACTTGAGGCCGACCTGCTGGCTAAAGGGATCGTTCCAGAGCCTATAAAAGAAGGATGGATCGAACAGTCAAGAAATTGGTTTTACGGGCATGGGGGCACATTGGACGCAGAAGGAAAGTGCATATATACCAGAAGACACAAGGATAATCCCCTACTACCCATCGAAGACATTAGGAAAGCACACAAGGATGTTGAAGAGGGACGGTTCCGTCTCGATAGAGAGAATGACGAGCTTGCACGCGCCCTTGGGAATCCCGAACACGAAGGACGAACACGAGGCACCTCAGGCTCCAAGCCGTGGGCACATGGGTTTTCCGCGGAAAGGAAAATATTTCCCGATAAAAGTCATCCGAGGAGAAAGGAAAGGGAGGCAAGCGCTACTGCAGACCGGCTGCGTCATATAGAAGAAACAGTGAAGCGGCAGCTGGATCAAATTGACCGACTTAGCCAGCAAGGCACTGCCGGCCTATCTCAGCAGCACGTTGTAGAAGCTGCAGTCGATGCTACTGACCCATCATATCGGAAAAGCAGCGTGGCTTCGTGCATGGTCCCGGCTGGTGATGATGATGCACTGACGACGGATCCTTTTCGTCGCTACCCAGTGGATGATATCACGGAGAGCACACCTTGTGAGCTACATGTGAAAGTGCTCAACTTAACCATGAAGGTGGCGGTCGGCTATGCCGTACCAATTGGACCTACACCAACTTTCCATTGCTCCCCGGTTCCTCATGGCTACGCTGTTGTCGGGGTAGATGAAGTTAGTAAAGGATTTGAGGAGCTGAAGCTGGAACACCCTGCAGGTGAAGATGGGGAGGTGGTTGAACTTGGAGAAGCTAGGAAAGGGACCATTCTATGGCCAAAGGAATTCATCGTGCTTCCAAACTGGCCGCCAAGGCCATCGACTCCTCACCAGTCTCCAATGCAACAGTCCTCTCCACTGCAGCCGCCTCACCACTCTCCAGCGCAACAGTCCTCTTCGCCGCCGCCACCTCAGGCGTCGTCTCCGCCACCTCACCAGTCCCCAGAGCAGCCGTCTTTGCCGCCTCAGTCTCCAGCACAGCCGTATCCACCGCCGCGTAAGTCTTCTCCGGCGCCGCGTGTGGGTACTCTGGGGTTCGATAAAAACCGATCACCGAAACGTAAGGGGTCACCCCTCCCAAAAGTACCTCACAAGAATCTTGCCAAGAGACCTTACGGCCGTACACCGGAGGAAAATGCGGTGTACGTAAAGGCCGAATGCGACGCATGGTTTGCTAATTTCGAGAAGCTGAAAGAGCCAGAGTTCCCCTCCACCCCACAAGAACATGCCGATGTCGTGAAAATGCTGAAAAATATGGCCCAACCCCCGCCAAAGCTGACACCAGACTATGACCACTCTATTCTCAAGTCGGTTCGGGCAAATAAACAGCGGTCGAAGAGTAGTAGTGCAAGCCGGAAATCAGTTCCCCAGCTCGGAGAACAGAAAAAACAATCGTGCCACCCGCTCAAAGTGTCTTCCAATACCGAGGTGGGGTCAAGCAAACGTGCGGTCGGCATCGATCCTGAGTTTGTTGCACTGTACGGAGAAGCAACCTCTGCTCGGGGCATGTCTATTGCTCAGTACTTAGACCAATTACAATTCCACGAAGAAATAGTTCCAAAATACAAATACCGGCACAGGTATCCTCTCGTCAAACCTGAGTTAGTCAAAGATCTACCAACAAAAATGCGAAGATTGCATAGTTGGTACATGGCAAACTCAAAGAAAGGGGGAAATTGGATCTACGTGGAATATAAGAACGAGGATTACGGGCATGGAGCTGGCGTGGTAATGATTGAATTTTCTGAATTATTTCAGTTATACCAACAAGACGCCCTTGACAAAGCTATCATCAGTGCCTATTATCTGTAAGTATTATTTCTGTAATTAAGTCTCTAGCTAGCTCAACTCGTTCATTGCATTTATAATCTTACTCATCACTATATTAATTATGCAGAATGAAGATTCTCCAATGCAAAAGAGGACAAATCTATGACATTGGGTTTGTTGACCCAGATTACGTTCATGAAAAAGTCTCCATGATTTTTACGACGATACAGAGAATAACTTGGTAAATGCGTTACGGTTCAACAAAACCAAAAGAGAAATACTATTTCCTTACAACTTCAAGTAAGTGTTACTACACATTCTATTTCGCTTAATTTCTCGATGTTAAGTGTATAATTGATGACTTATGCGTGCGCAGCTTCCACTTTATTCTGCTAATCATTATGCCTAACAAAGGAGTAGTACTTGTCATGGACTCGTTACATAAACCCCTTAAGGATTGGGCGGACATGCAGGAATGCCTCCAGAGGTAATTTCAATCATATTATGGCACTATATCGGCAACTTTCCGTTCATTTACTGATAGCAAGTAATTAATATATAACTCCTTTATTAATTTACTGATAGCAAGTAATTAATATATAACTCCTTTATTCATTTTCTTTGCCGGGCAGAGCTTGGAAACGATTCACCGCCAGGGCTAGGGGTGATTGGGCGAATGAGCTTACATTTAAACCAATAAATGTAAGTATTACTACCTAGATCCACGCATCTCTTTGATTCTAGTTCAATACAATTACCATTCTTGATTATTATTTTGATTGAACTCTGTTCCTATAAAGTGCTTGAGCCAGGGAAGTGGGAATCATTTATGTGGATACTACGTCTGCGAGTTCATTCGTCAGACGTGCTATGAGAAGGGCAGAATCTTAAAACAACTTGAAGTGCGTATGCAATATTCATAATTTTAGTTTATTGCCATCAATTGTGTTTAATTTCATTCATATATATTGACCCTTTTTTAATTAGATCGAAAGGTTTCGAGAAGGCCTTCTACCACAGGATCGCGTACGAGCAATTCAAGAGGAATTTGCCGGATTCTTAGATGCAGAGGTCCTAGATCCGAAAGGAGAATACTAATATAAGCTAGATTGAAATTAAATAGTGAGTGTAAAAAAGATGTATATATATAAGAATGAAACTCGTGTGTACTATATGTACCGTTTGTAATATGTTCGACCAAGCACGACGAATGAGATGTGTATAATATATTCGTGACGATATGTGTAATAGTGATTCACCATATTTCACTAGTAGTGGCATTTTTGTAATTCTAAAAAATATTTAATTTAAGTTTTTTAAACATGCATGCATTTGACATAATCAAATGGGTCTTATTTTCCTGAACATTTTGGTATTTTATTCATATTTGTACGAATTACAGAATAAGCATTATTAATTTTACAAATTTAAATAATTTTCTGAAATTTCTGAAAAAAGTGAAAAAAATCTGAAGGGACAATAGTCCCGGTTCGTATTACGAACCGGGACGAAAGACCCTCCCCATTAATCCCAGTTCGTAATACGAACCGGGACGAAAGACCCTCCCCATTAGTCCTGCTTAGTGTTCCAACTGGGATTAGCATTCGTCCCGATTTGCTAGTCCTGGTTGGAGAACCGGAACGAATGGCCCAAACCAACCAGGACAATAGGGGGGTTTTCCACTAGTGGATGCATATATATACTGTCTCCAACTTGGGATATGTACTTGCATGCCAATACAGCCGGATAAGAATGTGTGCTCGTGTGTACAATTCTTGTATATTATAATCTGAGCAGTAGCTTGCGGGGCAAAATAAAATAAAATTCGGAGATGGTCAGGATACATACCTGCACATAGCTTTGAGGTTGCTTATATACATCGCACTGAGAGTGCTTGCATGCTGGGTATATGAGAACGTATCCAGTGCACCGGCGGAATTTATGCACCCGGTGCACCCAACCCAAAAAACGACCCCCTAAAATGTTTCAAAAAATACGAAAAAAAGTTTGAAAATACATTATGCTCATATCTAATATGTCACAAAATTTTAACTTCAAATTCGTAACAGAACTTGAACAGTGAAAATGACAAATTTGTATCAACAGTGACAAATGGGCCACATTCAAAACCCAATTTGCATTTTGGCACTATTCATTGTCGGATTTGTCTTTTTTGTTTCTTGAGTTCTGTTACGAATTTGAAGGTAAAATTTTGTGACATATTAGATATGAGCATAATGTATTTCCAAACTTTTTTTCGTATTTTTTGAATCATTTTAGGGGGTTGTTTTTGGGGTTGGGTGCATCGGGTGCATAGATTCCACGGGTGCACTGGATACGTTCTCCTGGGTATATATATATCACCCAGTAAGGAATTGATCAGAAATTCTGGGCAAGCCAACACCGCGAAACGGTCATGAAGTCTCTTACTCAGCAAGTCAGCAGCCCCTGTTGGCCATTTGCTTCCACCGGCGAACTGCAGGCAAAAGACGATGTCGCAGATCGCCTCCAGCCACCGATCCCGTCATCGGAGATTTGGAGTTGAGAGCCAAGCGGGAGGATATGGGCAGCGGAGTGGGTCAAGCGCTCGATCTTGACGAGAAGGACCTAGTTTGGCGGCGGCGGCGGCGACTCAGAGAAGGGTAATTTCTTTCAACTCTAATACTTCTGTTTTTTTAATAAAATCTAAAGGTTGTGGTTGCTCTATCGCTAAAATTGATGGTCTGTTTCTGATTATTGTGAGAATTTCTAGTGTATTTCTGTTTTTTCTGGTGAGCTCGTCATGTAATTTTAATATGTAATAGATGAAAAGAAAGATGCAAGGACTAACAAGAGAAGTCTTTTTTTTGTTTTCGATTTTATGGAACGACAACTAAATGAAACAACCAAACTAGAAACTAAAGGAAATATTTTTGGTCTTTTTAATTATGGAATTAAAAAGGCAAACAAAGGAAAATATTTTTGGGTTTTCTAATGATAAATGAAAAGAGCAACTAATTAAAAGAAATAAAAGCTAAAAGAACAAAAGGACTACAAAGAATGAAACAAATGGATACACAAAGGGATAACGAACGCACCGACATACTATAAATGAGCGAACGAAATGAAAGAGATGTCCGTGAGAAATACGTACTCCCCCAAGCTTAGGCTTTTGGCCTAAGCTGGGATCGGCTACCACTATGGTGGCGCGCCCCAGTTGACGCCCGCCTGGGGCTGACACTGCAAATCCTGCGACTCCTCCTCCGGCTCCTCCTCGGGGACAAGTGCTGCAAGGTACTGGTCCAGCACCTCCTCAGGAAAAGAGTGTCCTCCCCTAACAAGAGAATCAAACAAAACAGGAGCAGGTATCCGCACAAAGCGGGGGTTATCCAACTTAAAGGCAAACAACAACCTATACTGCAAGTTCTCTAAGGTGGAATCATTAGTAACAAATTGGTGGGACTTCATGGTAGTAAGGTTCGGTCTAGAAACATTCATCAAAATATCATCTTCTCTAACAGAAATTCCAACAAAAGAAAGCATGATTGAGGCAAAGATGCCTCCATAAATAGGTCCTCTCTTATTATTAGTGCTCTTATTATTAGTGCTAAGACGACGAGCAATAAGAGCACCAACATTGTAAGTCGCATTGTTATCAATTGCAGCTGAGAAGATAGCAAGATCAGGACCAGAAATGTTACAAGTGTTGTGCCTAGCAAGGATGCAACGAGCTATCAAGTAACCAAAACACCTCACAGCGGGAAACTGAATGCTCCCAAATTTACCTCGCGCTGATTACCTCCAATCGTCATGGCAAAGTGGAGTGTAGAGCTCCCTGAGGTATTGAGGCTTCTCGCTTATCTTGCTAGTGAGCCCCTCATTTGGCACACCAATGGCTCTGCAAAACTCAGACAACGCATACTACAGCGGCGCTCATAGAGCATGAACTCCACAGTAGGGTGATACTGATCATCAATAAAATTAAAATTCTACACAAACATGTTAGTGAGCTTCACATATTGAGGCCTCTCCTCTAGCACAATTTTTGTTAACTGTGCATTAGTGATTAAGCTAATGACCTCACCGTGAATACCTGCTGCATGAAGAAAATCGTAACATGGGTACGATGATGGACAAACATCCGATTCTCGGCCAAACTTAATCACACCAATCTCCTCTAATTCCTCGTTGTATGAGGGCCTTATTGGTTGGCTAAAGCTTGAGCCCCTCGTCTCTCGAGGAAAAGAGGGTTCATTCTTCTTGAAAATTCCACCTAAATTGAACTTGGGCATCTTCTCTCTTTTTGGAGAAGAATTGCTCCCAATTTCAGCAAGAATGATGGGCTGAACAAGGAGATCGAAAAATCCGAGCAAGAGCAGCAAGAACACGGGTTTGGAAAGTGGCAAAGTAATTTTTCGGGAGAGAGGAAGGAGATGGAGGCCGACTTACCTGCTGGGGCCCTCCACAGGGTAGGGGCGGCCTGTGGTCGTGGCCAGGCCCTCGCCCGCAGGTGGGACCCGCCCCTGCCACTGGTGGGCCCCCCTGGTCAGCTCCAGGTCCCTATGTGGCTCATTTTTAATATAAAAATTCGTGTAATTTTTCTGGAATTTTTTGACATCTTTTATTTTGGAACCCATACGAGATTAAAATAAATGAATAAAACTCAAAAATAATGATTAAGGGAAATAAACTAAGTATAAAATAAAATTACAGAATAGTAAAGATAAATAACAGGAGCTGAAACAAATAGTAATCAAAATCTTTATGATTAAAGTTGATTTGTTAGCAAGGTTGATCAAGTCTTGCCACCATACCAAATTTATATATCATAAAGAATTTGATATCTATAAAGTAACTACGTTACCTCATATTTTATAGGTATTGTCCCAGTCATGAGAGTTTCATATTTTCTATGATGCATAAGAATGGGACAACCAATAGCTTCAATCTTGATGGCTTCAATATTTTCAATTGAATTCAAACCATATTTATTATCAACATTCTTTGGAAAATATACCGTGTGCTCTTTATCATCAATGTGAAACGTGAATTTCCCTTTGTTACAATCAATAACAACCCTTGCAGTATGAAGAACAGGTCTTCCAAGAATAATAGACATATTCTCATCTTCGGGCATTTCCAACACAATAAAGTTAGTTAGGATTAGACAATTAGCAACTTTAACGGGAACATCCTCACAAACGCCAATTGGCACAGCAGTAGATTTATCCTCCGTTTGTAATGAAATATCAGTAGGTATAAGCTTATCTAAATAGAGTCTTTTATAAAGAGAAAAGGGCATAACACTAACTCCTGCACCAAGATCACATAAAGCAGTACTGACATAATTATTTTTAATTGAGCAGGGAATAGTGGGTATACCTGGATCACCCAGCTTTTTAGGGATCTTACCATTGAAAGAGTAATTAGCAAGCATAGTAGAAATCTCCTTAGTAGGATTTTTTCTCTTATTGGAAACGATATCTTTCATATACATTGAATAAGGAGGCAATTTAATACCATCAGTTAAAGGAATTTGCAAAAAGAGAGGCTTCATCCACCCACAAAATTTATTATAATGCTCCTCTTCTTTATTTTTATGAGATTTAGAGGGGAAAGGCATAGGTTTTTGCACTCCTGGTTCCCTCTCTCTACCATGCTTCCTAGCAATATGAGTTGCAGGCTCTTCCTCCTGTTCTTCAGTTTTATCATTATCATTCTCATGTTCATTACCACTTTCAGTTTCAGAATCAGAGATAGAAATATTATTAGGATTATCTAAGAAGGGTTCTTTATCAATTTCTAACTCATTAGTCTCTCCTACTTCTTTATGCTTCTTCTTTTTCTTTTAGGAGGACTAGAAATATTATTTTCAGCTAATTGAGACTCTTGTTCAATTCTTTTAGGATGTCCTTCAGGGTACAAACGATCTTGAGTAGCAGTACCACCTCTAGTTTTTACACCACAAGTTTGTTTATTTGTATAGGAATACTAGCAAACAAATCTTTTTGCACTTTAGTGATTTGTTCAAGTTGAGTTTGAACCATATGAAAATGCTTAACAAGACTTCTAACATCATTAGCAGTTTTTTCCAAAACAGTATGCAAGTTTTAATGACACAAGAATTATCATGCAATTGTTCTTGAACTTGTGTATTAAAATGAAGTTATTTAACAATAAACCTATCAAATTCATCCAAACATTGATCAGGAGGCTTACTATAAGGAATATCACCAACATCAAAGTCATGGACAGAGTGCACCTCTACCAAAGTAGGCTCACAAAGAGTTTCAATTGGAGGTAGCTTCTTTACATCTTCAGCTTTAATACCTTTCTCTTTGATAGATTTCTTGGCTTCTTGCATATCTTCTAGATTTAAGAAAAGAATTCCCCTCTTCTTTGGTGTTGGTAATGGAGGAGGCTCAGGAAGGGTCCAATCATTATGGTTGTGAGCTATTTTAGCCATTAATTCTTCAGCTTCATCTGGAGTTCTTTTCCTAAAAATACACTCAGCACAACTATCTAGGTATGCTCTAGATTCAACAGTTAGTCCATTATAAAATATATCAATAAGCTCATTCTTCGGTATCTAATGTACTGGCCAAGCTCTAAGTAGTGAGCAAAACCTCCCCCAAGCTTTGGGGAGATGCTCATCCTCCAATTGTTTGAAATAGTGAATTCTCTGTTGAGCTACATGATGCATGTGAGCATAAAAATATTTTATAAAAAAGACATCAAGCAATTCGTGAGGGCTTTTAATAGAACCATAAGATAAACTATTAAACCACACCTTGGCATCACCTTTTAATGAAAAAGGAAACAACTTCACTAAATAGTAACGTTGTATCTTCTTATCATTAGAAAATAAAGAACTAAGCGAAGCAGGCTTATTCATATGTTCTATTGCACCATCATTTTCAGTTCCACAAAAAGGCTCAGATTCAGCATTAGATATAAGTGAATGATCAATAGAGAAATCAAAATCATCATCTTTAATGCACATAGAAGAAGTGGCAAACTCAGGATCAGAAACAAATTTATTTTTCATGGCATGTTTTTCAAGCAATCTTTTTAAAGCATCAGGATCATTCGAAGTATCACAGTCCATGCACTCTCTACTAAACTCATCATCAACATCAATATAAGCATCATCAGGGTAACTATTTCCATAATTTCCTGTCTCAGGAGAGTTAGCAGGTGTAATGACATTTTCATTAGGAGTTTCAACAGACTCAATTTCTTTAGATTTAGCAACCATAGCATTTAAAAAGGGACCTAAGGAACGAGATTCATCAAGTACAATAGAAGCATCATCAAATTCATCAGACACAGTATCAGAACCAGCAGAAGCAACACGTGAAGTGTGGTGGTGTGACGGTGGTGTAACAAGCTTATTCATAACAGTAGGTGAATCAAAAGTAGCTTTAGAGCTCAGAGCAGTACCTTGCCTTGTGGTGGAAGGTAGTATCGGAAACTTAGGATCACCCTTATCCTTCATGATGAAGAATAAGTTCCAGTAGACAGAGCAACTCCCAGGTGAACTTATAAATAGAGCTATGCTCCCCGGCAATGGCGCCAGAAAATAGTCTTGATGACCCACAAGTGTAGGGGACCGCAACAGTCTTCGAGGGAAGTAAAACCAAAATTTATTGATTCGACACAAGGGGAGCCAAAGAATATTTATAAGCCTTAGCAATTGAGTTGTCAATTCAACCACACCTGAAAAGGAACTCACTTGGTGCAATTTATCAGTAGTAACAGTGATATGGTAATAGCAATGTGACAGCAACAACAACAGTAAAATTATAGTAGCAATTGTTGCAGCAAAAGTAACAGTCATAAACAGCAGGATTAAAAGCACCACAGGCATAGGGACGGATAGACGGGCATTGCATGAATAAGATAACTCATATAATAAACATCACAGGGAACAATGCGAAAGAATAACAATAAAGTATCCAAGTATCAATCAATCATAGGCATTTATTCCTAATTTAGCCGAACGTGCTTGCAATAAGAACTTGCACGACATCTTTTGTCCTGCCATCCGGTTTCAGCGGGGACAACAATGGAACTAATGGCAATTAAGGTATTCCTTTTAATAGAACACCAGAGCAAAGCATTAACACACGGTGAATACATGTAATCCTCAAGTTGCTACCCTTTCCCTTTGATATCCCAATCTGTCACTTTGGGGTCTCCGGTTCCGGACAACAATAGGTGCATATAACTAGTAGATATGATCCAAAACATCAATTATATTCATGAAAACATAACGTGTTCAGATCTGAAATCATGGCACTCGGGCCCTAAGTGTCAAGCATTAAGCACACCTAGTTGCAACAACGACAATTAACACAAATAGAAGATACTAGGCATCATGCCCTAACAATCTAGCATTGAATTACTTGAGTGATCTTATTCAATCCCTTCAATCACCTTGCCTACAGCAGGGAACTACTCACATATGGATGGGGAAATCATGGATGGTTGATGGAGAGGCGTTGGCGGTGACTATGGCGGCGATCTCCACTCCGGCAGGGTGCCAGAACAGCGATCCTGGACCTCGAATTTGGGTTTTGAGGTGGCGGCGGAGCTCCATAAGGTTTCTGGACGAAGTGTTCGGGGGTGTTGATTTTAGGTCAGATGGAGCATATATGCCAAAGGGGGTCCAGAGGCGACGCACTAGGGGAAGGGATGACCCTGGCCGCCGACCTGGGCCCACCCGCGGCTAGGGCCCGCCCCTACTCCTGGGGTGGCCCCTCCGCGAGCCCTCCTGGATCCATGGCTTATTTCCTTCAAAAATCCTTTTTTCATTTTTTGGGAATTTTCTGTGGACTTTTTATTCTGCACAAAAATAAGACACCAAATGCAATTCTACTGAAAACAGCATCATTCCAGGTTAGTTCCAATCAAATCATGCAAAATAGAGGCAAAACAATAGCAAAAGTGTTTGGAAAAGTAGATACGTTTGCGACGTATCAGGGCGCGTTTGGTAGCCCGCAGACCAGGCTCGACAGATGCAAGAGCATGGCGTTTGGATGCCTACACGAGCTCCTGGGCCAGGCCAGCTGATATGTGTCAAACATATCTATAATGTTTCATTGTTCCATGCCTGTTTTATATAATTGTCACATGTTTTTCTATCATATTATATCATTTTGAGGCATTTTTTGAACTAACATATTGACAAGAGGCCCAGTGCCAGTTCCCTATTTTCTGCTGTTTTGTATTTCAAAAAATTCTCTTCCTAAAAACTCCTCGAAATTGGTCCAAAATTTACAAAGATTACTTATACGCCAAGATGAAGGAGTCCGAAGGGCGAACTAAGAGGCCACCTGGAGGCCAGGGGCGACCAACACCCGTGGCCAGGGGGACCCACGGGCCCAACCCGTCCCTGCTCCTAGTGGGTCCCCTCGGCCCCCTCCAACGCCTATAAAGTCACGTTTACCCTAAGAACGTCGAGACGTCCATTATTTTCCATGAAATCATTCCTAAGCCACCGCCATTGTCGCGTGTCGAAACATGGACACCGAAGAGTTCGGTGTGCTCCCCTGTCGATTGTTCGGAGGCGGGCGCGAGGAGTTCACCCACGGGCGAGGTGCGTATCGAGACCACACAGTAGTAAACACACGAGGATTTTACCCAGGTTCAGGCCATCCGGAGACGAAACCCTACGTCCTGCATGTCTGATCTGGTATTGATTTGGTGGTGGCGACTAGGAACAAGTGGAGGAATCTCTCTTTCCCACGGTTGGCTCTCCTTCCCGAAGACTACCTCTCTAGTCTCTTTCTTCTTCTCTCTCGCTACGATCCTTCTTCCACCAGCTTTGCCACTTTCTCTTTTACTATTGTTGGGGGGATGACCCCCAGATACCCTCAAGTCGACAAGAATCAAGGCCAGGCCCAAGAAGCAAAGCACAAGAACCATCAAGACCCCGGCCGGCTGGATGGAAGTGGCCGCATGTGGAAGACGAAGCCCTAACGCTGGCCGGCTGGAAGAAGCCACCCGGACAAGACCGGCTACGAGGCAGCCGGACCCGGCCGCGCCCACCAACCGACAAGACCGTATGGGTGGGCCAACCCTCAGGCGGCCGACGTGAGTGAACAGTGTCCATTGTCGGACGTTATGCCTGCACGTCATGATGATCCAGCTGGAGCCGACTCACATTCTAGTGCATCATAGCTGATGTCATAGGGTCAACTCTGTAATCTCCCTGGAAAACCCTAATCCTAGCTCGCTGCCTTTATAAGGCGTGCTAGAGCCCCCATGCGAGGGGCATCAGATTCACCCTCACGCATACACACAAGTCTCCACCATCTTCCTGAAGGGGTTCGTAGACGGAAAACAAATTTTATTTATCTAACGCAACAGCAAAAACTAGCCAGGATCTATCAATTAGTAATGCGGTAACGGGACGGTTTCGACGACATACCTCTTGTAGACCGAAAGTGTTTAACGTTCAAGAGCGAACGTGGATGATGTAGTCGAACTCGAAGCCGATCTCAAGGTCATGATGATCCTGGCGCGACGACTGGTGCCGCAATGGCACCTCCGAGTACTCACACACGTACGGTGTATGACGACGACTCCCGGTCCCTCCGATCCCACCAAGGTTGCGAAAGTAGATCTTCTGGCGTAATTCCGGCAGCGCGACGACGTGCTGCGGGGAAAATTTCCCTCTCGTGCGCGGCCCTTACTTGGGGCCACGGGGTACGAGAGAGGTGGAGAGGTGGCGGTAGGTGTTGTGGGATTTATTGGATTTTCTCCAATTTTTATCTTAATTAAAAACCCCACGTGGCTCCTCTATATATAGGTGGAAGGGGGCACCCCTCCTCCTTAGCTCCCCCATGCGGGACTAAAGCAAAAAGGGGGAGGAGGTGGTGGCCGTCCGGCCACTATGGTGCGTGGTGGCCATGGGCCCCATTGGCCACTTGGCCCACCCGCCCCTCCTTGCTCCCTTGGGGTGGCCGGCCCCCTAGTGGGCTCCTTCCTCCCGGAAGTGGCCCATTAAGGTGGGCTGCCCCAAAATTCGAAATTAAAACATTTTTAATTAATAAATAACTTTATTAAATCAATAAAGAAATATATAATTCATTAATTAATATATTTATCTATTATTTAATTTATTTATTATAATATATAAATATTTAATTCTCCAATTAATTATTTATACATTATCGAATTTATTTCCAGCAATATATGAATATATAATTCTCCAATTAATATATTCACATCATATATAAATTCCCGTGACTCCGAAACTCCTTTCGGATCACTCTGACACTCCTTCGGATTTTATCGGTACTGCTCCGATTCTCTCCTTTCATATCTTTGATAATTCCAACACTAACAGAACGATCTCCTAGTGTCGTCAAAACCTTAAGTGTGTTACCCTATGGTTCGGGAATACTCCAGACATGATCGAGACTCCTCTCCGATCAATGATCATCAGCGGGACTAGGATGCCCATAATGACCCCTGTGCATTCCACGAAATAACTTTGTCGTTGAACCATAAACACAGATTCTCATTCCCTTTGCTATCGCGATACTGACTTGCCCGAGATCTGATCATCTATCATTTCCATGATTAGTTCTATCTCGTTACCGGTCAAGTCTCATTCAACTCGTTCCCGTGATCTTTCATCCCCATGACCTAGTCATATGTTGCGCAGCTTATTTGGATGAAGACTCACTGAGTGGACCCAGAGTATCTCTCTGTCACGCTGAGGTGCAAATCCCGCTTCTTGATACATACTTCTCAACATATCACCTTTGCATACCTGAGCTGCACCTTTATGATCACCCTGTTACGGTGTGACGGTTGATACAGTCAAGGCATCCTCCAGTGATAGTGATAGGATTATTATCCCACGGTCTATGGAATAAGTACCATGATTCCTAATCATTACAATGGTGAACTTCGTGACTTGATCCCGTTGTAATAATCGCTATTGGGTAACGTCCATCACTTTCATTCACCCAATGAAATGACTCCATTGTCAATTGGAATAAATGCCCATGATTGGGAAACCTCAATCATCGGTTGACCAATGAACTAGCGTATCCTTATACATGCTAGGGACCTGGTTGTTTACATACCACACCTGTATTAATGTTTCCTCTTAATACAATAAACTCCTTTATTTATTTGCCTCTAGGGCATATCTACAACACTTCATCCTCTAGCCGGCTGACCAGAGCAGCCGGCAGCTTCACCACACAGCTCCAGGAGCACCTTGTAGCCCGAATCCCTGTGATCAATCAGTAAAGGAAAACAAGGCAGTACGTAGGGGTGTTACCTCCACAAGAGGGCCCCGAACCTGGGTACATCGCGTCACCGTGACATGCTACCCACCCCGACATGTGGCGCCCACCGTGGGGCTCCCGACGAGCGGAGTCATGTTCTGCGCGAGATCCCACTCCATCGACAACCGGCACGTCGTCTCCGGCCTCGTGCTCACCATCGGCTCCGTCAACTACGTGGTCGACAACACCGCGTGCTTCGCGGACGTGGGCTTCACCGACGGCGGCATCGTTATCTCCTTCGGCAATTTCCCCTTCTACATCGCCGTTGCCGCCAAGGAGTACCCAGCCAAGGCCTTCACGTGTTTGGCTCCCTTGACTTTCGACGCCAGCACCGGCTTCGACTGCACCTCCCTCGGCCGCAGCGACTCCGGCGACGCTGACCTCGACGCCCCCGAGCCCTGCGTATACACGGAAGTCCATGTGTTTGAGCACTCGGCCGTAGGCGGTGGCGTTGCCAAGGCAACTCTTGAAGCAGGAGGCCGTTCCTAGCTGCAGGCCGGCATCAACATCGAGAAGGAGTACCAGATGCTTTGCACCCCCATCCAGCCGAGCACGGATCCAGCTGCCGCAGCCACCGAGCTGGAGGAACTACGGAAGCACATATACAACAAGGCGCTCAACCTCGCCTCCACCCAACGCCGGTTGGACGCCACGATGCGTGAGTTCAACACCGTCTACGGCTTCGAGCCGGCCAGGAGCCACACGGACAAGCTGAACGAGATCAGGCGCAAAGGAGGAAACCTAGGCGGCGCCATGGATCATGCTGGACACCCGACCGAGCGCTCCACCTTTGTTCAAACCGAGTACAGCTGTCCCGTCCAAAACATGAAGGCCGCGGAAGCAGAAGCCGCCGAGCTCCCTCACCTGCAGCGAGGAGCTACGACAACAAGCGCGCTGGGTTCAGAATCATTGTTCGTCTGCAAGAGTGTCACCGCAAGTGTGTGGTAATAAAACAAGCCTTCCCCATACACTTTCTGCTTCTTTCTGTTCTAATGTAACATAAAATTTGTGTTTTGTGTTTTCAATATAACAGATTGTACCATGCACATGTCGGCGAGCGTTCAACGAGTTAGTGCGCGAGGAGCATATGTTGTTTCATGCCCTTGGGAGCACGTACAACATTCATGTTAGAAAAGGACTGAGCAAGAGCCGCTTGCATGGAAAACAATGGGAACAGTTCATCACCAAAAACAATTTCTGCGAGTGAGACATGCTAGTGTTCAACATGACACCACATCCCACCATATTTGTTGCCAAACGGCAGCAGCAGGAAACCGAGCCAGCAGGAAGCCGGGCCTTGGCGCTTCACAACCCGCCTCCCGGCTATGACGCAGCCGGCAAGCTCAAGTAGAGACACAAGTCATCCTCCATGAACCACAACCCGCCAAAGAGGAAGCAGCCGGGGGGTCACCACGAAAAAAGCGTGAACTCGCACCCCCAGCGCCGCAACCAAGAGCCGGCTGCAGGACGTGACCGGGATGACGAGCTCAACCCTCGAGTCGACGTTAGTGTCAAGGACCGCCTCGGCACCAAGATCACCATCGACCAGCGCCTGGGGCCACTAGGACCCGCAGTCGACGATGATACCCGCCAACACGTCAAGTCGCTAAAGGCCCCGCGCACCATTGAAGAGGAAGACATAGCCGGGCACAAGTGCTTTGGCCCCCGCATCAAGACGGAACCATCCCCCAAGGGATTCATGCTCCCGCGGGAAACACCCAAGTACAACGGCTCCGCCAAGCCGGAGGACTGGCTGGCCGACTACATCACCGCAGTCGGAATCGCAGGTGGCAATAAATGAGTCACCGTACGCTATGTTCCGCTCATGCTTCAAGGTTCGCCAGAACTTGGCTAAAAAGCCTCCCCGACGAGAGCGTCAACCGCTGGCTGGACTTCGAGGAGGTCTTCAATCGAAACTTCACCGACACCTACCTGCGGCCTGGCAAGGCGCAGTTGTTGGCCTTATGCACGGAAACTGAGGGTGAGTTGGATCGCGACTACCTCACTCGCTGGACCATCCTGCGTAACTCCTGTGAAGGAATCCAGGAGTCACAGGCCATCCAATACTTCACTCAAGGATGTCGAGACAGAATGATGCTCAGGCACAAGCTCATGCGTGCCAACCCAAAAACCATGGCCGAGCTAATGGTCATCGCGGACAAGTACGCCATGGCCGGCTCCTCGATGAAGCAGCCACTCCTGCTCGACGCAGACGGCAGGGTCGCCACCGAGCCGTCTACACGCAAAAGCCGAACCGACCCGCAGGATGGCGGAAGAACGGCAAAACACGACCACGACAACTCCGGCGGCAAGCGCGAGGCCTACGTCGATGATCGAAACAAGTCCAAGGTCGTCGCCACGACTGAAGGAAGACCGGCAAATAGCTTCGACAACCGCCGCCTGAGGACAAGCTCTGACATGCACTGGGCAAGAACGAGTCACAACTACGAGTCACTGCTCGACAGGCCTTGCAGGAACCACGGTGACAGGCAGGCTTCCCACACCGTCAGGGAGTGCCGCCTGGGCTGCCCAAGGTCGCCTACGCGATATGATCGGCAACGCTTGCCGCCTCCCCTTTGCTTCCGGCAATTGAAGCCGGATGCGGCAACCGGAGACGCGACGACCGACGCCGCGATGATAGGAATTGAGACGACCGGCAGCGTGATGATCAATGCCGTCTGCCTCCTCCTCCCCCAGCCGGCAACCGCAACGACTACCAGCATCTGGACGCCGCCAACATCGTCTTCATCAGTGAGTGCGACGACAATCGTAGCCGGCACGAGTGATACAATGAGGTGAACGATGTGGTCCCCCCAGTCTCCCAGTACCTTAACTGGTCAGAAAAGGTGATCACCTGGGACCGCAGCGATCACCCGGAAATCATGCCTAACCCAGGCGGCTATGCTCTGGTCCTCATCGATGGCCAAAGCAGCATCAACATCCTGTACCGCGACACCTTGGAGAAGCTAGGCGTCGCCGAATCCAGCCTGATGCCAAACCGAACGGTCTTCCACGGCATAGTACCAGGCTACGCCGGCTCCTCCATGGGGCAGGTCCGAATGGACGTCTTGTTCGGCTCCAAGGACCACGACCGCCGCGAGACCATCACATTCGAAGTCTTCAACCACAGAAGCACCTACCACGCCATCCTCGGGCGGCCCGCGCTCGCCAAATTCATGGCGGTGCCGCACTACGCCTACCTCAAGATGAAAATGCCAGGCCCCCGTGGAATCATCACCATCGTCGGGCACTAAAAGCGCTCCATGGCCTGTGGCTTAGACAGCGTGAAGATGGCTGAGACCCTTGTATGCAGCGAGGAGTTGCGCCAGGTCAAACGCAAGGTCAGCAAGGAGTAGCTGGCAGTACCAGAGTCGGCTAAGCCGTCTGGAGAGGCAAGCTTCCAGTCGGCACGCGACACGAAGAAGATTTTCTTCGACGACAACGATCACTCCAAGTTCGTCACCGTGGGGGATAACCTTAGCCCCAAATAGGAAAGCGAGCTCGTCGACTTCCTCCATGAGAATCGGGACATTTTCGCATGGTCTCCTCGAGATATGCCGGGTGTCCCGACGCAATTTGCCGAGCACTCTTTACACGTCCGGCCTGACGCAAAACCGGTCAAGCAGTCTCTACGCCGCTTCGCAGAAGAAAGAAGGAAAATAATACGAGAAGAGATAGCCCGGCTGCTCCCAGCCGGCTTCATCATGGAAGTTTACCATCCGGATCTAGTCCTAGTCCTCAAGAAAAGCGGGAAGTGGCGGATGTGTGTTGACTACACTAGCCTCAACAAGGTCTGCCCCAAGGACCCATTCGCCCTGCCGCACATCGAACAAGTGATCGACTCGACGTCCGGGTGCGACCTCCTCTCCTTCCTCGACGCCTACTCCGGCTACCACCAAATAAAGCTGAATCCGGCTGATCAAATCAAGACCGCCTTCATCACCACGTACGGAGCCTACTACTACACCACCATGCCGTTCGGCTTGAAGAACGCGGGGCTACATACGAAAGGTGGATGCAGAAATGCTTGCATGACCAAATTGGCAAGAACGTCCACGCCTACGTCAACGACCTCATGATCAAGACCAAAGAGAAGCTCACCCTCCTCGATGACCTCAAAGAAACATTCGACAACTTGCTGAAAGGACAAACGATGTCGCCTAGAGGGGGGTGAATAGGCAATTTAAACTTTTCTGGTTTAAGGCTTGATAATTGCGGAATAAAACTAGGTGTTTAAATTAACAAGCCAACAACCTAATATACTAGGTTTACTTATGTGCACCAACAATTTATGCTAAGCAATATAACAAGAAGGTGATAGCAATATATATGACATCAAGCACAAAGGCTATCACAATGTAAATTGCATAAGTAAAGAGCTCAGGTAAAGAAATAACCGAGGCACGCGGAGACGAGGATGTATTCCCGAGTTCCTCCTTGTTAAGGGAGTACGTCTCGTTGGAGGGGTGTGATCTTGTCACAAAAGGCCTACTCAAGACGCCACAAAGGCCTCACCCTATTCTCCGATGAACCTCAACCCAAGGGTTAGGTTCACCTTCCACTATCGGAATCCTTCAAGGTGAAATCCGGAGCCTTTACAACGATCTTGGGGCACACACCCACAACTCAATCGGGGGCTCCCAAACCTTGCCCGAAGCTTCACAACTCGAAGTCTTCGGGGCACACCAAACCGTCTAGGGTACACAATGCACCCAAGAGGCACAAGCTCTTGGGAACACAATGCACCCAAGAGTTAGGGATGCAGGCGGACACGGATTCCGCCTGTCCGTTCCGTCCGCGCCGCTTCATAGGCTTAAACGGACAAGCGGATGGGCCGTTGAAGTTAGACGGACCTGGCGGAAAACGTCTGTCTAGCCGCTATGGAACGGTCCGTGTCCGTCTCGCTCATAGCTACTCCGTACTTAGCTAGCGCCAAAATCGTCGCCGCCAGATCCTGGCCGCTCGGCCACCGCCCAGCTCCCCGGCTGTCCCAGGCCGTCCCCGGTGAGACCCGTCCACTCGCACGTCCTCCACTACCCAGCAGCCCACCTCGGGATCGACGCCCTCCCCGTCGCTCACCTGCGGAGAGATGCATGGCGCGATGGAGGCTAAGGCTGAATACGCGGTAGTGGAGGGGAAAAGAAGCTGTACGGACTCACCCGGCGTACTCGGAGTCATGTGACTGATCCATCGATACTGCTTGTCATGCTGCTCTGCTACTGCTTCTGCCGCCTCGGAGACTCTTTCACGAGTTCATCCAAACATCACGGGCTCTGTAGACTGCAGAGTTTCAAAGCTAGCAGCGGCTGATCCGCTTTGTCCGCCGGAGGCCGGCGCAACACAAATTAGCGGAAGCGGCGTCCGCTAAACTTGTGATTAGTATTTGCGGAACAAGGCGGACGGACACGGACGTCCAGCGGAACGTCCGCCTGCATCCTAACCAAGAGTAACAAGCTTCTCGAACTTCAATCCCACGAATCTTCATGGAGAGCACAACCCGATGCAACTAGTGCAATGGCAAGAGCACAAGTGCTCAAATCCTTCACTCTCAAATTCCAACAAAGCAACAAATGCTTATGAGGGAATAAGAGAGGAAGAACAAAGAGGAGAACCACAAAAGAACTCGAAGAACTAGATCCACTAGGTTCCCCTCACTTAGAGGAGAGATTGATTAGTGGAAATGTAGATCTATATCTCCTCTCTTGAATCCCTAAATATGGGCAAGAATCATTGGAGGGATAGAGAGAGGGAAAACCGAGCTGCCTCCATTTGGGGAAGAAGAAGGCTATTTATAGCCTCCCCAAAAAATGTGGCCGTTATGTGCAGAAATCGCACATAGCGGTACTACCGCTGATGTAGCGGTACTACCGCCACTGATATCCGGGCGGTACCCAGGGTACCACAGCACCCAGCGGCTGCTGTACCTCACAGAGGCACCGCTGCACGCCAGGCGAGCGGTACTACCGGTGGGCGGCCGGTACTACCGCTGGACCCCTTCGAATAAATCCTAAGGGTCACAGCGGTAGAACGTGGCTGCTACCGTTAGGGTACTGGAGGGATAACAGTACGCAAAAAGGGGTCTAGCGGTACCTCTGGCGGTACTACCAACGGTAGTACCACTGCCTGAAGACAGCGGTACCGCCGCGGTACTACCGCCAGGGGTAGTAGCCGTTGAGCATTAGAAGTTCCACTCCAGGAGGAGCGGTACTACCGCTGCCACAACGGTACTACCGCCAGACAGAGAAAAACAGCAGAAGCCTGAAACTGAATAACTTTTGCAGGAAAACTCCGATCGAGGCGAATCCAATTTTATTGGAAAGAGGACGACAAGAGCTTACACTACAAAAAGTGAGAGTGAAGGGTGGAAAATATTGAAACAAGCATGGGAGATTGTGCAAAGGGTTGGAAAGGTGAAACCTTCCAAATGGATGAACCGGCAAAATCTCCAATACCGAAAACGCAATAGAAGACGCACACGAAAACCATTTTCGGTGAACTTAGCCTTGTCATGACAAACACGACAAGCACCAAGACCACACCACAATAAGAGCCAAATAAGAACCAATAAAGATGACTGCAAGGATGCAAAGGTTTGACCTATCCATGAACGATACGATCAAGATACTTGGTCGAGAGCCCCTCTTGATAGTACGGCTATCTATCCTAAAACCCGGTCTCTCAACTAACATCATGAGACCGGTAAAATAGAAACCCTATCAAGATCATACCTTTGCCTTGCGCATAATCCACTTGAGGTTGACGATGACGATCTTCATCTCCTCAAGGCAAAACACCTTTCTTGATTGCGCTTTGCTTGTTGAAGACTCGCTAATAGCTCCCCCATACACCAATATGGGAGAGGAACTCTTCGGCATATCATCACTTGAGTGTTGATCAACTCGCAATTATCCTTGATCAACACATATAATCTTCTTCCCTTAGCCTTGACTCCAACATATGGAGATCAAGCAATGCTTATGGACACACCTACAAGTATAGCTCAATACAAACATTAGTCCATAGAGATTGTCATTAATCACCAAAACCACACATGGGGGCAACCATGAACTTTCACTTGCGCCGCTTCCAAATGAAGCTCAACTCTGAGAAGTGCGTGTTCGGCGTGCCGGCTAGCCAGCTGCTCAGCTTCCTCGTCTCGACAAGGGGGATCAAGGCCAACCCGGAGAGGATCGCCGCCATCGACAACATGCAGCGGCCAAGGAACATCCGGGACATCCAAAGGTTCACCGGCTGCCTGGCATCCATGAGCCAGTTCATCAGCCGGCTCGGTGAAAAGGCCCTTCCTCAGTACCATCTGTTGAAGAAGGTGGAAAAGTTCATGTGGAGAGAGGCTGCCGACTCCGCCTTCTGATACGTCTCTGACGTATCTATAATTTTTTATGTTCCATGCTTGATTATATATCAGTGCCACATGTTTTTGTAATTTTTTATATCATTTTGACGTGATTTATGGAACTAACATATTAACAAGATGAAAAGTGCCAGTTCCTATTTTCCGCTGTCTTTTCGTTTCAGAAAAGTTGTTCGGGCAAGTTTCTCGGAATCAGCTGGAAATTTACGTGAATTGTTTTCACAACGGAACAAGTCCAGTGCCAGGAGAACTCATGAGGGGGGCTCCCAGCCCCCAGACGCCCCCCAAGCACGGCCCACACGTTGGCCACTCCTGGGACCCACCTGGTGCCCTCCGACGTCATCTCGAGTTCCCCCTTTGCCTATAAATTTGTCTTCGACCCGAAAACCCTAAAGACCCGACCATATTTTCTAGAAGACGTCCGAGGCCGTCGACATCGCCAACCCTAATTCGAGAGGGCTCTGCAGCTCTTCCCAGCACCCTACCGGAGAGGGGAATCGTCACTAGAGGCATCTACACCACCATGCCTGCCTCCGGAGTGATGCGTGAGTAGTCCACCACGGGACTACGGGTCCATAGAAGTAGCTAGATGGTTGTCTCTCCTCCTTGTACTCTATTGCTTAGATCTTGTAAGCTGCCTATCATGATCAAGATCATATTATCTGTAACTGCTACATGATTGTGTTTGCATGGATCCGATGAATTGTGGAAATCATTACTTTTGTTCATCTATGTATTATGTTTTATCTATGATCTTGCATGCTTTCCGATGCTAGTGGATGCTTTGTGCAAGTAATTGTTAGTGTCTTCAAAGAGGGTATTTATGCTAGATAGTGGGTTCATGCCTCTTTTTATCTGAGCTCGGGTTGACAGAAATGATCAAGACTAAAGATGTGCTGTTGCCACTAGGGAGAAAACAGCGGTGTGATTTCCTTGTGTTATTTACATTTCCTACATTATGCACTTTGCTTATTGCAATGATTTATTGCTTGCAGCTTAATACTTCTGGGTGACATGCTGGATAGCGATCCCGGGGTGGATTATTATTCATAGATGTAGTTGGATAACGGTCTATGTATTTTGACGTAATGCCCATATTAGATGAAGTGGTGAACTTTATTGTTTTATGATAGCATTGTTATGCGCTCACAATTCTGTCAATTGCCATGCTGTAATTTGTTTACCCATCATATATATCTTTTGGAGAGACACCACTAGTGAACTGTGGACCCCGGTCCTATTTTCCTACATTGTTTACAACCGTTCTAATAGCTTTTCATCATCATTTTCTCGCTGGTGATATTTCACTCTCAGCATATTTTACATATGCACAATTAATCCTTTGTGTTCGGCAAGCCGGAGAGATTGACAACCTCTCTGTTTCGTTGGGGCAAAGTACTTGTTTGTGATTGTGTGTAGGTCCGCGTTAATCTACAAGTGCCAGAGTAGACTGACACCTCGCTAAGCCTTCTCCAAGTCCTACTGGATCTGACAACCTTGGTTTTGTAATCAAGGGAAACTGCTGCATTGCTGCATCATACCTCCTTCCTATTGGGGTTCCCCAGCGAACATGTGATCCACGTCATCAAGCTCTTTTTCTGGCGCCGTTGCCGGGGACTTGGAAACTTTAGCTAGGGAAGTTTCACACATCCTTTCATTTTATTTTGTTATTTTCTTGTTTAGTATATTTTTTGTTAGTCTTGTTTTGCCTTTCGTTTACTTTAAAACGGAAAAACACAAAAAAAAATTCCAGCAACTAGGCTCTTTTTGTTTTGCTTAGTTTCTTGCTTCTATATTGTGTGACTTTACTAGCATGGATAATGATGACTTCATATGCACACCTATTGCTCCACCGGCTTCCACAGCCGAATTTTATGAGATAAAGCCTGCTTTGTTAAATCTTGTCATGAAAAAGCAATTTTCTTGTGTTATTGGTGATGATGCCGCCTCTCATTTAAATAACTTTGTTAAGTTATGTGATATGAAAAAATATAAAGAAGTAGAGGGCGACATCATAAAACTAAAACTTTTTCCTTTATCCTTAAGAGGACGTGCTAAAGATTGGTTATTGTCTTTGCCTAGGAATAGTATTGATTCTTGGACTAAATGCAAAGATGCTTTTATTGGGAAGTACTATCCACATGCAAAAATTATACAATTAAGGAGTAACATTATGAAATTTAAACAATTTGATAATGAACATGTTGCTCAAGCTTGGGAGAGAATGAAATCTCTAGTTAAAAATTGTCCCACTCATGGACTAACTACTTGGATGGTCATCCAAACTTTTTATGCAGGATTAAATTTTTCTTCAAGGAACCTATTGGACTCGGCCGCTGGAGGTACCTTCATGTCCAACACATTAGGTGCTGCAACAAAACTCTTGGATGAAATGATGGCAAATTATTCGCAATGGCGCACCGAGACAGCTCCTAGTGGTAAGAAGGTAAATTCTGTCGAGGAAATCTCCTCTTTAAGTGATAAGGTTGATATGATTATGTCTATGCTTTCTAGCAAACAAGTTCCTATTGATCCAAATAATGTTCCTTTAGCTTCTTTGGTTGATCAAGAAGAGCAAGTTGATGTTAATTTTGTTAAAAATAATTTTGGTAATAATAATTATAAATCTTATCCATCAAATAATGGTAATCCTTATGGCAATTCTTATGGTAATTCTTACAACAATAATAGAGGTGTGTCCTCTGATTTTATCACTTCACAAAAGTCTTTCAATAAAATTGTTGAAGAAAAGCTTGAGAAACTTGATAATCTTGTTGTTAAGTTGATAGTCTCATGAGTGATTCCTTAAAATAATTTTTTTCCTCATGATGTTAAGGAACATAAAACTTTAAATGCCATACAATTACAATTGATAATAATATAAGAATGTTGGCCGAATTGCATGCTAGGTGGGAAAGAGAAGAAAGAGAGGCTGAAATTGCTAAAATTAGTAAGGTTGCTAATGTTTGCACTATTTATACTAATGAGGATATTAAAATGTTGAATGCTCAAGAGTCATCTACAGCACCTAAGTAACTAGTGGTAAAAGAATTGGATTGGAAAAATTTCCGCCATACGTAAAAAGAACCCAAAACTTTCAGTCAACGCAGAAACTATAGTTGATAAAAATGCTGAAATTAGTTTTGATAATATGGATTCTTTAGGTGACAATGCTCCTGTTATTTTTGATGACAATGATCTTGTTATAATTGTAACCTTACTGAAGTTATAAAGTTTTTACAAAAGCTTTCTAAAACACCTAATGCTAGTAAAATGAACTTGGCTTTCACTAAGCATATTACTTATGCTCTCATTGAAGTGAGGGAAGAAAGACTTAAATGTGAATTCTCTATTCCTAGGAAATTAGAGGATGCTTGGGAACCTACCATTAAAATGAAAGTAAATGATTTTGAGTGTAATTCTTTGTGTGATCTTGGTTCTAGTATCTCTATTATGCCAAAAAAGTTATATGATGCCCTTGATCTTGGACCACTAAAAGATTGTGATTTGAATGTGAATTTTCTTGATGCCACTTCACATACACCTTTGGGTAAAATAGATGATGTTCTCATCATGGTTAATGGTAATTATGTTCCCATTGATTTCATTATTATGGATCTTGATTTTAAGTTTCCTTGTCCTATTGTTTTGGGAAGACCGTTTCTTAGAACTGTTGGTGCTGTTATTGATATGAGAGTGGGCAATATTAAATTTCAATTCCCAATGAAAAAAAGGATGGAACATTTCCATAGGAAGAGGGTAAATAAACCATTTTATTCCATTGGTAAGACAAAGAGTGGTTTTGAATTGGGCACTGTTGATCAAACTTGAATTTGCCCTTTTGCCTAGCTAAAAGGCGTTAAAGAAAAGCGCTTATGGGAGGCAACCCAATTTATTTTTACCTTTTGTTTCTTTTTGGTTTCTTTGAGTTTTGGGTGATGTTACCTCTATAAGAACTCCCTTGTATCTTTTTGTTTTGGTTTTGGTGCCAAGTATAGCCTCTAAAGAGAGGAAGACTAATTTGTGAGTTTGCTATCCAGAAACAGATTTCTATTCTTCACTGTTTGATAATCCAAAAAAATCACAGAACGTCATCTGTGGCTGCCAAGTTTTGACAGCAAGCATCAGGGTTTTGTCTACCTTTCTATAGTTTTAAGTTTTCTGATTTGAGGTCCAGAAGTGCCCCGAAAAAATTCATCTTTACAGTCTATTCTCTTTTTGACAGATTATGTCCTTAGTTTTGCATTGCTTCTTTCACGGGTAAAGTGAAGTTCTTTCAAAGCTAGAGATATTTACTTAGAACTTTGTGACAGTAGCTAATGTTATAAAAAATAAGTTCATGATATGTGCTTTGGAACTGAAGGAAGATATTGTTTTTGTGGACTAACCCCTCTAATGAAGTTGCTATAAGTTTGGCGTGAAGGAAGTTTTCAAGTATCCAAGTGCGAGGTGATGAAGGAACATCAAGAAGGGATAAAATTATAAGCTTGGGGAGGCTCCCCATGGAACCTCCTCCGAAATATTCAAGAAGTCACAAGCGTCTAAGCCTGGGGATGCCCAAGGCATCCCTTCTTTATCGACAATCATCGGTTTCTCTCATGGTACTATATTTTTATTCCTTTACACATTATGTGTTGTTCATGGAGCGTCAGTTTGTTTTTAATTTCAGTTTGTTTGTGTTTTGTTCTTTGGTCTGTGCAATAAATTGGATCCATGCATGCTTGTTTGCGAGAGAGACACACTCCGCTTTTTCATAAACACTCCTGTTCTTCACTTATATTTGTTGAGTGTTTAGCTTTTGTTATTTTTGCTTCTGGATCTTGTTTTCAAGCATCTCTTATTCAGAGCCGTTAGGTTTTGTAGTTAGGAAGTAGTTCTCTTGTCCTTTCACCCTTTTGGTTTTGTTTCAAATAAGTTGATTGGTGTTTGGTTGAATGGAAATTATCATGTAGGAAGTGTGAAAAGTGCTGCTTAATCTTGTAGATCATTGTCTTGAATCTTTGATACTTGTCAATTGTTTAGAGATATGAAGTAGATTAATGCTTAAACTTGTGGATCATCTAGTAAGAATAGATTACTAAAGAACTGCCGTAAAGCTCTAAAATTATGGTGCTTGTCCTGCTTGGTAGCTATCAAAGTCTAGATATTCTTTTTGCAAAAAGTTGGTTTGGCTAACAAGGTAGACAGTGTGAAGTCTAGTGGTTATGCATGATGTATATCTGTAGTCATTCATTGAACCAAGTTGATGTTATGTGTTTGCTTGATATCTTGCTAAGTCCAAAAATTCCGTACTGAGAGGGAATACTTCTCGTGCATCCAAATCCCTGAGTCAAATATCTTTGCCATTTTTGTCCACCATACCTACCTACATGTGGTATTTCCTTGCTACGCCAAGTAAAATTTTCATATGCTATCTTTAAAACTTTCAAAATTCTCCTTTTTGTGCCTCTGTTTTTAAGCTCATGAGGAAGCAGTAGGAAGCTAGATATAACCTGTGACAAGCAAGGTCATTTCCCCCCTTTCACCCCATGTTGATGATTCACTTGAATTTGCCGAGAGTGGCTTAAGCAAAATAGAAATATAACCCACCATTCTCCTCCGCACAATGCAAACCTGAGAAATCAGTTAAACATTGTTTAGTGGTGAAACAAAGGAGAACGAGGAGTGACCTCATTCATCTAAGTACCAGCTGCTCTCAAAAGTATAAAAGCCTTGCTTGAAATGGGGGACTAGCTAGTTTCTTTACTATGAAGTCATTGACGAAAGCATGCATATCTCAAAATTGTTTTACTTCTGTCAAAAAAAAAAAAACCTCTAGCACATGATTAATCCCTGCTTCCCTCTGCGAAGGGCCTTTCTTTTACTTTTATGTTGAGTCAGTCTTACTCTTTCTTCTTTACCCCTCAAGCAATCACTTGGTGTCAATTTCGGTTCAAGTTTTACTTCATGTTAACTTTATGTCTAACCGTGAGAACTTTCTATTGACTTTATCTTGAGATAAATATGTTGCAAGTTGAAGCTTTTTGCTGAAAACTTAAATCTTCCTTTGTGTTGGCCAAACTCCTTTGCCCAAATAATATTGCTTTGTGAGATATCAATCATTGTCAAGTGTTATACTTTTAAATCTCTAAAGTACTCTTTTCTATTAAATTCTTGCTTAGATGTTGCACCTGGTTAATCATTGTTTGTTTCTTTCAATGAACCATTGTTTTGGATCAATGAATTCAGTTCATATGCTTTACATGATTACTTGATTAAGATTGTGTTGGTAGCATGCCACTTCAAAAATTATTCTGTTATCATTTACCTACTCGAGGACGAGCAGGAATTAAGCTTGGGGATGCTGATACGTCTCCGACGTATTTATAATTTTTGATGTTCCATGCTTGATTATATATCATTTTGGCATGATTTTGGAACTAACCTATTAACAAGATGCCCAGTGCCAGTTCTTGTTTTCTGTTGTCCTTTTGTTTCAGAAAAGTTGTTCGGGGAAGTTTCTCGGAATCAGCTGGAAATTTATGTGAATTATTTTAACAACCGAACAAGTCCAGAGCCAGGAGGACGCCTTAGGGGGGGCTCCCAGCCCCCAGACGCCCCCAGGCGCGGCCCACACCTTGGCCGCGCCTGGGACCCACCTGGTGCCCTCCGGCGTCATCTCGAGTTGCCCCTTCGCCTATAAATTTGTCTTCGACCCGAAAACCTTAAAGACCCGACCATATTTTCCAGAGGACGTCCGAGGCCACCGCCATCACCAACCCTAGTTCGGGAGGGTTCTGCAGCTCTTCCCGGCACCCTGCCGGAGAGGGGAATCGTCACCAGAGGCATCTACACCACCATGCCTGCCTCTGGAGTGATGCGTGAGTAGTCCACCACGGGACTACGGGTCCATGGCAGTAGTTAGATGGTTGTCTCTCCTCCTTGTAGTCCATTGTTTAGATCTTCTGAGCTGCCTACCATGATCAAGAACATATTATCTATAACTGCTACATGATGTGTTTGCATGGATCCGATGAATTGTAGAAATCATTACTCTTGTTCATCTATGTGTTATGTTTTATCTATGATCTTGCATGCTTTTCGATGCTAGTGAATGCTTTGCACAAGTAATTGTTAGTGTCTTCAGAGAGGGTATTTATGCTAGATAGTGGGTTCATGCCTTTGTGTGCTGAATGCGATTGACAGAAACGCTTATACTCATGAATGTGATGTTGCCACTAGGGAGAAAACAACGGTGTTATTTCCTTGTGTTATTTACATTGCTTACATTATGCAGTTTGCTTATTGCAATGATCTGTTGCTTGTAACTTAATGCTTCTGGGTGATATGCTGGATAGCGATCCCGGGGTGGATTATTAGTCATAGACACAGTTGGATAACGGTCTATGTATTTTGACGTAATGCCCATATTAGATGAAGCGGTGAACTATATTGTTTTATGATAGCATTGTTATGCGCCCACAATTTTGTCAATTGCCATGCTGTAATTTGTTTACCCATCATGTATATCTTTTGGAGAGACAGCACTAGTGAACTGTGGACCCCGGTCCTATTTTCCTACATTGTTTACAACCGTTCTAATAGCTTTTCATCATCATTTTCTCGCTGGTGATATTTCACTCTCATTATATTTTACATCTGCACAATTAATCCTTTGTATTCGGAAAGCTGGAGAGATTGACAACCTCTCTGTTTCATTGGGGCAAAGTACTTGTTTGTGATTGTATGCAGGTCCGCATTAATCTACAAGCGCCAGAGTAGATTGACACCTCTCTAAGCCTTCTCTAAGTTCTACTGGATCTCACAATCTTGGTTTTGTAATCAAGGGAAACTACTGCTTTGCTGTATCATACCTTCCTCTTGGGGTTCCCCAGCGAACGTGTGATCCACGTCATCACCTTCCTCGACCTCAAGCGTGCGCTAACCACCACGCCCGTCCTGGCGCCACCGACCCCGAAGGAGCCCATGCTCTTGTATATCGCCGCCACAAACAGGTTCGTTAGTGCCGTCCTTGTGGTGGAACGGGAGGAAGCCGGCAAGCAGCAGCCGGTGCAACAACCCGTCTACTATCTCAGCGAAGTCCTTTCGCAATCGAAGCAAAATTACCCACACTACCAGAAGCTCGTTTATGGCATGTACATGCTGGCTAAGAAGCTAAAACATTATTTCTAGGAGCACCCGATCAAGGTAGTGAGCATGGCTCCGCTCTCAGAGATCATCTGTAACAAAGACGCAACTGGCAGGGTCACCAAGTGGGCCATCAACTTGGCGGCACACGGCATCGATTACAACAAGTGCCGTGGTATGGACATATGCCTAAGTGTAGGCTTGTGAGGTGTGGGAGCAGCTTGCACAGCCGGCGGCATCTACAGGCGGGATTGGGTACTAGCGTGCAGACTGACACATGATGCACCTAGGTTCGGAGCCCTCATGGTGAGGTAACACTCCTACTCCTGCTTGATCTAGTGTATATGGTGGATTATATGGTGTTACACATCTGCTCCTTGAGCTGTATATGAGGGGGAGTGAACTCGGCCGGCTGCCCGAGGGACAGTCCGGCTTAGGGAGGGGACCAGTCGGGTGCCCGGGAGCTCCTCCGGGGCATCCAAAACATCCGGAATGAGGGCAGCCCTGGTGTTCCTTATAAAGGGAAGCCCAGGGGACAAGGGGTAGCCCACATGCCTAACTAACACTATTCGGGGGACCGGCTGCCCGACCCGCACTCGGCGGGTCTGGCTACAGTCTTCTTCCTTCCCACAGTGTTCTTCCATCAAGCACAGTGGACGCCGCACAGTATGGGGGCGCCGCTATCGGGGACATGAGGAGCCGGGTGGCGCGCTTCATCTCCTGCCGGCTCCGCCTCCGTCGGTTCCGGGTCGGCGGTCTTCGGTATGGCCTTCTCCTTTATGTCTTGTCAGTGTGGTCGGCGTTGTGTGGCAACTGTACCGGGCGTCGTCGTTGTCGGGTCCTCCGTGTCTGGCCGGCAAGCGGCCAGTCGGACACAGCTTCTGGGTGGTCAGCCGGACAGCCGTCCAGCCGGCCAGGATGGCCAGCCGGATAGGGCTTCAAGGCTGCCAGCCGACCAGGAAGATGCCCAGCCGGCCAGGTCTTCACGTCTTCGGGCAGCCGGAAAGGTTGGCCAGCCGGACGTGGCCAACCAGCTGCTAGATCTTGTCGAGTCGTGGACTTTGGTATATCGGGGGATCATCTCCCCGACACTAGTCCCCGAAGCTGTCGTGGTCCTGCAACTTTAGCAGAAGGGCCTCGACAGGTTTCCCCAAAAATAATGTAGGAAGCAAATGTCGTTAAATCGTTAGTGCAATAAACTAAAAGGGTTGGCACTTTTACTTGCATCTTTTAGTTTATTAGGTGCCGGCTCGCCCTTGCCTTACCCCCTTAGCCGTTTTCTGTGCATCCGGCCGGTCATGACCGCTGCTCTGGACGGCGAGTCTGCAGCGTGGAACCGCAGAGTGGGCCGACTGGTCAGGTGCACAGTCGGACTTTAGGAGTTTGACTTAGGCGAGCGGGGCAAGGTTTTCGTGGCCGGCCGGTTGTTATTCTTTCTTTTGATGTTTTTCACGCGTGAGTTTCCAGCTTTTGCTCTGGCCGGCGAGTCTACAGCGCGGAACCGTAGAGTGGGCCTTGGGCGTCCAGGCACGCTAGTAACCCATCTGGGAAGAATGAACTGTCGGCTGGTCACAGCCGGACGAAACATAAAACTTGCACTGACACAAAGGTAGCTTCCGGTCTTGCCAGCAAAAACACTTGCAAAGGATCGAGGGGCAGTCCCCGAGTGTCTTTCGGTCTTATCCACTTTCGCACAACGCCAAAACTAACGGGACGATACTTACAGTTTTATTGCTTGCGTAGGCGGAGACGGGTGCTGCAGTCGGACGTGGTCCAGCCAGTCCAGCCCGAGCAGGCCAGGGGAATGGCAACAGCCGGACTGGCACGATCCAAAAGGCAACGGCTTGAGAGCTGGCGGACGCGACCTGGAGCATCCAGGCGGGTCCAGCCGGCCCAGCGATAAAACCGCCGGGAGCAACCGGCCTGGCCCAGCCGGTCCCCCCCTTTTTTCTTCTTTCCCTTTTTTTCTTTTCTTCTTTCCGCCGGCCCCCTCCTCCGACTCCTCCTCACCCGGACAACCGGACGGTGGAGCAGCAAGGCAGGGCGGCGAGGACGACGCGGGACGGAGGCTGGGGCGGAGCCGGGCAGGTGAGCGAGCACGAGGAGCGTACGAAGAAGCGGAGCCGATCGAGGTGTGCGAGGCGTAGCCGGACACGGCCGAAGCTGGGGGCGCGTGGGTGATGCCCGACGGAGCCGCAAACGAGCAAGCCGCGGAGGCGCGCGGGACGCCAGAGCCGGCCACGGACGGCCGGGCGCGACAGGCGGAGGCCGGAGCGCGGGATCCGGACGCGTGAGCGAGCACGGGGAGCGGCCGACCGATGCGGGCACGGGTAGACGAGGGCGACATGGAGGATGCAGGCGGGTAGACGAGGACGACGTGGGCGCGAGTACGGGGTTGTGATGATATCGAGCCCCGGAGTCCCCGAGTTTCTCCCTCAGAGGAAGACCGGATGCGGATGCGGGAGCCGGCCACGGCGCGCAGGGAGCGGCCGACCGAGGCGGGCGTGGGCAGACGATGGCAACGTGGGGGATGCCGACAGGTAGACGAGGACGACGCGGGTGCGAGTCCGGGGCGGTGGTGATGTCGAACCCCGGAGTCCCCGAGTCCCCGAGTTTCTCCCGGAGAGGAAGGTCGTGGTGTTGACGATGATAATGAAAGGGGTCCCGTGCAGATTGTGACTACAGCTGCTGTTTCCTGCCCCATGGTGGGCGCCAAATGTCGTGGTATGGACATATTCCTAAGTGTACGCTTGTGAGGTGTGGGAGCAGCTTGCATAGCCGGCGGCATCTACAAGCGGGATTGGGCACTAGCGTACAGACTGACACACGATGTACCCAGGTTCGGAGCCCTCGTGGTGAGGTAACACTCCTACTCCTGCTTGATCTAGTGTATATGGTGGATTATATGGTGTTACATGTCTACTCCTTGAGCTGTATATGAGAGGGAGTGAACTCGGCCGGCTGCCCGAGGGACAATCCGGCTTAGGGAGGGGGAGCAGCCGGGTGCCCGGGAGATCCTCCCGGGCATCCAAAACATCCGGAATGAGGGCAGCCCTGGTGTTCCTTATAAAGGGAAGCCCAGGGGACAAGGGGTAGCCCACATGCCTAACTAACACTATTCGGGGGACCGGCTGCCCGACCCGCACCCGGAGGGTCCGGCTACAGTCTTTTTCCTTCTCACGGTGTTCTTAAATCAAGCACAGTGGACGCCGCACGGTATGGGGGCGCCGCTGTCGGGGGCGTGAGGAGCCGGGTGGCGCGCTTCCTGTCCTTCCGGCTCCGCCGGTTCCGGGTCGGCGGTCTTCGGTATGGCCTTCTCCTTTATGTCTTGTCGGTGTGGTCGGCGTCGTGCGGCAACTGTACCGGGCGTTGTCATTGTCGGGTCCTCCGTGTCTGGCCGGCAAGCGGCCAGCCGGACACAGCTTCTGGGTGGCCAGCCGGACAGGCATCCAGCCGGACAAGTGGCCAGCCGGCCAGGATGGCCAGCCGGACAGGGCTTCAAGGCAGCCAGCCGACCAGGCAGATGCCCAGCCGGCCAGGTCTTCACGTCTTCGGGCAGCCGGAAAGGTTGGCCAGCCGGACGTGGCCAACCAGCTGCTAGATCTTGTCGAGTCGTGGACTTTGGTATATCGGGGGATCATCTCCCCGACAACATGAGAATCGCGATCAAATCTCAAGTGCTCACCGACTTCCTCGTCGACTGGTGATAATCCCCAAGAGCAAGGAATCACTGTAGCACAATTCGATAAGTATTTGAGTGTCGAACCCACGAGGAGCTGAAGGAAAACTATCTATTTTCTAAAGCCCTATAACCCTCTTATATGGCCTTTTATGCAAAGCAATAAATTTGAGTATGAAAGGAACTAACTAATGGAAGCAAGTGATGTGGAGTAGGTTTATCTAGCAACAAGTTTCTAAGAGCAAGTTTTCTAATGCAAGTTTCTTAAAGTAGCAAGTAGCAAGGATCTCAAGTAGCAAATATCTCAAGGGAGCAAATGTTCTGGCAATTGTTATTTCATTCGTGTTGTTGTCACAATTAGTGAAGCACATGTTTTAGTCTTAATTGTTTCTTCTAGGAGGGAGCCATAAATTGGTGTAGCCAAGTAAATAAGCAAATTACACAACTCTTATGATGGATCTCATGGCCAATTAAATGTGCAGCACAAGAATTATTAAGACATAATTGTCCCACCATAGCCTTAAGTTCTAGGGTCTCCCATATATCCCCCAATAGAGTAACTTCATGATTCGATCTCGGGTTTACTTGTCCTCCCAAGTCCTCCTCACTCCATTACCTTATCGGTGATCACCTTACATGCATTCCCCAACATATGCGTGCACTCATACATTGTACATCAAGACAATCATAAAATATAACAAAACTTGTATGCAACCAATCAACGAACTATTTCACTAATGCCATGAACAAATCACTTCTCAAACATAGATGGAGAGACACAATAGATCACGGGAAAAGTATATTGCATCATACATCATGTTTGCCAAGATTTTACTGTTGGGAATATGCCCTAGAGGCAATAATAAAATGGT